>JAWDGP010001464.1:165000-392599 GCA_033675545.1 Elysia crispata
CTTGCGCTAAACGCGAATGTGTGGATGTGTCCGAGCCATTCAATAATTTTGTAAGCCTCGGTAAAGATCCGTGCCGCGCCGCTGTCAAGGCTATTCGTCTATGAGCTAAGATAATGGCTATGTAATCCACATGTATCTTTCTCATAGATGAATGATTCCAGTATGTGTTCCAAAATGTCGCGATGCATCATGGAGCTCTCTATAACCGCTGCCTTAGGCTCTATTGCTGCTCACCACTTCGTATGCAGTGGTGAAGCTCAGCAACAGAACAATATTGATCATTCCTCTATGCGCCAAAAAATTGATACCATGTGCAATAGTGGGTTAGCTAATGTCTATTTATAATAGGACGGCTTTAACACCCCAGCATTGTTCCACTCAGTGTCTGTCGCATTTTGGCCACTGAAACACTTTTTTCTATTTTTATTTTTACTTCAATAAACTTTAGTTGTTTTCTACGTTTTCTACGTCATTGTCATAGGTTTTGCGCTTTCTTCCAAGAAAATAACCGTGTTTTGGGTTGTCGTTTCCCGCTATAGACACTATGATAATCTTCTTCTTTGCAATCTGGTACAAAACCTTCTTTTGCTGGTAGTACCTGTTCTGATTTATTAATCCGTTATGACAAACTTTGTAAGCTAAGAACAATCTTTACCTTGAGTCTGTTTAATTAATCTTTCTGTTTCTTTCTTTCTGTATTTTGCTCCCACGAACTTGACACTTCTTCGTTAATCCAAGAATGCGCTATTGCATGTCATCAGGTTTTAAGTCGTTGCATAATTTATTTTTTTCAAGAGATGAACTTTTCATGTATTTTTAGTTAGTTTCTCAGTAAGATGCTTCTTTAGGTCCATCTAATATTCTCGCTAGCTATTTGTCTTAATTCTGAAAGATAATGCTCTTTTACTGTATGAGAAAAGCATGACATAACCGTTACGAAATTGAAGTAAACGACAAAGAAAAGGAAAATTAAAGGGAGAAAGACATGTTGGGCCGGTTCTATGAAACGCTCCAAATTTCTCGTCTCTCGCTAGTCCTTGTTTAGTATTTAATCAAAGTTAAGTGCGTTATATGAAGAAAAGTGTGAACTTAGGATCAAACTATGGCTGTAAAATGGCGCAATATAAGTACAAGATTTAGGAGTGGGTCTATGTTGTCCTAACTTGATTGAGGTGCACACAATTCTTTCAGTTCCGGCAAAAGCAGCTCTAGCTTTAATCCTGCCGAAAGCTCTGTTCGAATTGAAATAGGTTTGTTTCTTCGTTCTCATTTATTTAATTTGCTTTTGAAATGAGTCAGATTTAGATTTCCACGTGTATAAATCTAGATCTATGTCTTTAAAGAGAATGGTCTCACTGAAATCAACAAAAACTTAAATATACCGTATAGCTCAAAGATACTATTAAAGTATTCAAAGTGCTAGATAAGATCAATATTTTATCAAATTTGCTCAAATTTAACATCTCTACAGTGCCCAACGTCCAATGCTAATCATATAATACTCATTTTAAATCTTGTATACGCATTTAGATTTGATGGGGTGAAGGAAGCCAGAGCGAGAGCATTCAATCTGCAGTCAGATCTGTAGATTTGTAAGTAATCTTTCACTTTATAAACTGTTCTCGTGGTATTTTAATAATTGTGTGAATAAGCCAGATTTTTTCAGGTATGCTTTTAGCTGTTACAAGTAGCTGCAGTAGTAATTAGGTGTAGTAACAATGAATCAGTTGTAGTAGTAGTAGTAGTGGTGGTGGTACTACTACTACTACGTAGTAGTAGTAGTAGTAGTAGTAGTAGTAGTAGTAGTAGTAGTAGTAGTAGTAGTAGTAGTAGTAGTAGTAGTAGTAGTAGTAGTAGTAGTAGTAGTAGTAGAAGTAGTAGTAGTAGTAGTAGTAGTAGTAGTAGTAGTAGTAGTAGTAGTAGTAGTAGTAGTAGTAGTAGTAGTAGTAGTAGTAGTACTAGTTGTCTACCTAAAAACTGTCGCATTCCTTTCGTATTTAATTAATTTGATTATAAATTTGTCTGACAGTCGCATAATGAGGAATGCATATGATGGTGACTTAAATGTTCGTAACCAACGAAAAAAAAAAAGCTTGGCTCTATACACACCTTTTTTTTTTGTTTCGAAAATATATCATTCATTACAATATTTGATAGAATCACATGAGATGCAATTGGGGTCATATATGAAAGGTTTATTGTCATTTGCACCCTCTTTTCAAATGAAGATGTTTTTGATTACAAGTGTAATGTGTCTTAACCCTTTGTACCAGTGGAAAATGAGTTCCAAAAACGATCAACAGCCGTTATACTTTTCTAAACGTTACAAACTTTGAAGTATCTTTTAAATGATTATATTCTAAACGATGCAGATACACTTTTGTACTTATTGTAAAAAGGTAACGGTAAATATGTATTCAATATGAAAACTATGCCACTTTACAACAAGAGTCATCATAAAATTGTACAAGACAAAATGTAAGGTTAAACAAACGTGATTTATTCGCCTTTTGTCAGGCCAGGAATGATGAACATTTAGAGTTCTTTACAAAAAGAAAAACTAAATAAGAAAAAAGTTAATTAAAAAACAAATGAAAAAAATTATTTTAAAAAAATATCAATTATTATCTCAGGTTTACAATGCAACAGCCCTTTATTAAAACTTAGAACGGCCCTATTTCAAACTGGGTTCTTGCGCTGATTACTTCGCGTCACAAACTTAAAAATTAATAGATCTATCTTAACCAGCATACATATCATTAGCAGTAGCATCCAAAAGTGTATGTAGCTATGAGTAATTATGAAAGCAAAGGCATTATACTGCTGAAATGCCTCATCCGGCACCACAAACGTGTAAAAGAAAAGAAATATTAAATCGAATAGAAATAAATTCATAAAACAAAACATTCGTGCAGCGACGGGTACAGTATAGCGGCAAAAAAAAATCAAATCAATGAAATAAAGTGAAATTAATTAAAGCCCATCATTTTGACAAGAAAACGTAATCAGTAATATGCTCTCGCCCCACGCTGGAAAAAAAACCAACAAAATAAGCTCCCAAGTTACATGTAAGTAAACAGACAGATCGATAGTAGACAGGTAGATAGATACTCAGTATCTGAGGTGGCTTTCAAACCTTTTTGAGGGCAAGAGAAACGACGATTGATATCAGACATAAAACGAACGAAAAAAAATATGTCAGCCTTGGTCTGTAGACTAAATCCATTTTAAAGAGATTTAACACATTGAAGACCTAGGTATGGGTAAAAAACGAACAGCCTCGTCTCATTCTCCTAGCTGGAAATCCAAATCTAAAAAGGGTTTTCAGCCAGGATTATTACATTTTTTTACATAAACCTTCATTAATCACATATCATTGTTCCCAAGGACAAAAAGCACTTGGCCTAAATATCCCCTCCCTCTCTCTCTCTCTCTCTCTCTCTCTCTCTCTCTCTCTCTCTCTCTCTCTCTCTCTCTCTCTCTCTCTCTCTCTCTCTCTCTCTCTCTCTCTCTCTCTCTCTCTCTCTCTCTCTCTCTCTCTCTCTCTCTCTCTCTCTCTCTCTCTCTCTCTCTCTCTCTCTCTCTCTCTCTCTCTCTCTCCATCTGTTTTCTCTCTTTCCTTTTCTCCCATTCTTTGTCTCTACCTACCTACCTCTGTCTTATCTTCTCTTCTGTCTCTCTCTCTCTCCCTCTCTTTCTCTCTCTTCCTACAACCCCTCTCTCCTCTCTTTGTCTCCCTATTATCTTCAAAATCCCTCTCCAACCTATGTTGATCGTTTCGTATCGCCGACTTTCTTTCTCAATCTATCATACATGCCTAGAATAGTTTTTGAAATGGCTGGAATATTTTGGGGCAAACATCATCACCATTCTATTTTATTACTTGTTTTGAACTAACAATGGCTATAATATATGTTTCGCTTTGCATCCATCCTTGTATAAACTTACTGGATCAGAATTTAGTACTTGAATTTACCTATGAGAGTCTATGCCAATTTTTGTCAACCTTTGTTTACCGCTTTCTGCGCACTGAAAAAAATCTCAAAAAGGAAAAGAGCTCTTAGGTTCCACTCTGACCTTGCATAAGAAAAAGATGAATCAAACAATTATTTAAACATCATGGAGAGATTTATAGAAGCTATGATGAATGGATGGGATTAGGTTTTCGTGGCAAAGATCATCAAGATCTTTGAGTTTTTCTTCACTTAAAGAAATGGGTCTCTTTATAAGGACTTCAAGGTAAATGCTCTCCGGATGTGGAAAAGTCCAAAGCTTACGATTTTTTTTTGCCCTAAGATCATTTGAAGTCAGTCGTTTTCATCAAATGAGTATGATATTTGAATGATGTTTGGTTGTTCCCTCTTTACACACAAACGATTTAGGCTCAACCGTACCATGAAACTTTTCTTCTGTTTATATCTATATTGACATTTAGCAACTTTTCTGAGATACTTATAATATTTAAAAAATCCCCTTGATCAAGTTCAAGCACCTCAAAGTAAGGAGCCTTCCTTTTTGCACCACCGATACAGGCAGCCCATTGTGATGTAAAGATATCAGTATTTATTGAGGCTTGCTTCACTCTTGTATGAATACTCTGAATGTAGCACTCTGTTACATCTTTATCTACCGTAGAAACAAACACATTGATAAGGTCTGGATGAGACACATATGCATCTGTTTGTTGAACACTACCGATCGTTTGCTGAGAGGACGCTGATATCAATTCTTCTTTAATAGTCAACAAATCTTCAGAACTAACTGGAACCAAGTCTGCATACTTTAAAGGTGTCCGTGGACAGGAGGAAAACTTTCTGTGCGATTTGTGGCAGCCTGTGGTATTTTTATTGCTCATTTGGGGTTGATACTCTTCGTCGTCTGAAGGGTTGGATTCCGAGATATGTCCGAAAACATGATTTGTAGTTGAATCTGTCAGCAACTTCTATATTTTCGATCGCGCCTTTTCTTTGTTAGAGCGGACTTGCTGAACTTGTTTTCCCTTACTCAGAAACCCCACTCACTGGAATGTCTTCTTCTGAACTCCAATCAGATTCGTTACAGATCAGAGACGCTGACGCGACTCCTCTTTGGTCAAGGTTGAAGATGTAAGCTCATTCTGGTGACCTGTTTGACCATTTGTTTCAGAAACGGTTTGAATTTTTCCAATGATTGTTAAGTTAAGTTGGCAAGCCCTTTTCCTCCCTTGAGTGTGAATCAAAAACATATAACACATTTTTAGTATCCTCAATGATTGACAAAGAGTATGCCGGCGTGCTTATGCTGATAGCCAAAAAAAGCAAAATTTTCGACATTGTTCAGAGCATGTTGAGTAGAAAGAAATGGTTGAGAACACGACTCAAATGAACCAAAGTAAAATGCCGTTATTTAAACTTCAATCAATTGCCTTCCTGTAATCCATACTATCCTTGGCAAGTCAAAGATCAAAGGGAAATAGGATTTTGGAGGTCCATTGTTAATGTAGAGCCAGTCTCCATTCTGCAATACCTTTTCAAGAGTTTTTGAATCCCATTGCTTCATATTATGCACATTTTCGTTCATAATCAGACTAGCTAAAGCATTGTACATGCATTGCTTACTACTTCATTAGAATTTGGGGGAGCCTTGGTAAGTTTGTGCTTGGACTGAAATTCTGAGAACAATGAATAGAATGGTTCATAGTAGGCCTATCATTGTCTCTCTTAAATTTTATTGTTTAAAAATGTATCCATCAACATAAGGGAAGATAACAATAAAATACCTGAGGAAAAGTGGGCAGAGGGTGGATAGCATATTCATACTATTTTTTTCCATAAGAATATTAATGTTAAAAGGCTGTTTTATTCAATAACTTTTTAATATTAATAGAACGCCTGAAAAGTTCATTTTGTCTGATGCAGCATCATGTGAATAGTGATTGGCCTTACTCTTAAAAAAATAACAGATGTTATGTTTGTATGCGTTTTTGAACTGGAAGCGAATGAGGGAAGTAGGGAGAGAGAGAGAGAGAGAGAGAGAGAGAGAGAGAGAGAGAGAGAGAGAGAGAGAGAGAGAGAGGAAGGGAGAGAGAGATGATGATTATTATGATAATGAAATAAACATCGTTATCTTTATAACATCATGATGCATGTTTTGCTTTTTCAATACAAGTAACGACATTGCTAGAATGATGTCGCATGCGCTTGGATACCCACTGGTCGTTTGCACCATTTTCGTATCTCTCAAAGTAGGCTATAGTCAAGAACATAAACTACAACTCAAACATTAGTTGAAACGGTAGATGAGCTTTTTAACTTTAACCATTAAAGTCAAACTACAATGCATTATAACAAGTATGTATACATATAATTACATTACAAAAGAATCGCACAGATCTTGATTGAGCCATGTATCACTGATATTTAAAAGTGGAGACCAATCCTAGTAGATCATCTTCTTTGTGTCCTAAACTTACCAAAAAAAAAAAGACCACACATCGGGTCTAAGAAAGCTCACCACAACTGCACAAACGGGAAAGGCTTAAATGCGTGCTCTAACTTTATCATATGCAGCCTAGTGTATTGTCTTAGGGCAGGTAAATAAAATTATAGCTGTTTAGGTTCTTTGACCTTGTATATCTGACAGCCTAAGAAAAAATAAACTCTGAAACTCTATACATCTGATACATTTGTAACAACTTGCCCGCAAAGAATCGAGCAAACACAAAAGGTACGAACAATGCCATTATATACATATTTGTACTGTGGTTAAAAAGATATGGGGCAAGCATTTAAAATAAAACTGTTGTTAATCGCTTATGTATCTGGTACATGGATGAATCAAAACAAAACACAGAGCACAGAAACAATGATTTACAATATTGATTGATTAGGGGAAAATTTTTTTTTTTTAAATTATTTGTCATTACAGATAGAGCTCTGTATGCTTGAAAATATATATACATATTAAACAGAACAAATTCCACATGATTTCATTGCACCAAGTACCCCCTTGAATTATCCTTGAGCTATGATAGTTTTTGAATTGCCGACATGAAAAGAGGGCAGCATCTGCATTATGAAAGGTAATATTCTGATAATCATCAAGTGTTTTTATCATAAGCTTTCCTCATATTTATGCAAGAATTTGATCCCTGTTCATTTTATTTGTTCTTAATATCTTTTCACGTCTTTCGTCTTATTTGTCGGTCTCGCGCAAGAACTGGGCTTGTGGTTGATATTTCTATACTATTGATTTCTTTCTTTTCAGTCACTTGCATCTTAAATCCTTAGGTCTAGCTCTGCATGCTGTCTCAGCCTCTATCGTTGTTTGACTGCCTCCTTTATTTCTATATTAAAATTATTTCTTTCAGTTACATTTTCATCTTTATGAGATGTGGTAGAGGCTAGTTTGTTTATGTCCTGTAAAAAATATGGACCTGAACGGTCTTAGTGATTCAACTTCATGGTCTATTCAAGTCAGCATGTAAGTCACTGTTCCTGAGGCATCTATTTTTTTTAGATGTGGATGGCTCCTTGGCTTAGTGCCGTGCCTTGTTTCGGCTAGGTAATGGGTGCCGTATCGAGATGCAGGTTCGATCCCTGTCCATTCCATCTGTCCTTATGTCTTCTTTTTAGTCTCCAGCTAGATCTAAGGTTGGATTGATTTTTCTTCACTATTTTGGAACAGAGTAATATCAAATATTGATTATTCCTAAAGATAGAAACAATTACATGGTTGATTTTCATATTCTATTAAGAACAGAGCATTTTTAGGGTATGATAAAGTTTCATTGGCCTTGCTAAATACAGAAATTAATTACATATCATTTGTTTTCTTTCTCAATCAGGTTTTATTAACTTTGAAATATGTAGGCCCACGTAGTAGAAAATGATTTTTTTCTTTTTTTTTTTTTTTTTGGCGAGGGGAAGGTGGGGGTGAAATCTTTCAAATTGTTGAATAGTTTACATTATGTAAAATTAAACTTAAATTGTACATTGTTAGTATGTGCCCAAGTGCTAAATATAAGAAAGTGTTATGTGTATGAATTAAGATCTTTGGATTGAAAAAATAATCTGTCATGCTCGTTAAAAAACTGATAGAATATATATGTATATATATATATATATATATATATATATATATACACATATATATATACATATATATATACATATATATATATATATATATATATACCTATATATTCTATCAGTTTTTTAACGAGCATGATATATATATATATATGTATATATATATATATATATATATACAAACAAACTGAAAATCTCGTTCTGGCAACGGGACCCTAGTGTCAATTTACCGAGGCTGGGGTGCGTGTGTGTATTTAAAGAGCATTTTTAAAGTCCACTTTGTAAAATACAATAGAATCTTTAGGAAAGACGACTGAAAAATCAATATTTAATCTTTGTAGATAACTGCAATTGTTTCCCTTCAAATTCTCAAAAATACTTATACAAACATTCTTTAAAAAGTCCTGAAAAGTTGAATCGTTCCTATTTTGCAGTTTTCCTCGGGGCTTATAAATAGTCTTTTACTTACATGATCACGGTATGTGCCTCCATCTATCCATTTTTACTTAGAATCTAAATATCTCGATATTTCTAGTTCTAAACACAAAATTAGATAAAGACCTTAATTCCGTTCAGAATAAAGGACATCGGCTTAATGGCCCGGTTCTATGAAGGGCCCCTAACTCTAGGATTGATCCTAACTTCCACTAGTCCCTCGCTAGTCCCTCTCTACTCAAAGTTAGGTCCGTTCTATGAAGCAAAGTGCGAACCTAAGATCAAGCTTTGGCCCTAAAATGACGCGATTTAGGTGCAAGATTTAGGAGTGGGTCTACCTTGTCCTTAATTGAGTTAGGTGCACAAAAATCTTTAATTTCCAGTAAAAAGCAGCCATAAATCTAATTCTGCAGATAGCTCGATTCGAATTGAAATGGGTTTGTTTATGTAATTTGCTATTCAAATGAGTTAAATCAAACTTTCCACGTGTATAAATCTAGATCTATGTGTTTAGATAGAATAGTCTCACTGAAAACAACAAAAACGACTTTTAAATAGACTATATAGTTCAAAGATCCAAAAGGTAACGTTTGATAGATTCTAGTATTAAGAGCGCTAGACCTATATTTTGCAAATTTGCTCTGATTTAACATCTCTACAGTGTGTAACATCCAAAACAAAACACATAATAATAGTTGTAAATCATGTATGTATAGGCATTTAATCAAGATGAGATCTGATGAGGAAATAATAGAGGCCTAACCGAGAGCATACAATCTGCTCTCAGATCTGTAGACTTGTAGGCAATGTTTCTCTTTATTAACTGTTCTCGATCATACAGTATCTGCCAAGCATTTCTCAATGGAAGTATTTTAATATTGTGTCTGAATGTGCCAGATTTCTCAGGTTAACTTTTAACCCCTACATATAACAACAGTAGTCATTAGTTATAGTAACAATAGTGTTAGCTGAAGCTGCACTGGTGGTGCTGTTAGTAGTAGTAGTAGTAGTAGTAGTAGTAGTAGTAGTAGTAGTAGTAGTAGTAGTAGTAGTAGTAGTAGTAGTAGTAGTAGTAGCAGCAGCAGCAGCAGTAACAGTAGCAGCAGCAGCAGCAGCAATAGTAGTAGTAGTAGTAGTAGTAGTAGTAGTAGTAGTAGTAGTAGTAGTAGTAGTAGTAGTAGCAGCAGCAGTAACAGCAGCAGCAGCAGCAGTAGTAGTAGTAGTAGTAGTAGTAGTAGTAGTAGTAGTAGTAGTAGTAGTAGTAGTAGTAGTAGTGATTGTTGTTGTAGTAATAGCAATAATGTTTGTAATAGTAGTAGTAATTGTTGTAGTAGTAATAACAATAATGTTTGTAATAGTAGTAGTAGTAGTAGTAGTAGTAGTAGTAGTAGTAGTAGTAGTAGTAGTAGTAGTAGTAGTAGTAGTAGTAGTGTTAGTAATGGTTGTAGTGGTTATAGCAGCAGAAGCAGCAGCAGCAGCAGTAGTAGTAGTAGTAGTAGTAGTAGTAGTAGTAGTAGTAGTAGTAGTAGCAGCAGCAGCAGCAGCAGTAACAGCAGCAGCAGCAGTAGTAGTAGTAGTAGTAGTAGGAGTAGGAGTAGTAGTAGTAGTAGCAGTAGTAGTGGTGATGATGATGGTTATAGTGGTGGTAGTAGTAGTAGTAGTAGTAGTAGTAGTAGTAGTAGTAGTAGTAGTAGTAGTAGTAGTGGTAGTGGTAGTAGTACATGTAGTAGTAGTAGTAGTAGTAGTAGTAGTAGTAGTAGTAGTAGTAGTAAAAATCATAATGGTGGTGGTAGAGGTAGTTGTAGCACTTTTAGCAATATTGGTAGTAGTAGCAGTAGTAATGTGGTTGCTGCAGAAAAAATATGGTTCATTTACATTTTATTTTTTTAAGACTGCCTTCTATGATTTCATAAATGTGGGGCCAAGTAAGTGAAAGAAGGCTAATTAATGCACTGTGTAGAGGAATTAAAGTAGGATATGGAGACTTTTGATTAACCAACTAGGACTATAATAAAGTTCTTTAACAAAGAAAAAAGAAAAGATCAAAAGGACTTCAAAATTCTATTCTTAGTAGATTAAATTACACACACACATATGTATATATGTTTGTGTTTTGTCAGCATTAAGTTAAATGGGAGCTAGTGAATCCAAGCCAAGGGTGAAAATTAATTATAAAGTTAGGTTCAGAGCCTATATAAATTAAACTACTGAACTACTTTATTTAAACCTTAGGTACCAATAATAACTGTCATAAAATGCTATAGAATATGAGCTGTCTAAAGACAGTACTCATCAGTGAATGTGATCTCCATGTTGATATATTGCTTAGGCAGCCAATTACTTGTGGTTACTTCCTTTTTTTTTCTTAAATGTTATATTAATAAACAGAAAAAAAATTGTAAGCAGAAAATGGAATTTGCAATGAAAAGTGAATCTTAAGCTTCAGATTTGTTGAAAAGCATTTTACAGTTTGCTATGCAGTTTTTTGTTAATAAAGTGCTCAAACTGATAGGAAGCAAAGTGCAGAATTTTTTACATAATTTATTAATTTTTTTTCTGCTTTTCCACAGCTGACTTGACTCACAATCTGAGCTTGTAGTAATATCCTCCAACATGTTTTACATGCTCTTAAACTCAACAAAATGTTCTACAATGATCCATTTGACTGAGACTGACAATGAAACTTGATACTTCTGATACCAACTTACCTGCAAAAAATCTAGCAAATCCAAAGGGTATGAAAAATGCCATAATATACATGTATGTAATTTGGGTAGAAAGATAAAAAGCCTAGCATTTAAAATTAAACTGCTGCTGGGTATGATCAACACTTTAGAACAACATGGGACATTGGTTAGATTGTTAAATTTGTCATTCAGTGGATGCATGTTATTTTCAACATCAACTTACATTGTACTCCCATCTGAGAGCAATCACCATAGATAATTTTATAATTTCACCTATGTGTAATTGTAAAGAAAACCTAACAACAGTGTGTGAATGAAAGCATGAATATACATGTCCAGGCACAACTCTGTACTAAACAATGCTGGCTGGAGATATGTATTCTTTTATCTGATAATCAAATGACGTTTAGTTTTGACTATTAAGTCAGAGTATAACTACTCTATAATTTATAAAAGCATAACAATCTTTTTGAACGTTCAAAAAAGTGAGAGGGCATGAAGGCTTTCGATTGATATAGGTAATTAAAGTAGTATTACTATTAGTATTAACCTACTATTCCTTTTTTTTCCTTCTTATATCTATAATTTTATTGAAATTTAATTCAGCATCATTGCACTTTATTTTTTTTCCTGTCTTTTTCTCCAGACATGCGCATAAAGGAAGGAAAAACCAGTAACTGTGAAAGGTCCCCATTGATGCTTTTCAGTCTTATTGAAAATGTAAGGATTTGAATCAGCTGCTGAATTCTTTTATCAATCTCAAGAGGATATGCCATATTTTGGAGAAATAAAAAAGAAATGCAAACTTCACAATTTTTTTTCTTGTAAAAGCTATTGAATGTAATGATTGAATGTGATTGTAAGTTTCAGACTATAAACAATTGACTGTTATATTTCTCAGAAATGCAGGCCTAGATCTTGTTTATCTCAAATTTCATTTCTTTTTCTTTTTTTTTTTTAACAACTGTGGAAATTTAAAAAAAAAAATATTTTTAAACCACAACAAATATACATTTTTTTTCTGATAATATGCAGAGGACCTCCAATAATGAACAGACTCTACCTTTGGCTTTTTACCATTTTTGGTTATTCTTTTCATACAAAATATGTTTACATTTTTATATACACAGAAACTTAACACTAAATTGTTGGCTCAGTGCTTAATGCATAAAGGTTTGTTTTTTTGGGTTTTTTTTTGTGGTTGAAAAAAAGATAAACTTTTTTCCTAAGCATGGCAGGCATATCCTAAAAGATTTAATGCTTCAAAGCATTTAAACATAATTTTATTTGTTTTTAGTTAATTGTTGAAAGCTTAGTTAAATAAAATTCTGTAGTCATTGTAGTGTCATGTTGAACATTTAGCCCAGTACATTTTCACCCTAGATCACATTGTTATGGATGCTCTCTATGAAAGAATACTTCTGTAGATGCACAATTAGGCGCAGTTATGAAACGCTCTGTTGCATGTGCCAGGATTACATCTAAAGGTAATTAGTCACTTTGTCTCAACTTCTTATATCATAAACATAAGATTAGTATTTGGCAGAAAAACTGGCACCTTTATATTATTCAAATATATTTTGAGTTCTTTATCAGTTAAGTAAACTTAATCTTAACGACTTATAATCAGATGGCGCGTTTAAAGTCATAAGCTTGACATAAGGGCAATCTTCTTACACAACTTTTTTGAACAAATACAAAAACAAATGCTCGAACCCATGTATTTAAGCCTTTACGTCTGACAGCCGTGAATTGCTTATGTATCTGGTACATGGATGAATCAAAACTTAACACAGTGGACAGGAACATTGATTTACAATATTGATTAAGTACACATAAATGATTTTTAAAAAATTTATTTCTCATTAATTTGTCCGGGATAAATAGGACCCCGTATGCATGAAAATGTGTACACATTAACACAACAAGTTCCACATGACTTCATTGCGCCAGGTACCCTCTCTACACATTCTTGAATTATCCTTGAGCTATAGTTATAGTAGTAAATAGGTGATGCCGTGAGGCCACTTGGCACTTGCCCTCGTTCACTTGACTAGTTTATTAGCAAAGCTTAAGTTCATGATTTTGTAATTGCTGACAGAAAAAGAGGGCACCATCTGCATGATGAAAGGTGATATGCTGATAACAACTGGTGTCTTCATCATAAGCATTCCCCATTTTTCATGGAAGAATTCCTGGAAGTAAATTATAGAATACAGTGATATCAAAGAATAATATAGGCAGCTTGTTTAAGATAAAACTTAATTAAATAAGATTTGATTTTCTTCTGCATCATATTTTTAAACTTTGAAATAAATAGATCTAAACAGTAGAGAGTGAGTTATGATTTTTAGGGGAAGTGGAAGGGCTGTAAAGTTGTTGAATACATGTATTTTGCGTTATGTAGGGCTACATGGAGCTAAAAAATAATTACACAAAAATTGTCCTAGCTTTTCCAGATTTTGGTTACCAATCTATCTAAATTTGAAAGATAATGCATCAATGGAGACAAGTTAAATCATACAAAGTTTTGAAGATCTTGTCCCGAGAACAATTATATTATTTTGCTGATTCAGTTATTGAGTAATTCTTATCTTTTGTAATTATCCAGATTTTTTTTTACGAGGGAGGGAAATTGATACTACAGACTGATTTTAAGATTGAGGGTAAAAAATTAAGACCTGTGGGGGGAAAAACTGAAAGTTAAATAGGGTTGTATTAACTCAATGTCCATGGGCTGCATATGAGCAGGCTGGTGTGGGGAATGCTTAAGCAGAGTATTGGACTGTCTGACTGTGAGTGATTTGTTCAGATCACCGGCTTGTGACACTAGTTTTAAATTACCGTGTACTACTCAAAGTAGTCAGAAGGCAAGCATAATTTTGATCTCTACAGTGGGCCAAGTATATGCTGCTCTGCTACAATTGCTAGTATTTATTTCATGCAAGTTGCAATTTGCTTTCTGTAGTTTCTAGTCTCACTTTCCCAAATACCCCACTTTCCATTGATCTGCCAATTTAAAAAATTTGTTCAAAGATTTATTCCTGTCAACATCAACATTTTTTTTTCCTTTTTTTAAAGTTTCTAAGCCTTTAACCCCGAATGAATTCAAAGTCAAGGGAACAGCACTTCTTTTACCCGCTTTCGCACAGTTATCTTTAGTGAGCATAAAGAAAATTTATACAGACACCCGCTGCAGCTTATGCGATGGATACCATTAACGTAACAGATTAGTTTTTAAGTCTAGGACGAAAAAATGTGTAAGCTACTATTGGCCAAGATCACATTCTAGATAAGGTACAGTTTTGAAACGGATTAGATATCCCAGATCTATAATTTCCAGACTGGTATCAATTAACTTACTCTGAAATACATTAAAAAGGGACTAGATTTAGTTTTGGAATTAAAAAGGCTTAATTGATGTAGGCCTACAATGAGTCAACAGACATGATAATTACTAGCTCCATCATAATATAGTAGACTTGGAATCTAGGTCTATCTAAAATCTCAAACGAGTGGTCATTTAGAATAGATCTAAATTTAGATTCTTATTTAAATCTAAAGTTAATTCTAGTTGACTAAAATTAAATTAAAAGTACACTTTTGGAGCTTTTATCTAGATCTAGATCTAAATCTCTAGGCATAGGCCACACAGTACGAAATCTCAGTTTAACTGAATGTCGCTTTATTTCCTTCAGTAATTTTTTTTCTTTAAATCTCTTCGCCATGCATAAAAAGTGAGTGTATTATATAGCTTTTGGTCTAAAATCTGGTTCTAGGTCTGTGTAGGTAAGACTGCAAGTTGAAAAATAATGTTCAAAATGCTTTCGGTAGTTCACCGAAGTCGAACAGGTGAAAGAGATGGTTACGATCAAAACAGGAAACATTTTTAGGTCACGGTGGTTAGTTCCGCAGCCTCAAAGTCCAAATCACATGAAAATACAAAACAACTTCAATATGTTTTTCCATTCTCTTAACAAAGAGAATTTTAGGTAATAAGATAACAATTTGTAATGGTAAACAAATGCTGTGTTCCCGGTTATTATTAAATTATTATTAAAGTATTAAATCGGCCTAATGGTGAACAATTGCTGTGTTCCTGGTTGTGACTCTAATTATGAAAGAGTGAAAGTCTCGAATTTAAATATGTTCACACGTTCCTCTTTCCTAAAAATCCTGAGTTGAGAGATAAATGGATAAGAGGTATTATTATGAATAACAAATAATAAGGCATGACATTCTTCTTGGAAAGGGAAACATTTGTAGTTATCTACAAAAATTAAATATTAATTTTTCAGTTGTCTTTCCTAAAGATTCTATTGTATTTTACAAAGTGGACTTTAAAAATGCTCTTTCAGGGCCTATCATTACATTCAGTTTGGAGATAAAAAAAGAAAAAAGACTTTCATATTAATGTTTGGAAAAAGAACTTTCTTGTTACATCCCAACAATTGAATTGGATAGTAACTAACAATAAGCTTCAGAGATGGAGCCAGTTGGAAAATTTAATTTCCCACTACAGTGTTGAAGGTGAGGATACATATGATTTCTGATGACCAAAACTATTTGCTGTCTTGATAAAATTCATGATGTCATTGATGAAGAGTCTAAGCCTTTAATTGCACTTTTGACAGAATAGTTAAAGTTGACTAACATTGTGTCCTCAAGACGAAGGTCTCATCACACTGTATAATTTTTGCTTTTTGCTTGTATTTTACTTCACCTTCTGCATATATGAAAATTAAAGATTCTTTCCTTATTTTGCCAAGTGCTTGTCATTTACGACAACTTTTTCAAAATGTCTTATGTGAGAAAGGATTGTCAGACATCTCATTTTTGAAGATCTCATTTAATCTTTTGAGGGAAAAAGATTTGCTTCTTAATTTGCTGGTTGATTAAATTCATATTAAGCCTAAGTTAGGTTATAGAGCAGAAAAATTGTATGGTCAAGCATCAAACGATGTAGAAAATCTAGCTAATAGCATTCAGTGTCGTCTATTTTATCCAGTAGTAAAATTGTTTTTGGAATGATTCCTGTCAAATCTATGGAATCTAAATAAAAATGTTCTTTTCAACTGTTGCTCAGCTGGCTGTAACATTCTCAGCATCATTTCTGATAATAATAGAATAAACAGAAAAATGTTTGACCTTCTTACAGCAGGCACAGATTCAAGCCATTATATAATTAATCCTATCAATAAAGAATTAAAGATTTTTCTTCTGTTCGATACTGTTCACCTATTGAAGTCAATAAGAAAAAATTGGTTAAATGTAAAAAAAAAAAAAACAGGTCCCAAACTCTATCCTTTCTACCATTCTCTGGCAATGATATTGAAAGTGAAACAGTGTGCAGAGCCTCATTTTCAAACTTTAAAACTTTATACAAAATAGAGCAAGGTAATCTTCTTAAATATGCTTCAACACTGTCATGGAAAGCTGTCTATCCTCACTTTTTGGAACGACAAAAAGTATCGCTAGCTTTGAAAGTTTTTCATGAAACAAACATTGCTGCTTTAAAAACATTAGGTCCTACAAGAACAGATTTTTTTCTCTTCAAAAGGCACAGCCAAATTTATTGACATTATTTGTCACTGGTAGGATATTATATATGCTCAACACCAATATTATGGCAGGAACAAAATTAAACCCCACGCTACACCTATCTTCAGCCCTGATGACTCTACACTTACTTGTCTTATTGATATGAGTAATTGGTTGGACCAATGAAATTTGAGAAGTCAACAATTAAAAGAAAGATTTTTATCTAAGGACACATATTAAGCACTTAAACATACTTTAAAGGGGTTTGTGCTTTTGGTAAAGTATCTCCTCACATCTTTGAAAATAAAATTTGTTTTGAGTGGCAACTGTCAAACTGATAATCTTGAAGCTCGGTTTGGTCAACATAGGCAGTTGTCAGATGGAAATACTTTAATTTCAGTGGAAGAAGTTCTTCAAAGTGAGAAAAAGTTGCGTGTATATTCACTGCTTAAGATATATTCATCTTGTCAGGGTATAATTACTACTGAAGACTTTTTTACAGAGTTTAATACCTCTGAAGCTTTATCAGATTATGATCCTGTTTTTGTAAACAACTTTTCTTATGACCGAATTGATATTGACAATGATTGCTTGAATGTTGTTGTTAATGTAGCGAGGTATATCGCAAAGAAAACTGCTTCTCTAAAGACTGTTGTGCTGCTCTTGGTGACAAAAAAAAAGTTGGAAATGAATGTTGATGCAAATCTTTTACTTTATTTTGATAACTTAAACATTAAAATTTTATGTGGATGGCATGATTTATCTCAATAATGTCTTTGATGTAAACTATTATTTTTATGAAATAATGTTTCGAAATTTTTCCATGACTCTTTGGAGTAAGCTTTTGTGTTTCTATTTCTAATTGAAGGCTTATGTGTGATTTCCAACATCTGCATTTTTAAGATAAGGGCATATTTTTTTAAAACTTTGATGCAAATTTTTTAATGAAATATTGTTTCCAAATATCTAAATACTCCATATATATTTGCAAGTACATGACATCAAAGAATAAAGACTTATTGAAGTCTTAGGTGTGACGGTTTATGATTCTGAATTATAAATATTTTTCTTTAATTTTGTGCCTCTTTGCTATGACTTCACATTGAAATATTAGGTGTGAAGGTTTATGATTCTGAATTATACATACCTTTCTTCAATTTTGTGACATACATGTATGCTTTTGCAGAGGAGGGCATATTTACCGTATGATATCTTTGATTATATATAAAGTAGTATTTTTGATGAAATAATGTTTCATAGTATCTCAATACTGTTTATGATTCTGAATTATAAATATTTTTCTTTAATTTTGTGCCTCTTTGCTATGACTTCTCATTGAAGTCTTAGGTGTGACGGTTTATGATTCTGAATTATAGATATCTTTTATTTTGTGACATACATGTGTGCTTTTGCAGAGGAGAGCATATTTTACCGTATATTTAAAAGTAGTATTTTTTTATGAAATAATGTTTCTGGTACTTCAATACTGTTTATGATTCTGAATTATAGATATTTTTCTTTAATCTTGTGACTCCTCGCTTTGACTTCTTAGGTGTGACGGTTTATCATTCTGAATTACCGATACCTTTCTTTAATTTTGTGACATACATGAGTGTTTTTGTAGAGGAGAGTATATTTTACCGTATGATATCTTTCATTATATATTATAAAGTAGTATATTTATGAAATAATGTTTCCTAGTATCTCAATACTGTATCGTAATCATAATAATTATTTGAATATTTACATTAATTATACTTTAAGGCATATATGTTTAATACAGGTCTGTTTTTTTATACTTTCTTAAAATTGTTTTGTTAACGAAGTAACTTGTTACTCTATATTTTGAGATGTGAATTTTTCATTACACCTAAAGGTTTTCCAATTAATTTAATAAAAGATAATATAACATGATGCTAATGTCTATTGTTTATTTGAAGCAAATAACATATTCTTTGTAACAAGTTGGGCAGAAAGGTGTTTATAGTCCTGTATAAATGTAGGCTAATTCTTTACTCAATTCCCAAAATGAAAGTCTTTAGCGGATTACAGTATTAATATTAACTCCTGCTACTGCTGGTGCCAGTAGCTTAGGAATATCAAAAATAATCATAAATCACAGACAATGTCCTCTATTACTATTAAATTTCCGTTGGTGCTGGTGGCTTAACTAATTCTAGATCTAGCTCTAGATCTACTTCAATCAGCGCGACCGGGCCGGCCGCTTAGAGCGCCATGTTTTTCAAAGATTCTGGGCCTGATAACTATAGAGTTATAATCATGGCATTGTGGTTACGAGAATCAGTTTAAATTTTAATGATGCGTTCCATGAGATCTGAATAAATATGGAGGATGAAAATCAAAGAACCTTGCAGCCGTGTCGACTTATCCTTTCTCAAGTACTTTTGAGGTCTTCTAGATTTCAAAGTTCAAGAGGATTGATAAAACTAGTTTTAAAAAACTCCCGAGCAGCAGCAATATACGTCGTCTAGTAAAATAACATGCTACACTTTATCTCAATTCTTTTATTGAACATGAATGATTGCTTTGTGGGAGGTCTATCTCTTTCAATATCTCATAATTTAAATTGGAAACAAAAAGAATTGTTCCCACATTTATGCTTTATAATTGAAATGTTAACTTTGCTGTTTTCCCCATTAATTTCAAAGTCATTTCTTTGTCTTTTAACCGATGCATCTAGATATAGACGAGTGTGAAAACTCGACACAGTATACATGCCCAAGTCACAGTACATGCTTTAACCAGGAGGGAGGGTACGAGTGTCTATGTGAAAGCGATCACTTTAAAAACGAATATGGAATCTGTGAGGGTAAGAAATTTATTTTCTCATCTCTACTCTATGGTGCACAAAAATCGCGCAGATTTTAAGCCGTGCCCATTTTATGTCATTTCGATAGAAATACCACCCGCTGATGATTCACTGCAAAGACATGATCGGACCCGCACATCGATACCGCACCCATCTTCTTGCCGAGACAAGACCAAAAAAATAGTAGACCGACAGAATAGATAGATAGGTGTACAGACTGACAGGCAGACAGATAGATTGATAGAGAGAGAGGTGAGGAACTGGAAGGAAACACTAAAAGAGGAAAGGTAGATGGAAAAGAGAAGAAAAGAGTAAGATGAGAGACTGGAAAAAAATCAGGAGTGAGGAGGAGAAGGAGACGGCGGGGACGAGGCAGAATAAAGCATGAGAGAAGAATCGTAAAGAAAAAAATAGAAAGAGCAGAGTAAAGATGATAAGGAATTTAATGTAGGAACAGTACGAGATGGATGAAAAATTCTAGATAATTCGTGTAATTAAAACATATTTTATTGAGGGCTTGAGACCGATAGAGGACTTTTCTTTCTTTATGTCTTTATAAAGTCAATTGAATAAAAACACGGAGGTAAATAAAGTGAAACTGAAATTCTTCTCTCTTTTCCTCAGAGATCGAGAAAGATTCTTTTAAGCTGCGTACATGTCCATGTTTTTGTCCAGCTATGGTAACTGAAGTCGTCAGACATCTTCCTGATGCGAAGAAAAGTTCGGACACCATTAAGAAGAAGTTAGGGATCAAGACCAGAAAACTGATCAACACTATGCGAAGAAGGTCATCAGCGCGGGATGAAAGAGGTTCAAGTGCTTCCTTCGGAATCATTGCCCTAACTTTACTCGGCCTGGAGTTTCTCCTTATCACTCTAGGAGACATCATCGTTGTAATTTACTATCTGAAACAGAAACTGGCTGAGTTTATTTGTAGTAGGGCTTAAGTGAAAAGGAATCACTTTATTTCTGTGAACTGATGTGATCGAATTAGGCTGTTCACAAAAATATTTGCGAATTAAAACATCAGAAAGTATCAAGAAAAATGGCAAATTTGCCAGAATTTCGATAATTTCTGAAACAAAAAAAGAAATTGACAAATTTTCCAATGAGATTCTTTGTATCGTTACTTCTAACTGTGTAGTTAAGTGATAAAAACTTGCATGGGAATTTCCAAATTTTACAAATATTTGCAATGTTTTTTTTCTTTTTCAGACTAAATGAAAAAGGAAGGTTTGAAGACTTTTCCTTACCACAAATGGCTGCCTTACCATATAGTTACCTAAAATTTTGAACAAAAACTGATTGCATTATGCATGTTAAAAAAAAGTGGGCTTTTCAGGTAAAAACACTTCATAAAGATTATTTTCCTCAGGGAAAGTCTAACCATTAAGTAAATGGGAAGTATGTATAAGATTAGAATTTTTAGTTGCAGAGAAAGTAGAGATTGGTTATATATTTTAAAATTATTTCAAATGAAGGAAAAGAGTACTTAAAAAAAAGAGGTTTGTCTACCTTTTAATGATCAGAAACACCTGAGTCTTGAATGCAATTTATCCTTTAACATTTAAAGAACATTTCAAAGTGAAAATGCGTAATTATGTATGGTAAATACAAGTTTCAAGGGAAGTAATTGTGCAATTAATTTTAATCGTTTTGAAAGTTCTTTCTCGTATGAAATTACTGTTCATGTATATTTGAAACGATTTTTTTTAAATAAATGTGTAATATCAACGTTCAATAACTATGAGTAGCTTTTTCTATCTTTATCAATTTTTAATGTCGCTTTTCTTTTTTACATATTACGTTAACGCTCTAAGATAGTATGCTTAGCATAAATTGAAAAAAAGCTAGTTCAGTGGATTGTTTACAATTTCGTTTTAATCAGTGCTCTCGCTAGTTTATCACGTGTCTATGTTCTGCTTTGTTTTGTTTTTTTCGGGGGGAGGTTTGTTTTTGTTTTTGTTTTTGTTTTGTTTTGTTGAGGGTTCAGTGAGAGGGACTTTAACAGTTAACTACATATCTGATTTATTTTAGATTGTTTTCTATCAAAAAATTCAATTCTACATTAGAACTATATGTAGATCCCATTTTAGATTAGATCTGCAAGCTGTGCCAAATCCTGGAGGGACAGAATAATACTGCACGGTATGCAGAAAAGCTTCACCCCGTTTTGAATTATTTCTGTTTAGCAGTAACGCCGCGAGCAAGCGCATATTATATATTAAGATTTTTTAAAATAGAACATTCAAGAGATATAAGCAGATCACGACGGAAATTTTCGTTGCGAAAAATCCGTAAGCTCGGAATCTGCTGAAATATAAATAGCAGTAGATGTATAGATGCCTAAGACAGATTGCAGTGGCAACTGACCTCTGGTATTACCAGTGATAGTATCGCTCTTCTTATACAACAGAGCTTTAATATAACTTGTAGCATAATTTTCTTCCTTGACTAAAACTTCACTTTAGACCTAGCTTTTTGTGAATGAAAAAATAAGAAGGACAACTGAGTTAACGATAAAATATTATTTTTTTCGCGGACAATGTTTTCTTTTGCGTCCGTGATTTTCTGCGGGGACAGGTTAGGACAGCTGCACAGATTACACCCAGGGACAGCCCAACTGCATTATCCAATTGTCCAGTTTCAGGCGAGACCGTATTATCTGAGCAAGATAAAAGAAAACATCGAATCGTTTTATAGTGTCAGTAATTCGGTGCCTGGCGCAGGTTGGGCCATCAGATAGGCGACTCGGGGATGCTCCTGTTTCAAGGGTTGATGATCCAATTGATTGATGACGCTTTCCGGCTTGTCAAAGTGTTGCGAGTCATAAAAAAATTATTCCCAATCACACCTCGCGAAGTAACGTTAGCAATGCATGTCGCGACATCTTACTGCATATTAATAAGAAGCATGCTGCAGCCATAAAAAAAAATTTTCAGTGACGTGAGATACCGATGCTGCAGTTCCACTTTGAACCAATTAGTCCAGGATAGATACCATTCCTTCGCTGATTGCTTCTCTATTTTACTTTTTGTCTTGTTTATTATGACTTAAATGTATACTCATATACAAATTGCTCAAAAGTGGATGGGGAAGCAAGCCTAAATTTTGCACTTGAAAAAACAATGCTATTTTTCTTTATTTTTTTTTCGTTTGTTCTCTTTCCACTCTTCAAAACATGTTTAGAGTTTTTATCATAGAAGTGAAGATTGCATTCCTCATTTAAAGACCAAAATGTTTTGAATTTTTTTTCCTCCCTCCACTGTACTTATGTTATGAGAGTACTTAAATTTGCAAGCTCCTTGGCGGTTTGTCTCAGTCTTTATACTTTTTGCAAGGACTTCTCTCAACATACTATATATTTACGCTCCAACCTTCAGGGTTAGTGGTAGGCATACCTGCTTCTTGCATATCTCAAACAAGTTGAATGTAGTCTGTTTGAGGCTAGGATGTGTAGTGAAGGCTGCGGATTAGCAAGCTGGATGATGAGGTGCTTGTCTGGTTAGGGTAGTGTGATTTTCTGGTTGAGGATAGGCGTAGCAGGCTGTATGATAAGGGGATTGTCTGGTTGAGGCTAGGAGCAGCAAATTGGATGATGAGGTAATTATCTAATTGAGGCCAGGAGTAGCAGGTTGGATGATGAGGTGATTGTCTGATTGAGGATGTGGAGCAGCAGGCTGGATAATGAGGTGAGTCTGGTTGAGGATGTGGAGCAGCAGGCTGGATAATGAGGTGAGTCTGGTTGAGGATTTGGAGCAGCAGGCTGGATAATGAGGTGAGTCTGGTTGAGGATGTGGAGCAGCAGGCTGGATAATGAGGTGAGTCTGGTTGAGGATGTGGAGCAGCAGGCTGGATAATGAGGTGAGTCTGGTTGAGGATGTGGAGCAGCAGGCTGGATAATGAGGTGAGTCTGGTTGAGGATGTGGAGCAGCAGGCTGGATAATGAGGTGAGTCTGGTTGAGGATGTGGAGCAGCAGGCTGGATAATGAGGTGAGTCTGGTTGAGGATGTGGAGCAGCAGGCTGGATAATGAGGTGAGTCTGGTTGAGGATTTGGAGCAGCAGGCTGGATAATGAGGTGAGTCTGGTTGAGGATGTGGAGCAGCAGGCTGGATAATGAGGTGAGTCTGGTTGAGGATGTGGAGCAGCAGGCTGGATAATGAGGTGAGTCTGGTTGAGGATGTGGAGCAGCAGGCTGGATAATGAGGTGAGTCTGGTTGAGGATGTGGAGCAGCAGGCTGGATAATGAGGTGAGTCTGGTTGAGGATTTGGAGCAGCCGGGTGGACGATGAATGAGGCTGCGGAGCAGTAAACTGAAAGATGAGGTGATTGTCTGGTTAGGGTTTGGTGATTATGTGGTTGTTTGGTTGACGTAGAGGAAAAGGCAGAAAGCCAGATTAGTTAGGAAGTTGGTTGAAGCATAAAGCTGTAACTAAGCGGTGCCGGTCTTGGAGGCCGAAGAAAGGCGATTAAAAAGGCAGTTGGAAAACACGTTGCGGAAAAGGATGTAATACTAGCTTCACTGGTTGGAATCCAGGTGGTGCTGGAACCACTGGCTGAAATTCTGATGGTGCTGGCAAAATTGTTTGGAACTGGTAGTTAAGCTTGGAAATCACTCAGCAGTGCATGCAAATGGGCAGTACCAATTGACGGGTTGTCTTTTTGCTCACCTT
Organism: Elysia crispata; assembly: GCA_033675545.1. Taxonomy (NCBI): domain Eukaryota; kingdom Metazoa; phylum Mollusca; class Gastropoda; family Plakobranchidae; genus Elysia; species Elysia crispata. The sequence goes on from JAWDGP010001464.1 coordinate 189,237, forward strand.
CTTTGTTCATAAACCAGATACATCAATTATTAACAATATTTTCTCACAATCAGAGCTGTAGAGAACAAATTTTTAAAAATTATGTAATTTAATAATTATATAAAGGTCCATGTAAGTTATTCTACTACAAATGCTTCATCATTTATTTTTATCTTTTCTTGTTTTTTCAGACTACTATAGGACCCATGATAGAGGTCTTTTGGTATTGAGAAGTCCCCTTTAAAATGAAGGGTGTAAGGAGGGAAAGAGGTGAGAGGGGGAGGGTAGAGAGTGGTGGAGAAGGGGCGAGGGTGGCGGTGGTCGGTTCATATTTTTTTCTTGGTTTGCACCTCAATAGAAGTAAGTATTGAGTTTTTGGTGCATCGACAGTCGAGGTACTGTACTGAACATGTACATCACTTTTGTACAAACTTAATCTTTTGACCATTGAAATTCAAGGCATTTAATAAAAACCAAATGTCTTGACCTGTCCTGGGTGGTTAAACAGTTATTTATTCATTAATTAAAATAAGCCGCAGATTTACTAAAGCGGTTTTGCAGCAGTGCATAAATAACAATAACTTCTGGTTTACTTTATTAAAAGAACTATGAAGAAAGGGTTTAAAATTGTAAGTAAGGTTACAATCATGAGCCTATTTATATTTTGTAACTGAAGAGAAATCTATGTATATTTTAACAATAATTAATCTGTTTTAAAGCAATAACGAACAGATCGATAGTTTTCAGAAGTATCTCAAATTTTATTGAAACTGGACTATAGAACACCTAAAAACTGAGGCGTCACGATATGAAATGTCCCTAAAGTACCATCTAAGCACCAATTACACACATTCTGTTCTCCCGAGGAACTCCAGCAGTGCGGCGGTTAGTCATGACGTTCTACTTTCCTTCTGCTGATAAACTATAGATTGATATCGTTGGGTAACCGCAAGACTGGAATCGATTAATGCCGTTGAAGGGTGAATCGGAAGCCCTGTGCTGTCTGATAATTTTTGGCTTATTGTATGATTTTGGGTGTGGCGGGCAGAAACTCGGTTCTTTTAACTGCCACGGGGATTAAAGTACTTGTAGAAGTTGATAATTACTTGGATCTAAAAACAAACGACATTAAATTTGCAGAATCAGTGCACCAAAACTACAAAATAATGTTTAAACGCATTTACACTGTTGAACAAAAATTTTCATGGTTCTTTTATGCAGTTCAAAATAATTGTGGTCATTTTATTTTTTAGTCTTTACTTTATACTATCATGTCGAGTAGAATCGTACAACTGGACCTTGTAAAAATGAAGGTTTCTTAATGTTTTTACTTAAAGATAGAAAGAGAAAAGAAAAGAAAATAAACGATACAGTGTGAATACATTAAATCTGTATTCATTGCTCTCTACAACTCTATTTTTAGATCTTATCTCTCTCACTTAAAAAAAAGGGACAGTGAAAGAAAGAGAAAGAGAGAGAGCAGACAAGGCTCATGAGTGTAAAGATCACTATCTCTTGTTCTAAATCCGTTAAAACCTTGCCGTTTCGTTCAGAAATTAAGACATAGATAAATAGAAGTCTTTATGGTTTGTCTACGCCATAGATTTTCATAGTCGAAGATTGTAAATCAAGTTTATTCGATCTGTGACCGTTTCATAAAATTAATCCTGTAAATTCAATAAGATCTAGATCTAGATTATAACCTACATCAAGACTAGCGAGCCCACATGTAGATCATCCTCTTCTCGTTCGCCTTAGAGTTAGATATGAACTAATAAGGCCTTATCTCCTTCATAAAAGTTCCCGTTCTGTGAAGATTTCCAGGCTTCCTATAAGGTTCTAGTAAATATCTAGACTTAGCTAGAACATAGATCCAAAATTAATGACTTATGTACCCCGTTTTATTTTGTTTAAGGGTCTGCATACAATAATCTAGACGCCAATTTAACGTTTCTATCCATAACTAGGCTTATGAATGTGCTGTTTACTGTTATTACACAGTTTTCTTTTGGAAACTGAAAAGCTCAAAGCAAAGATCTTACACGTGTATTTCTTTGTTTGTAAGGCACAGTCAAGAGGTAATATCTTACGATCGTTAAGCCATCATACCGTCAAGAGCACAGGTCATACTATTAAAGTCCTCATTTCAGACACAATTTTCAAGAAAATAAATGAATTTTAGTTAGGTTGAAAAGCTTATGGAGTAAAAAGAAATCAACCATGTAAGTTGATTTTTCCATTAACATAACAAGTTTGGAACACATTCTTTCACAACATATCAAATTTATCACAGAAATAATAATAATAATAATAATAATAATAATAATAATAATAATAATAAATAAATAAATAAATAAATAAATGAATGAATAAATAAATAAATAAGTAAATAAATAAATAAATAAATAAATAAATAAATGAATGAATGAATAAATAAAAAAGACCTTCTAGAAAGTTGTGCGGACTTAAGTAATGTAATTTAGTAAAACAAGAAAATGTAAGCTTCTGAACTGAAATCCCCAGACCAGTAAACAGACTAGTCTTAAATTTAGGTATTGATCTATGTTCTAATTATAAATTCTCGTACATCCATATTTTTAGTAGATATATTGACCTAGTTTTATCAGGTTTAATTTCGATTCTCTCTATTAGTTTATTTTTAGAGTGCCTTCTACCTTGATAAATAAGTACGACCGGTAACTATCTAATGGGGGAGTTAGCTATTGATCGAGTCAAATTTCATTTAAACATCTATTTTTAGCCCTATCTTCCAAAAAGTATCATTGAGAAGGAAAAGTCAAAAGGTTAACGAGCCAATAGCTCGTTATCCTTCTGAGTGTATTTATCTATCTATCTAATGATTTAAAATGGTACTAACAAAGTGCTCAACAATAAGGAGCAGGATTAATAATTATCATGAAATGCCTGGACTACGGCCTTGCCATGACACTGGTGTTTCGAGCCCTGTTGATCTCATCAGGCGGCTGTGCCGAAGTGACGACATTCTTGAGCAAGACACGTTTTTTATTTATACAGAGGGAGAAAATTTCCTTTCTTCGTTTTAATGTTGCTTTCTCTGTTATAATTATTCTAAACTTTTCTTCTAAGCAGAGGTAACGGGCCTTTTTGTTTGGTGCGTAGGCTTCAGTTGTTTCAGTATTTTCCATTGCACATTGTACTTGGCTTTCTTGTTCTTCTGGTTCCAAATATGCTCATTTAGAGATGTTTTTTATTTCTATGTTTTAGTTTAAAGGACGATTTATGTAGATTAAATCTAGTTTTGGACTCGTTGTCTGTGAGTCTAATGTAGGTTTCTTGTCTGTTCCTATTTCTGTTGCTGTTGCTTTGTAAACAACGCACTTGGTTAAGCACTTTCCCTTCAGTGAACAAGTTTCTTTTTGCCGACAGCTGCAGAGTTCATTTTCATTCGTTGTTTCTTTGACTTTTGTTTGTTGTTGTTGGAGATTGTTTGTCTGACGTTTGATAAACAGATATAACTTACTTAACATTGTTTCTATTAATGATTTTACTCAACTTGTACGTTCCGGGGAAGTTTTTTATCGATAAGTGCAAGAAAATGTTTCGCTATGTTAGTAGCGAAGCTGTTGTTGATGGGCTGGTTGAACCACGTTATTCTTCTTTTCCTCAGTGTTGCTTTCTTTGTCTTTTTTTCGCTCTTATTTGTTTTATTGAACTGTAGTTGCTGGTTAAGTCTACTCCTCTTTATTGCTTCTAAAGTATACAGGACGGGCTCTGTTTAAAATGTCTTCAATGAGTTCGTGGTTAAAAGTTTGTTGATACTCTTCGGTACATTGTTTATGATAGAAGGAGGGTGATTACTTGTCTTATGAATGTACGTCACTGTGCTGTTGTGTTTCCTGTATGGTTTATATGTGTCATATCGTAGATCAAGGGTTACGTTGAGGAAGTCTATAACATTTTTGTTTACGGCGATAGATATTTATAAATTATTTGCTCTAAAAATTTTGCAAATCTCCGTTTCACCACATCCGCTTATTTTGATTGTAAATTGTGGCTAGCCAGCCCGTCGGCTCAGCACAGTGCCATGCCCATGTTGAAGTGACCAAGCTGTGAAAGAAGGAAAAGTCCAAGACCGCATGTTTCTGCACCTTCGAAGCTTCCCATGGTGACATCAAAGTTGGTAGGGTAGTTTTTTTTTTTTATGCCATGGTGTGCTGTTCATGTAAAGTGTGCTTTGTTTTGATTCATGATGATGTGTCGCTCTTCGTCTGATATGTTTTTATAGCTAGTGGCGAAGTCTAGAGCATTGCGCAGCAAATCTTCAGTTATTGAAGGATAGAAGTATTAATGTCGATTGCTATGAATGATTTTCGTTTTTTGTCCTTAATGTTCTCAAACCAGATAAAACTTTTAATAAATGGCAGAAAAAGCGACTCTCACATCTTTGAAAACTGAGTAAACAAATAAAAGTAGGCGAAGTCTTTTTTCTTATAATAGTACTTAGGTTGGTGCACCTCAACAGAAGGTCGGTGATCATCATTCTATATTTTAGGAATCTTTTCGCCATGATGTGTCGATGCGCAAGTGCTTTAAAAAGATCTGCGGGTTAACTTTTGTACCAAAAGGTCACGTTTTCAGTCAAGTAAGGCAGATCTCTGAATGATGTAATAGAAAAAAAAAAAGAGTAATGTATTCGTATCAACTTCGAACAACGTCGTAAGAGAGAGAGAGAGAGAGAGAGAGAGAGAGAGAGAGAGAGAGAGAGAGAGAGAGAGAGAGAGAGAGAGGAGGAGGAGGAGGAGGATGTGCTTATCTGTGCTATACTATTGATATAAGTATAAAATTGGTCTATTGCTGTAGCAAAGGCATATCAACTTGGCACTGAGGGGAAGAAATGAGTTTTATAACTAAACAGATAATTAGTGGCATCATTATCAGTTGCGCGTGTGATTCATTCAGTCTCATCAATGATAATCATCTAAAAACATATCACGGCTTGAAGAAAGAAAACTATTTGGAAAGACTTACAGGGCGTAAAGCTTTCTCTTACCTTTCTCAGCATTTTAGAAAATGTTTGTTAACCTAATGCTTATTGTTGGAGTAGGTTCAGCAAGGGTTTTTTTAAAAGAGGGTTAATTTTGAAGATGATTTATCATGATCCTGATAGCGCCAGTGCGACCTGGCCAACCCAATTACGGGCTTCTATCTCAATTCTCATCTCACCACTCCGTTCGATTGGCAAATGGTTAATCTGAAAAGAAAACAAAAACATCACCTGATAGGTTTAGTTCAATTGTTTGCACAATAAATCCAGTATTCTGTAGCTATCCAATACTATATCTGGATTACAAAAATATTGATTAAAGTTTCTAATATAATATACCTAAATAAAACAGTCAGACTTGCCATTGATCTGTTCACAGTTACAGATTTCAGAATCAGCCGGTCTTTAGGATTCAGTATCCTGAACTAAACCATTGGTAAATTGTGCTATTAATGAGCTTCAAGTGACTTGAAATATTGAAATTCTTTTGCTTGACCATGTCTCTCTAGTTCAATTTAATAAATCGGACGATACCGTTGACGTCCTTTAGTTATAAAGTGTCGTATGTGTTCTTCGCATAACATAGTGAATAGATTCATATCTTTTCTCAATGCATGTAGGGTAGTTGATTTGCTGTGATTAAATGTATAGCTTTCTTTGGATCTCTAGATCAAACATTCAGGATAATTTTGAGCCAGTTTTGTTTAAGTAGATCAGGGTCTTTGCGTACTGAAAACTTCCATGTATTGTAGTCAAAACACTACCTTGCTAGGAACGCAACCTCTGTTGGAAGTTAAGGAAACTAATTTGAATTCAATGCTAATATCGCATTCCTGGTGCAGATTTGTGTGGTAGGAGGCTAAGGGATTCGTCATTTTTTTACAATAAGAAAGACACTTTGCAATAAGTAAGAGATGCTTACGGCTGAAAATCTCAAAAATGCACTTGAAAGCTCTGTCACAGCGATTCTGTAGACAGTAAAAAGTGATTCTGTAAATAGGCCTTTAATTCCATGACATACACTCTATCTGAGAAATAACTTTCATTGCTTCCGAAACCAAAAATACAACCGGATGTGTGAAAGAAGTGGACCCGAAAAAAATCTAGGTCTAGGCAATCACTATAATTGCTCCAAGGTGAGTTTCTATTTCAACATAATTGAATCTAGGTCTAGATCTATATTCTATCTAGATTTAGATTTCTTTGCATTTATAATTCCAATTTCAATCAAGATTTAAATAATATCTACCCCCAAAACGAGATGCCGATCCAAACCAAGATCAGATGAATCTTAAAAGATAGATCTCACGAGATCAACAAAGCTAAAGATAGCCGTCTCTTGAACTTCTCGCTTTTAAAGTAAGGTACGTCTAGATTCTAATGCAGATTGATCAGACCTCATGCATTCTGCTTTTATGTTAGATCTAGACCAGAATGATTCAGATGAAAAGATTTTAGCCTCAGAAACCTAATCAAGACCAAAATTTGGCCAATTCAGGGCTTGCATATTATGATCTAGACCTGTTCTCGTATGATGCCTAGTTCTGGAGATTATCATTATGATAAAACCTTACCTTAACCACAGGTTCAATGCATTTCAAGACGTTCGGTAATGTAGCGAGTTAACTGCCTTCAGCAAAACAACAGAACTTGAGTAAAACACCTAATTTGACATCTTAATACATCTACAAATTACAACTATTGCGAAGTTGCCCGTATGGCCTATAGAAATAAGAAAATTGCTTCACAAGTTAGGTTTATATCGCAGGTTGCTTAACATTCTTATTGAAGCTAATAATCATCTATTTGCTCTCCCTCTGAAGGTGTGAACTGGTCTAGAGCACCTTGGTGATTGACATTTACGTAAAGGAGGTTAGGAAAAAACAATTGAGAGATCGCAACAATGGTTAGCTTTAGCCAGCATTGATCGGATATATATATATATATATATATATATATATATATATATATATATATATATATATATATATATATCCGTCTATCGTTCTTCACACAAGGCTTAAAACTTTCTAGATAATTTCAAGTGTTTCTCTGCCTGAGCAAAAAAGAGAAAAGTATGTCTCTAGATATTGGGCAACCTTCGGACCTCCTGGTACTTACAAGTACCTTGAATCAGCTTAAAACAGGGATGGCATGGCAGAAGAAATTACACCTTTTTTTGCAAGTGGTTTAAGCCTTCCTTTAGCCTTCTCTTTTCAGGGCAGTTATTTCTTATCTCCAAATTTAGCATACCTTTGAAAATAATAGAGGCTGTCAAGTTCTAAGATAGCTTTAAGGGAGCACATTTATTTTCGATTCTTTCTATTTGCCCCCTTCTCCCCACCCTCTTGTTTTGTGTTGAATTTCATTAAGACCATCACTAGCACATGTACTTTTATAATGATATGACGAGAAGTAAACACAGGAAAAGACCCCCGCCCCCCCCTCCCCTTCCCCACCACCACCAAAAAAAAAAAAAAAAAAACTGAAAACATTTATAAAAGCCCTCTTTCAATTAAATACGCACTTCAGTAATGGAACTATAAAATTTTAGGAATAATAATGATTAGGGAAGAACAGCATTCCTGTCCCAAATTGATAATTTGAAAGGATTAAGATAGAAAACTCTGTAAAAAATGCAAACAGTAAAAATTAATGTGACAATAACATATCAACAGTTATGTTATTAAAAAGTTGTAAACCTTTATTTTCATTAGCAAATATATTTCTAATCGTAAAAAGCCAAGAGATTTCCTATATAGGCCAACGACAAAACTGAAACGAGCTAGTTAGCAAGGCCAGTGTATGATTTGTTCAAATATATAGTCTCGAGATAAGTTATTTAAATTACGTTTGTAAGACATGGGGAATTGAAGCAAAGGCAAAAAGTGTTCACAACTCCACAAGAAAATGTTTCAAGGTGTAAATTAGGAACTAGTAAGGGATTTTAAGTTAGCCAGGTCGTAAGCATTTAAATATTATTGTATAAACAATATATTTAAGAGAATTTCCCAGCTTAATTTAGTTCCAACAAAAAAAAAAGACACAGGGCAACATACTGTAATAATAATTGTTTATCAGACTAAAATGAAATTACCGCTTCAAAACTATCTTGACTTTGTAGGACAATTTGCTAATATATTGACCCAAGTATCCAATCCATCTTGAATGAAAGCAAATTGAAGCGTCAGATAAGCATCTTAGAAGTATCATTTTTGCACACTAGCTAGATCTGTCGAGCTGATGTGAAAAGAACAAATGGTATGTGTTGAGTTTTCTTCATCATATAAATCGAGAAGACAGGCGATTTTTTTATAGAATATTCACATATAGCAATACTTGGATTTATTCATGTTACCCACAGTCGGAAAGTTAAGTATCAGATGAACATGGCTCAGGTAAAGAGTGAAGTCATGATTCTTTTTTAAAGAGGACCAGTTTTTACCGTGGCCTGTTTCCATTCACGTAAAAATATACGAATACAAAATTAGTGGCCATTTAAATTCAAGACAAGTTTGCCCTTTATTAAGAAAACTGCTTCGTGTCAGAAGTAGTTGGGACTTTTCTCTATGACAATTTCTTTGTGGCCAGAGAGTAGATATGGAACTCTTGCACTCACTCAGTTTGACTTTTTTAAGAATCCTCCTTGATTTTATCCAGATCTTGTTCCAACTGACTTGCTTCTTTCTCAAAAATAAAGGAAAAATTCTGGAGTCAACGTTTCCAATGAAAAAGATGTTTTTCTAGCAGAAAGTGCCGCTGTATAAAAAATGGCTCAGGTGACCAAAGGAGTCAGAATTGAAGAGTGATTGCATCGATGGCAGAAATACCTTGAGAAGACGCTTTGGTCCAAATATATTTTTATTCATTCTGTTGGATTCTTTTTAAAGGTCTGGCCAAGAAAAAAGTATTAATGGGGCAGACTTCTAACCATTATTAAAATAAAGCTTTGACGAAGTAAAAAGCGCAGTTTTGTGTCATTTAGATCGATGGCTTACCTTATGTGGCAGAAGACAAAATGTCCATCCTCAGTTATGACGATGGTAAAAGTAATAAACAGACAACTATACTATACTATACTAGTTTCTATAGTACAAAAAAATATTTAGAATTATGACTGCAGTATAGGATGCCAAGTGAAAGTACGTCAGGGAATTTTTTTTTATAACTGCATAGTTGATCATGATAGATAGACGGATATAGAGATAAATAGTCAAGCAAGTAGTTAGGTAAATAAATAGCGGAAAGAAAGGGGGGGGGGGGTGCAGAAAAAAAAGTTAAAGATCAAAAGAGAGAGAGAGAGAGAGAGAGAGAGAGAGAGAGAGAGAGAGAGAGAGAGAGAGAGAGAGAGAAAATGAAAAAGAGGGAGAGACACTGAGGGAGGTGGGAAAGAGAAGAGATATTCTTGAATGAGAGAGGTAACGGAAAGAGGGATATGTAGAAGACAAAAATGAGTCTTGGCAGGAACAGAACAGAAAAGGAGAGTCAGAGTTAGTGTGTATGTAATGGAGAAATAATACAAGAAGCGAGGAAGAGAACAATCTGAAAGATGGTTAAGCTTATAAGCTATAATGAATAGTGTAATGTGCAAAAAGAAAGAAATAGAGAGATAAACAACAGAATACTGCTTAACGCTCCTGCATCTAAAGAGCGTTGCTATAGAATAGATAAAAAGACATCTTGTACATTTCCAGATTTAAAAGTTTGACATCCCTTAAGTCTAGTCAGAAGCAAAGAAAAGAATAAACAGTGATATTGATTGCAGGTTTATTCTTTGTGCACTTGGAAGGGATTCATTCGTCTTAAAAGGTGCTATAATCACGAAGAATCTTATTTGTTTTCGAACAAATTTCAAAAAGTGTTTATCATATCCAACCGGTGTAAAAGATAAAATATGTTGGCTGTCTAACATTTCTGACAGTTCGGACCACTGAGCAAGACCAGTCTGTATCTAAGCTTTGTTTTTCTTGCTCTTCGCTGCCACTTCCTCAGCCCTGGACTTTAGCATCTCTCGAGAAGTGTAGCCTGGTTGGTCTGACTCTATGGCATCCAGGATCTGTATGTGGCCACCGATACTGGACTGAGCTAGCTCCACCCTTATAGAATCGGGAGGCAGCCGCCGTTCCTTGAACAGACGAAGCTATAGGCAGGGAACAGCAGCAAAGATTGAAGTGAAAAAATAGAAAATGTTTAAAAAAATATTGTAGTGATGTTGATGGTACACTAGCGTAATCATAATCAGTACAGTGCTTTCTAAGTCTTTCTCTAGATCTTATGAATAAAATCAATCAAAAAATATTTATTATGAAGCTGATGATGATAATGATGATAAAGAAACAGAAATGGAGGAGAGATAATCAGTGAGACCAGGATGTGCGAGTAAGAGAGAGAGAGAGAGAGAGAGAGAGAGAGAGAGAGAGAGAGAGAGAGAGAGAGAGAGAGAGAGAAAGGGGGGGGGGGGTATTGCATAGGCTAAGACATAACACACGAAACACAGTAAGAAAAATCACGCAAAGGATAACTGAAAGCAAACAAAAAAAAAAAAAACAACTAAAAAGCAGTCAGTTAGACGTACCATTAGCGGTTTCACACGACCTATGGGCGCCGTAAAGTTTGAAACGATCTCTTTCATCTTCACTAGCTTGGTGATAAAGTACTTCACATCCTCCACTAGTGAATTTGCATTGAGAGTATCCTCTGAAAGCTGCAAGATGTAGACTATATATAAGCATTAAAAGTGTTATCATTGCTGAGGTCTTTTTCTTAAATATGTATTTATAAAGTTAGAGAGTATGCATTTTATCAGAGTTTTTGATTAATGATTTCGACAAGATATTTGATGTACAAGACCTTTTTCAGTCATTTACGTTAGAATCATTCAGCATTTCTTTTTCGATATGGATAAGTGCCAATAGACTTTATAGAGACTTATAGATCTGATATGGATGCCCTCTGAGTTTTAAGCTTGTTTCCTTTTATCCCTAGATTTATCACTGACCACCACAAGGTAACAGAAGCCTATTTCTCCTATTCGGCTATAAATTCTGAAGTCAATCAAAAGCAATCTACCAAGCGTGCCCAACAGAGACCTCGCGCTGTTTCATCCTCCACAAAGACCTCTTTGTTTTCAACGATTTGGATAAGATAACTGGAAATGCAAAAGATGGAAAGCAGTGCCAACAACTTACATTAACGGTTGAGAAAGCCGTAGGACCTCCACAAACGGCGGATTAGGTCGTGACACATCAATAAGTCAAGTTAGTAAAAATTCTTATAATTTATTGATTTTTTTTTCCAGAATAGCCCAGGCATCATCCCACTACGACGAAACAAGTTTGTAAACTATGAAATAAAGAAGAAAATGTGCCGCATCTGTGTGGTTCTACACGACAGTCCCGTCCCATCGTGCCCCTAGAAGTAGTCAAATGCTACAAAATCTCTGGGACAAGAGAATCCTAGTCTCACGTAATATCCGGTTATTATGTTAGGAATTTACAGCCATTGACCGCCAGAAGACAAAATTATCGCTAAGTCGTTGAAACTTCTATTTTCTCGGTTCAATTTACATTATGTTCCTATTCGTTGTATTTTCTTGTGCAATGCTAGTAGCTTTCTTTGCAGTATTAAAATGGATACTAAGCCAAATGATGTTGACGATCTTTAAACTTGGTGAATGAACGTTAACAAGTTAGTGATTGTTTAGGACTTCCACAATTTTTTTTTTCAATAGTTGCTATAAAAAACCTTGTAAAGTAATTCTTAAATAATAACAATAATAATAATAATAATAATAATAATAATAATAATAATAATAATAATAATAATAATAATAATAATAATAATAATAATAATAATAATAGAAGAAGAAGAAGAAGAAGAAGAAGAAGAAGAAGAAGAAGAAGAAGAAGAAGAAGAAGAAGAAGAAGAAGAAGAAGAAGAAGAAGAAGAAGAAGAAGAAGGCTAAAAGGTCATAAAGCCTATTAAGAACCTGAAATTGTACTTAAAAATATTTCAAACTTATTTGTGAAAAGTAAGAGCGTCATCTTTTCCTCCATGATTTCAAAACACAATTACAAGTACGAACCAGCATATTCAATCAAAGTGATCTTAGTGATCTAATTCTAATTAATACCAATCGAGGTCTAATCGAAATAGGCTTGTCAAGGCAGCTAGCCAAGTTGGGCTGGGATTGCCTTTTGCAAGCCCTGTTCTTTGTCTACCGGGACCAAGGTACCCGCCCAGTGAGCGCTCTAGTCTATTATAGTCCTCTGATCATAAAATAAGTCTCCGTGTGTGAGTTTGATAGCCAGCCGTTAACTGTCAAAATTACAATCGTTCTGATGGTGTTGCAGAACTCGTTTTTGTGTGGGAGCGATATAGTCATTACATCTCAACCGATAATAGCTCTTTTGTTTCTGATCAGCCGATCAGGAGAATATACTGCATTTTATCCTTGAGTAGTTTGACCAAGGTTGGCTTGGGAAAAATTAGTGTACTTTTATTCTGTGATTTTAAGGAAATTTCGAGAAACTTTAGGTAAAGTTGTGATTGATAGAAGTGAGTACACTTAAATGTAAGGACACTTTCTAAGTTCTCGATCGGCCATCACTTGGTTCGGGATCTCAATACAGAATTATTGTGATAGCAAAGATAGCCATGAATTTCGCCGGCTTCTTGAATACATAGACCCTCGATTATTCAGGGAATTCCTCCGTGACTCGGACTTTATCTCTATCTTTGCTGGTATTGGGAACATTTCCCTGTTATTGCTCTTCCTGGCCATATAAACATGTGATAATGAAAAATCCCAACTGCAGAGAGTTTTTTAAAAGCTAAAATGCAATATTTCTATGGTTACAGAGCTAGGAAATCACCACATCGTGCAAGTTAGAAAATTTGTTTTAAAGCAAATTTGTTAGTTTGAAAGAACAAAATATGGGATGGCCCACTCATGTATTTCGTTGACCAACTAGTACGTTAGGCTTGAACTTAAATTACAGTAGGAATAACACTTGTTTATCTATGCGAGTGTAATTTGAGTCCTTGTACGGCAATAAGTACGCGCACACGAAGTTACATGTGGCATCGGAAATCTTTTGAAGAAAAAACTCGGATGTAGCGTATAGAATTAGATCTAGTCCATGATTATTTCCTTTGGACATTAGAGGATATACCCGGTAATATTTTCATTGTTTTATTTCTCATTTTTTTCTATTGCGAAGCAATCATAACGCACAAATGCCTGCTATTTCGTTGGATCCACTTGAAAATCATGTTTAAAAATGTGTGTGACCCTCGAAGGTATGCCTTATTTACAATAAAATTGAAAAGCCAGCACAGTTCCATAAGTCACATCTAGACAAAGAAAGATAGGCCTAAAAGTGAACACGCTACAAAATGAGACTATGCAGCAACTCATGCTCTACAATAGGATTAGTTTTGTTAATTGGAATATAATTCATTTTTTTTAAAGCAAACAGTAACAATACATTTGAAAAAAAGAAAGTTATAATGTTCAATGAAAGTTTGATAAGCCGTTATCTCTGGAGCTGTACTGCCATTTGCATGTAGACTTTGCTATTGTTCAATTAGCCATCACTCCTTAAAAAATACGCAAGGTGTATCGATTCTTCTCTTCATGCCTCTCTACTATAAACCATCGCATGCCAATATACTGTCATGAAAACCATTCAGCAATGTTATATTGCTGTAATTTGCGAAACGAAACTTAATCGCGTCCGTTCTGCTTATGACAGAAAATCCTCATTCAACCTAGTTTGTCTCCCATAATACTCTGCAATAGATACGAAGAAGATGAAAATGTTATGGTATGTTATTATGTGGGAGCAATCTTAGCGAGAAAGCGCTCGTGTAGATTATTTTCTGCGCACGAACCTTAAAAATGCTGGTATTGTGTGGATGCGGTGTAGCCTCAGACGGAAGTTCCGGGCGTTGATCGGTCAGTTTGATGGGCCGCAGCTTTTCTATCATAGCACGGAGCGAGACTTTTAGCTCCGACATGAGAGCATCTTGCTGTCTCAAGCATTGATCTAACTCCAGGAAGCGACGGTTTTCCTCTCGTTCTTTAACCATGGTGGATTCAAGGGCTTCGCGGATCCTGAGGAAATAATTCGTCATCATTTTTATGGTCCTAATATAACGCTCTTGCTTCATACTTAAAGCCACACTTTTTTATGTTCATAAATCACCCATATGCAGAACATAATTTTGAGTATCAGGAGGGCTCTAAAAAGCTGCAACGCTAAGGTCAATACTATGGGGTAAGAATTCCTTGCACACCCTTAGCACGTGTGAAAGATGGCTTTCTCTTCAGACGAATTCTGAAATTAATTTCATTTTCGTGTTAGAGAGAATCGACACAAACATGCACGATCCCATCCCCAAAATTTGTACCAATTATAATGATGTATTTCTTTTATTCTATTTAGTGTAAAATTAGACAGAATGAAACTGTGTAAAGAATGAAGTTAAGATATATAATTGAAGGCGACAAATGTGCCATATAGACCAGATTTATCAGATTGGTAATCATCTTTCAACAAGATTGTTTTAATAAAATGGATGGCTTCATTTCTGATTAAAAGCTTATTTGTTTTAATAGAAGTTGAATGTCATGTGTGCGTGGATAGGTATTAAGAAAAGTAGTGGCATGTATATATTAAGAGTTCCAAATCAAAATTGTTTGGTTTTTTTTTATATCATTTGCATAGTAAAGTATATATTTGGCAAATAGATTTCTATTAGAGTGGCTCTGATTTATCTATTCGGCTCTTGATGTAGTCTTTGACACTTTTAAAAATACCAGTTGCATAACATTGAGTTTTGTTACGTCGTTTCGTCATTAGAAGCGATTCGTTATGCCATAACTATAGTCATGTTTGTGATTATTGTATCCCACTTTCATTCATTCAATTATTCTTTTATTCCTTGCATGTTTGAAATAATGGTTCATTACAAACCATATCTTATGTAGCACTTAGCTTCGCAGAACAAAAACGACAAGCAGTAGCATCAACTTCTCAATCATTCGGAATTGGAGACCAACTTGCCACCATCTTTCATGAAACAAAGTGTTTGGTACCATATCTAGATGAGCCACATGATGCCCTCATTAAAACTATTGATTAAAAAAATTGTCGCAGCAGTAGTACCAGCAGCACCAGTAGTAGTAGTAGTAGTAGTAGTAGTAGTAGTAGTAGTAGTAGTAGTAGTAGTAGTAGTAGTAGTAGTAGTAGTAGTAGTAGTAGTAATAGTAGCAGCAGCAGTAGTAGTAGTAGTAGTAGTAGTAGTAGTAGTAGTAGTAGTAGTAGTAGTAGTAGTAGTAGCAGTAGTAGTAGTAGTAGTAGTATAAGTAGTAGTAGTTGTAGTAGTAGTAGTAGTACTAGTAGGAGGAGGAGGAGGAGAAGGAGCAGCAGCAGCAGTAGCAGTAGTTGTTTCAAATTTAGATCTACAGGAGGCAAACCATTGGGTCATTTATAAGTAAGAATTATAAGAGCTAGAATTTTAGGTAGTGTTCAGCAGTGGTTAGGATAAGGCTTTAAGTGAAAACGACCGAAAATGCTTGAATTGGTGGGATTAGAACCATCGATTTATAGCCCCACTTGTCAAGCTCAGAGCATACACAAGAAAAGAAAAATAGGAAAATGGAAACCTCTCTTGTATGAACACTGTGCAAACTTGAAACGATGGCTTATGGGCTTAACTTTATTAGACTCACAATATTATAGGAAAAATTGTGCAAATTTTATTTCTTACACAAAAATGACAGACTATAATAGGTTATGTAAGAGGTGCAGAGAACAGCAAGCAAAAATCAGCCTGCTTCACTATCTTTGGAAAATGGAAGAGTTAATCCAAGCAAAACTGTGTGCAACTAACCAACATGACTAAAATAAACGCATTAAGAAGAAAAACTATGCCAGCTTCCAAATTTCATTGGTGCAGAAAAATAATTTGTTCCGCTTTGCTCTAAATCTTCCTAGAACGGAAAGAAAAGCTGTTTGCACCATAGCAATGATGGCTTTCTTTAATCTTACCATCAATGAGGTGGAGTGTTTTTATCCCTGACGCAAATTTAATCTGAATCCATGCAAGCCCAATCAAGATTCTATGATAAGAGGATAAACGTTATAGATTACTCGGAGAGTTGTTTTTGTTTTTTTTTTTATTCTTAACAATTTGATTATTGTTGCTTTTTTTCTTTAATTTCACATCTTGTAATTTTTTTATGCTGAAGATTTACTCAAACTTTTGTTTCAAAACAGAATCAGTGGGCATCCAGAGAAATTTTAAACTACTATTCGAAACCACTGATTTTATATAATGTCGTTTATAATGTTGTGTCCGCATTTATGTGTATATAACCCCTTACCTTGATTCTTTGGCATTATTAAACTTGAGAAACTGGTTATTTCTGGAGACTCTTTCGTGATCAGCTTTGAGGAGCCTGTTCTCCTCCTCCCTATCTTCTTTCTCTTTGTGAAGAAGTTTAGTCACATCCTCTTGGTCCAAAATGCAGTCCACCACATTCTATGAGATATTAGTATGCTTGGTCAAATATGATTGCTTCATTGGTGAGATCTATAGAATGACTGAGAAACATAGATCTAGAAAAAATATTTGAATAAAGAGAAAACAAAGATCAAAAGAAGAGAGAAAGTAAAAATTTCAAAGAAAAAAAAATTCTGGTAGTTCGATTGACACAAAAATATGCATTTTTCACTATATTTCGTCACCTTCGTATGTTTAAAAATACGGTCTATTTGTTTTTCTTTGCTTACATCCATTTCCTTTTTTTAAATCAATCGTTACACTAGGAATGCTTCTCTTTTTAAGACATGCAGCTTAAAAGAATAATAAAAAAGTGTAATATATTTACCTAAACATCTTTTATGGTGACGAATGTATTCATTATTTAAGAAAATCGATATTGTATTCTAAAACTCTATATGGAAATGCCATATGGCTGAAAGTGATATACAGTGTAGTTATTTGGTTTTTACACATGCTCAATTATTTTGAGCCCGCTATTAGGCTCAGTGAGTTTTCCACTTTTACAACCATTTTTTTTTATTTATTCTTGAAGAAATCTTCGGAAAATAATAGATGTATGTAGCTAGGAAAATCCAAAATTTCACTTTATTTTTATATCAGGAAGAATAGGATTGATCTCATTTACCATTACCGATTGCAAAGCATTCAATGAAAAAAAAACCGAGAGTTTTTGCGTATATCAAGTTACATGTATAGGAAACAATGGATATTCAATAATTTTTGACAGCATGTGCAATGTTGCTTGATCCTTCAAGCTGGAAAAGGCTAAGGTGGATGGTTTCTGTTTATGCTGTGTCCCAAATAAATTAGGCAGATTTTAAACACAGCAAACTGTAGGTGAACTACAACACCGCTTTGATAGCTCTGCCATTATAATTACCTTATAAAACGTCTCATTAACAGCACCTACCCAACTTACACCGAAGTTTCAACAGGCATAACAAGGAATGAAATTATTTTAACTCTAGGTTTGATTTTCTTATATTTTGCATTTTTCTACAAGGCTTATTATTACACCAAACCTCGAATAAGGCGATTTACGCTTTTTAGTTAATCAAATAATTATTTTTCGATTTCACACTTCCAAACACCAGAGTCTATAGTTTACGATGAAAGAAGTGTCTTCAGCAGTTTCCATCCTGTACAAGGAATGAAATTTCAACAAGAGCTATGTTTCTTAGTAAGAGACATGAGGTCTAGTTCAAGTTGGTTTTTTTTTAGTGTAGTCGATCTATTGAGTAATGCTCAAACGTGTGAAAGTTCAATTAAGAAAAAAGAGATAATATAAAATATTAGTCCTTTTATACGAAAATATTTAAATAAAACGAAATGAAGCTGCATTTTATCAGCATTTGCACTTACCATGGCGGATATGTAGGCCTATACAGCAAATATGTACACTTTTTTATAAAAACATAGATACTTATGTATCCATCCTCTTTGATTGCACCAAGCGGTCTCTGCGTCAAGGCCGCATGCTTTATGCCGGCCGTCGACGACACAGGCATAAAGAGTTTTTATAAAAAAAAAGTGTACATATTTAGCTGTAGAGGCCTACATATCCGCCATGGTAAGTGCAAATGCTGATAAAATGCAGCTTGAGGCTTTGCCTGAATACAGCCTCAATGGACCTGCGTTAAAGCATAAATCCCGACCCACGAGGGCGCCTCAAGGCTGCCCCAAGCTGGGCTCTTGAATTCTCTCCACGACAGATCTGTTTTACAAGTCCTTTAGGCTAAACAACTGTGAGATAAAAAAAAATCGAGTAAAAAAAAATTTCAGGAGAAAAAGAAGAAATGAACAAAATAGGCTGTCCTCATTATATACCAGTACCAATTACGGGAATGATATTAGAGAAACTCTGATAGCTTGAAAATTTTTTCTGTTAACAACTTACAACTTATTGAGTGTATTGCTCAATATGCTGTCTTTTTTTTTTTTGCATGAAAATCTTAACAAAATCATCTATTAATTACATTACGGAGAAAGATGACAAGTAATTAAAACAAGATGAAATAAAAACTATACTCTCAGCTTTCTCATTCTCTTTTTCTGGTCTTGTTCATTATTTTGTTTATGCTCTTTTCACTTTTATAGCGAATAATCTTATTATAGTCGGAGATGTGGATAGATGAAATAAAGAATGCCCTTGAATAATTGTTGTTGTTTTTTTTTTTTGTATATAAGGTGGCCTGTAAAAATTGCACAAGCGCCAAATTTAAGGGAAGCTAGCTATCCGCACCCTTTTCTGAAAATCCAGAGGCTACGGTGTGACTTTTTTTTATACAAATCTACCACTGATTAGCATTCACACATATCCACTTAAAAAGAATTGAACACAAAATTAAAACGCGTCCATAATAACAAACGTTCAACAAAAGGAATAAAGACATTTCATAATTAACGCTACTAAGACAGGTAAACATTTGAAAAAAAAATACTCAATCATCACCTAGAAAAAGTTTTTCTCTTTTCCAGTAAAATTTCATTATTTCTTGTACTAATTCACCAGAAAGTCACGGACATGGCTTGCCACTATGTGGCGATCTAGATCCAGTATGTACTTCAGAGAAGTGGTGATGACATATGAGCTGTTAAACCAATAATGCCGAAAAAAAACCAAATGTTCGTTTATAGTTTTTAAACTTGCACGATTCCAGCTCATGAAACGAAACATTCTAGTGTACAGGAAAAGATTTTTGAGTGCTTGTTAGTAGTTTTCTGAAGAACAATTTTTTTTTCTATCGGCGAGTTTAACTCACCCAGCAACAAGATCACTCACAAATACAATACGTAAACGCCAAGCAACCTTTTTTTGGCCATGTGATGTGACCCGAGAAACCAGAACATCTTTGAGACAACTGAAATGATCAAGGGAAAATGCAGCAGGGGAAAACAACGTGAAAAGACGTTGAATGGACTAATAAAGAGGCTCAAAGTAGGAAGTAGCTCATTCTTTTTCCCCCATCTCATTCTTTTGATTTTTCAAATAAAAAGCTTTATACCAGCATCCTGGTGGTTGTGTAGAAGTCAACATCGATTTGTTTGATTCTGTGAAGATCTGAATCTAGAGAGGGATTTCAGTATGACTGTTCGTAACCGGCTTCTAAGATACGGTTTTTTGTTGAGATTGTCATCTTTCGGGGCCCCAACTAATGAAAGACAAAGCGTGGTCATCTGCAAGTTTTGTTATGGATTTTTTATTGTTTCTGCAACTTCTAGGGCGAAATTAATTTTTCTATGATCGCCATAAAGATCTTGATAGACCAATTTCGCGCACAACTTGAATGACTACTGCTCTGGGAGAATATGGTAGAGCTATTTGCATTGTTTTTATCGCATATCATTTCATTTTTTTGTTCTAAAATCATGATTGTTCACACCTGAACCAGCAATAGTTATGATTAAACTGTATGTGCTTTTGAAACTGAAAAATATTATTCGAAAAATGTACTCTTTAAGTAATGATTTGTGTATAATATATGCTGTTGAAGAAAGAAACTTTAGTCTTTACCGATAAAAAAAATATACTCAACCGGCTGAAGTGGTAACTAGTAGCTCGCAGATAGTGCTTCATAAATTCTATCTGACTATTCTAAGACCTTGTGCACGAATCTGAGTACTAGCATACTCTGCTTATTCCTTTGTGGTGCGAACAATGAAGTTAACATGATTATGTTTGTCGTTTAAGTGGTGTTATTATTACAAAAAATCTCGGATCAAAATTATTTTAATAAAATTTCCAAAGGAATGCGTGGATACTCATTTAAAAAATGTTCTCCCTTAAAGCTTATCCTTTTTTTTTTCTTTAAAAATAACTTGGGGTCATAGAAAATGAATGCGCTAAGGTCGAGGCTTCCTCATATAAAGGCCAAGTCACCGAAGTGAACAAACTTTTGCATGTTTGAGTTATAATGATTCATTTTTTTTAACTTTTGGGATTAGTCAGGATAGAATTGTACAAAATTCAGCCTTCAGGCGTACACAACAAAATATCTAACTGTCCTAACTCTGCCAATTAGTTATATGGTAAAGCTCACTGTTACACTTACTGCTAAAGTTTGTTCGCTTAGGTGACTTGGTCTGCATATATTTCAGGAAGCCTCAGTTAAGTTCGTTTGCCACAGAGGAAAAGATGGCCGTCCCTCAAACGCAAATTTGAGAGACGAAAAATTCAGTAGCCGCCTGCTCGCTATAAACCTCTTTTCACCTCTGTGATCGTCGATCGAAGATTTACTTTTTGTCTGTAAAATCATCCACGAGACCTGAAATTAGTTTTATTGTAAGGGAATTTATATTTTTTCATTAAAAAAAACTAGGTTATTGCAGTCTAAGCCCTTTGATCAAAATGTATCGAAAGTAAATCTGAAGATATGTTTGCACGAAGCAATTTGCAGCTGGCAGCCCCATTCCTCAAAATGCTTTGACGTCAAATCAGCAATTCTTGTTGCTAGCAATTTGTGGAAAGCACTAAATTTTCAAAAGTTATTGGCGTGTATACACGAAGCAATATACCGCAAGCCACAAAAGAATAGCTTTGTTCAATTATTCCATTCACCGATACAAAAATATTTTTTTCCAAAAAGAAGTGATTGATTTTTCATGTCATGTTTATAACAATGATATTTTATCGGTAAACACAGTGGTGAAAGTGTTTCGGTTCAAGGCTGCCGTCCCTGTTTTCTGTGGCGCTTCGATCAGTATTATTTCACCTTTCACCTATATACTCCTATTATATGACATGTGTCGTATTAAACGTGAATTGAATTGAATTGCATTGGATAATAATTTGTGCAGACGAAATTGCTTTACTTGTAGTTACTTCAAGACCAAGCGTTCGCGGCCGAAAAACTAACTTTTTCTGTTTTCACCTCATATTTTATTCGCATTAATTACATGAAAATAGTCCGTTTCTCATGGAATTTATCGTGATAATGTTGGGAGTAAAAGCTTACTGTGCGTTTATTACATCTGGATTATTTTTCATATTTTTTTTTTAATTGGCAACGTGACTTTTTTCTGTCGATTATTAAAATGGGCCGAAGTCAATTGTGAGTGGCGACCTGTACCGGTCTTTGTTCCTATGTGCGGGAGCGAACATTTCATATTATATTGCCGCTCAAAATCGGTCTTCTGTGTTTGAGGTTTTAGGTATTTTCGACGCTCTGTGAGCAAATACTTATGATAATCAACTTGACGACAGTTTAATTCAAAACTTCAATTTCAAGGCATCTCGAGAAAGAGAGCTTACGTTGATATCGGAGACCATCATAGCGTCACGAAGCTTCACGAGCATCTCCTCACTGTTGACCAGCGCTTTGTTCCTGGCCTGAATCTTCATTTCGGTGATGTCTTCAACAGCCAAACAGTTGCAAGTAAGAGGGGAAAGCAATGCATGTAAAGGGAACATATTTTGTAAGTTCACAAGCAAAAATGTTTTCGTGAGAAAAAATAGTTTTTATTCCTGTTTAAATGATTCCTTTGTTCATTGCTAGCATGAAATGACTGTAATAAAAACTTAATTCCCTGTCAAGTCCAATAGATCAAGGTAATGCAGTAAACCAGACTCTTCCCAAAAATGAGATAATAGTTAAACCCACCTTCCTAAAACTAAGAGTAGGAATATGATAAACCATTTAAATTTTCAGCTGCTTTTTTTTATCTTTTTCTTTATATTTCGATGCAAATTGTTCACGACCATGTTAATACCTCCATTGTATGCTTTTTTTTTAAAGGAGAACTTATTATGTATGCCATGTGGTCAAAATTTGTAGAAAGGAATACTTAACACATCTACCCTTTTTTTAAGATACACGGCACCAGCATTATCACGTAGATTAAAAAAAATAGTGTTCTTAATAGTACAATACTTTCCTGTCTATCATTTTAACATTTGGCTGAATTGTAAAATTTACTATGAGAGAATCAGAAGCTAAGTTTGTTTCTTTTTTGTCAATCTATCTGCTGACACTTTTACCTTTCTGTCCACCCATCTTACTATTTTTCTATCTATTTATCTATAGGTCTATCTATCTATCTATCTATCTATCTATCTCTTTACCTACATATTATAGGTACTAGTGTAGCTCGAGGTTTTTTTTATTTAAAAAAAAAAAGCTCAATTGAGTTTAGCCTGAAATCGAGTTATTACAGTGCTTTCCAGCAGGATTAAATTATAAGAAAATCATTTGTGGATAGTTTTACGTCGTTATGCTTAAGTTTTGGAAGTAGTGGCGTGGGGAGAGAGGGCAGAGGTTGAGAATTCAGGAAGTAAGAGGGAATCGGGGCACCCCCCTCTTCAAGAATTTTGTTGGAGATTTGGGCGAGAGGAAAGGAGGTATTTTTTCAACGTGGGTGTCTGACCAAGGCGACCACAACATAAGTTCTATCGGAGTGTAGGTTTGCAGTTACTGGATTTATACTCCCAGCAGAAAGTGAAAAACTGGGATTGCTACTAGCCGTCATTATGTCATTATCAGACAATGCAGGGCCGGCCGATTGAGCAGTGTGGCTAACTATGCCCACCCGTCTCAGTAGAGCCAAAGTGGTATTTGTTCGATTCTAGTCTTTAAACTGGTCCATGCCAATCACCAGGATTTCTCCTACGTCCACTAACGAGATGCTCAAAAGTTAGGAAAGAACGAGAGGAAGAGTTGAAAAAAGCATTAGGCAAGACGACAGGAGCACAAAAGGCAGCAAGTGAGAAGACATAGCAACAGAAAGCCTGTCGTCGTGAGCAGCCTTATACTGTTTCAGGCACGAGAGGCCGGTGGTGTGTATTATTCTTTATACTTCTCCGTTTGAGAGTCCCGTACCCACATCAAAAGGCGTAGCTAAGAGATGTGAAGTGAATATTCAGAGTTTATTGTGAGTATTCACAGCACACAAAAAAGAAACAAGGATACAAAGAAAAAGAGAAAAATAAACCATAAAAACTACAAGAAATCAACCAAATAAATTCGACAATTAAAAGCTTAATTTTGCGATAGTTTTAATCATAAAAGAGCTTTATATAGCTTTGCCTGAAGAACTGTCTAATAAGCTTCTTAATATATATTGTATTACAAAAAAAAAAAAAAAATTAAATAACTCCGGCAAGTAGAATCATGAATAGGTGAGAAATGAAGATTTACTTACTTGAACTTCCAGTAAAATTGAAAACATGGGCTTCCTACAGAAGAATGAAAGCCAATATTGGATTTCAATTTAAATGAGAAACTAACTTAACTAAATAGATATAAATATGAGCGAATAATATAAAGACAAAATTTTAGATCGCAAAATTGTTGTCTTTTAGTGGCGATGGGTGCCGAGGTATCTATAAATCGATGGTCGGTCATTTTTACTTAAAGCTTTATTGCATCCACTGCTTGGCACTACCTAAAATCTAGGTGTTATCATTCTCACGTATTACTACTACTAGTACTACTACTACTACTACTACTACTACTACTACTACTACTACTACTACTACTACTACTACTACTACTACTACTACTACTACTACTACTACTACTACTACTACTACTACTACTACTACTACTACTACTACTACTACTACTACTACTACTACTACTACTACTACTACTACTACTACTACTGCTACTGCTGCTACCACTACTAATACTGCTGCTGCTGCTGCTACCACTACTACTAATACTAATACTAATACTGCTGCTGCTGCTGCTGCTACTACTACTACTACTACTACTACTACTACTGCTACTGCTACTGCTGCTGCTACTACCACCACCACTACTACTATTACTACTACTTCTACTTTTACTCGCACTACTAATACTGCTGCTGCTGCTGCTACCACTACTACTACTACTACTACTACTACTACTACTACTACTACTACTACTACTACTAATACTGCTACTGCTGCTACCACTACTAATACTGCTGCTGCTGCTGCTGCTGCTACCACTACTACTACTACTACTACTACTAATACTAATACTGCTGCTGCTGCTGCTACTACTACTACTACTACTACTACTACTACTACTACTACTACTACTACTACTACTACTACTACTACTACTACTACTACTACTACTACTACTACTACTACTACTACTACTACTACTACTACTACTACTACTACCACTACTCGTGTTTGCTACCTACCATTCTCCCTGCATTTTTTTCTGTAATTGTTAAGTCTGTCCTTGTCTAGTTCTTTAACATTACCTCTCCAACAGATGAAGACAAAAGTTAAATAAGTTTTGATCACTGAAGAATAGAATATTTGAAGTAAATTTGGATTGATTTTAAAAGATTTGAATTTTCTCAAACGATACATTCATTAATTAATTTTACTTAGAATTACAATTATCATATTTTTCAACATAAGTTTACTATCTTAACATAACCATCTTAACATATTTAAAACTTAAGTTTCTACTTCTATTTCTTGCCTATGAAAATCAATTAAGGTCTCTTTCATTTTATTAATGTTTAGAATAAGATGTTTCCTGTAACACTAGTCAAAGAGTTTATTTCTTCTTTTGTAATCAGTCCCATTAGTAAACTTGTGTCTGCGTATTTGTCATAAATCTAATCATCATGTATAGACCGACAGTCCGGTGTATGCATGGCAAAAGGAAAGGAGGTAAGACTTCTTTGCGAGCAGTAAGAAGTTTGTGGTTATTAATGACAAAAGTTTATCAGCTGTTTTATTTTTCTAGACTTTTTTTTTTTTTTTAAATGTGGTTTGGCAAAAAACTACAGGAATCTCTTCATTCAAACTACGTAGATATCATGCATACTTGAATCGACTGTGCAGAATGGTCCCGTCAGGTCCATAAGTCATTATTCCTGAAAATACTCGTAGAACCTGCTACCTCATATTGAATGTAGACCTGCCTTGTCTTTTTAGACAGTGTGCGTTACTAAAGACGTTTTAATATTGGGTTGATTCAGAGAGGGCTGTGTCGACTTTGCACTGAGAGTGGCATTCAGTACCGGTTCCCACATTATTTTTTGATTTCCATTTTGTTTGCGCTTAGAGACTCTTGAATCCACATTGCTTGTTGCGGTAGTGATGCTTATATTATCTCTATTATTTCACTTATCTTTCAATAGTTGTGACTATTTTATAAGAACTAAGACTTACCGTTCCGACTCTTTTGGAACCGTTGAATATTTTGCATGTATGTGATCCATATACCAATTGCTTATTGCTCCCAGTATATCTGTTGAATCCTTTTTCTTTGGCTAAGTTTTATATCAACATTTATGTCTTCAGGCATTCAAGGTGCTATATTAAAAACTTTTTAATCAGAGGTTGTTGTTTTTTTAATTCAAACTCTGTCCCCGCCGTCCTTTTTTTTAATTTAGTGAGTAGATTTTTTTGCATTTTTCGCGCCTATTTGAGATGACAATTTCCTGTAGGAATTGTTTTGTTGGCCCAACTTAAAACGCACAATTTCAGTGGTGCCCCGTCGCTTTTCATATCAAGTTGCTCCATATTTTTGCTAATTGAATTAATGTCGGTGCTTCTGCCATTGTCTCAATCCAAGCATCCGAAGACAGCAGCTTGTATGCTTTCCAGCTTTACTAGGATGCTTTTTTTTTTGTTGTAAAGTGCGATAGGTAAATTTCTAAATGAGTTTCTTTTAGTTTGTTGGGTGCTCAATGAAATTTATGCTTATTTCAAATTTAGAAATCCATGTTCTTTTTATGGCACCATTATCTGCTAATTGGTTTATGCGTATGGTCCGTTATGGCCAAATTGAAAGAGTTTGTGAGATAACTGCACCTTAAAATGTACAATTTTCTTCTATTTCATTAAAGAGAATATTTGCCTTCTTTCAAATCGAAAATGCTTTCAATTAGAATATGCAAGTTTCTCCTTACTCCTAACCTTTTTTTTAATAATTCATGAATCAATGCGTCACAAGCTTCTCCAAAATTTTGTGGTCCACACCCATCTTTTTGTCAATTTTGTTGTATTTTTGCCCTTTTAATTGTATTTTCTAAACCGACAAATTGGTCTCGCGTTTATTTTCCTTTTCTGAAGGCAGCCTGGGTTGTTTACGTGAGATCCAATTTTTAATGTTGGTTGAGTCTTTCATACATTATCACTTCATGCAGTCTCTCTGAGTACGTAACTAGTGAACTGAGGCTAAATGAGAGAGGACCTTTGTTTTTTCTTGGCTTTTCTAGTTGCACTACTAATGTTAATGTGTTTTTTTGATACCCGGGACATACCTATGATAAAGACCATTTCCAACAATCTGTGTTTATGCTCATTGTCATCTTAGACAGAATGTTGAAAGTTTATTTTTTCCCACTATCTGAAGTGCGGGTTTAAATCTGTGTCACTGGTCATGAGAACAAATTGCTCTGCCAAAGAGCTCTGCGTTTTCATTTTCTTTTGCTTTAGTTCCACTGTCTTTTATGGGTGTCAATTCCTCATGTGCATTTGCGTTGGTCTGAAGTTTGTTCTGGTTGTCACAAATGTTTATGTTGTTAATTCAACTTTATTTAAAATGCCCTAAGTTTGTTGTCTTCCATTTCAAAGGAGAGGGTTGTAATAAACAATAAGTTTTCTTGTCCGACGATGATGTTAATAACTTAAAAAAAAACAAGTTTGATTTTTTTTTTACTCTTTTATTGCACCCAACGTAACTCTCTATAATCGATTTAAAATTGAAGTCCAACATTTCTAGTTTGAGGCTTGCTAGGCAAAAATGACGAGTTGGATTTAGATTGGAAAAATTAACGCTCATATCTTAATGTAAGTATCATTGATTCAATTTGACGTCCACAGTGAATGTGATTTTTTTAGTGTTGTGCCAAGCTTGATTTAAGTTTCTGCTGTCTCATTGCAACAAAAAAATTGGCGCCTGCACAGAGGAACCGAAGTCATCTTAAAAGCACTGACTCTTGTGATTCGAGGTGCTCAGGTTTAAGTCAGTACAGAAGATTTCTTAAACACGTAAATAAAGAGAGTATAGATAGCTCTATCCAAAACCTGAGAAGACAAAGGAAATAAGCCAAATGGTATGAGCGTCTTTAAACGGTTTATTTTCCTCAGGGCAGACTTCATTCCTTGATATATTAAAAATTAAAACAGAGATCAATAGAAATCTGTGCAAGATCCCATTTGTTACTGATATGAGAATTCAGAGCATCTGTGTTTCAAGTTACACTTGAGTTTAGATCAATCATTTTCTAAAATCTAACCGTCTTTTGTGGGGTTTTTTACAGAATTGATCCCGAGAACTAAATGATCACGGATTCTCAAAATTTATATTTGAACGAAAATGAGAGTGAAATAATCAAAAGTCGAAAAAAAATCTAGATATATTGTAAATTAGGTTACATTATAAAGCATTCGAACTACTTAATTATGTTCATTTCCGTATTCACAAGTCAACGATGTGAGAACATGATATTCTGTGAACTGTTGAAATTCATTGTCATTCTAGGCGTTGCTTGACCGTTTTTCACAATTATTTGCTTACAAATGGCATACGCACTTTCTTTTCATGATGTGTTTCTGAGGTGCAATACATTTCAATAGAATTCTCTATGTATTTAACAGGGTATCCTTTTTCCTTTACCCTCATTTTAACATTTATCAAATGGTGCAAGTTATAAGATTTCTCTGACTTTAGTCAGTTTGAAACTCGAATGCATGATAAATCAAAATACACTGCACCTGTAGTTTTGTTGTTTTGGTTTTTTTTTATATCAGTACAAGACCGCATTTATTCCATTTAGAGCTAAATGTATTATCTTTCATAATTATCTTTTGCAGTATTGTATGGTCCAGCTACTAGCTATTTTCTTCTAGTAGCTTCTACTTTCATACTCAGTAGAGTGGTAGAGGGAAACCTAACCACCCCCTCAACAGGCCAAATTGCATCACAATCACCCTTTTCTCTGACAATAGAATTCTTCTCTAGCAAAAAGATTAAATACGATGTCCAACCGCGTTTAAGGCTTAGAAAATATCCCATCCTGGCAAGATCCCTCCTGCATTTGGTAGGTATCATTAAAACCACTCCATCTACGTCCCTCTCTACTAAAAATTCTTGATATGCCTATGCCTTTCTAGCTTATACCTCCTATTATAGTCTTCCAGTTTTCTCCAGTGCGTTGAGGATAATTATTTGGCTCGACCGACCAATCTATTAGTATTACTACTACTACTGCTGCTCCTACTACTACTATTAATTTTATACTTCTACTACTAGTACTATTACAACTACTACTGCTACTTTTACCACTACTAGCGATACCACTACAGGTGAGGTGGCTTATGTGGACTAAGAACGGCGGCAAATTTTTAACTATTGCACTACTATTAATGTCTGCATTTAATGTTATTTTATAGCTATATTTAAACTGTTGGTAATGCTATAAGGAAAAGTATATTCACATTTCTTTCTTCTATCAATATATATCCCATTAATGATGCGAGAACCCACGGTGGTTATGTTGGTATACGGAAGAAAATTTTATAATGCTTGCATTCGTTCCTCCCAATATAAGCTAATTTCTCATCAATTAATGGATGCGCTGGTATGTATAATCAGACTGAATCGAACAAAAGCAGTTCTAAATTAATCGTGAAACTAAGAGCCTGTTTGAGGCGGATACCCACCCTGTCGGCAAGGAATTTGGCCAGGCTATTAGCCTTCCTCCTCTCCTCCAGCTCTCGCTTGTTGAGTGCGATGATCTTCTCGAAGTGGGCATTAATAATGGCCAGCTCCTCGTCAAGTGGTGCTAGTTGGGCCTGGCCTCATGCAATATATATAGGACGAAGGTGAAAATGTATAAGTAAGAAGTTTAGCGGATTGGAAGATTAATGTCTTCTTATGAATATCTTGCTAAAGGGCGTTTATTATTAGATATTGAAGTTCTGCTTATCAAAAATAATAAAGCAAACATCACAACTCTAAATGAAAAGGAAAATTTAGATTGTAATTAAATGAGAAATAGTTTAACTTTGAAATTGTGCATATAGTTGGTTTTCTAACTGACCCCTTCTATTTTCAGAAACCTGAGAGCTCCGGCCTTGAGTTCTTGGAAGTCCAGTAACTCTTTCTTTCTCTCTGTGATTTTTGTCTCGATGTCTTTGATCGTAAACGGGTATTGCATGAGGTCCTGATAAACCACAGAGGATAGAGGCAGATAATTTTGTTTTATCAAAGCTTACAAAACTTTTACGTTATGCCAGTTTCTTTCTTTCCAGACCCTTTTTTTGTCCATCTTGACTCATGTTGGTTCTTTAAAAAAAGAAAAAGCCATAGTACTCTGGATTGGTCTGTATTCTGTAAAATTAAAGATTGATATTTTTTTAAGTTTTTAGAGAGTTGGTAATTGCATTATTTTTAACTCGAAATTTATGGTCATCATCACTCTCTTGGAATGAGCTGTTACGTTGTTACACAATAAAATATCAAGCTCTTTCTACATAAAACTCTTTGGAGGCATTCCACTTATTCCAGCTCCATGTGTAAATGGATTGCCAATCACAAGCTTGCAAAATATGATTTGGTTTATTTCATATTCCTTTTTATGCAGCAGATTGTATTGGTATTGACCAGGATTAAGTGTAATTTTTTTTCATTTTAGCTTGGCGTTGGTGGGGGGGATAGTTTGCACGTAGTGTATGAGAAAATAGGTTCTTGCCTATTTTGCTTCACAGGTGTTAGAGTATAGTATAAGATTGAACGTTTAGTATGTAGCCATAAATATTAAAAATGATTTTTCATTCTTGGTCGGACTTTGCGTTAGATGTTTATTCCACCAATGTCTGCTTTGGTAGAGATATAGTTATCGAGACTTATCTTTTTACATGTTAAATTTTGTGCTCATTCTACTTGTGTTTTTTTTATCATGAGGAGATTTAATGCAAACGATGTCTTGATTGTGTAGTTGGGAATTTGGGTATTTCTTTTTTAGCCCGGATACTTCTGCGACCTATTATCTTTTAACGTTAATAAAATTAATATCTAAAATTTACATTTATTTAACTGCGTCTTCTTGTAGGCATTTACCCAAAGATAGCAACCTACTCACATATACAAATATTCAAACACAGTAGGGTGAAGAGAAGAGCGAAAATCATTTTACTTGAATGGCTTTCAAATGCGACTCTTATATCATTTACATTTAAGATTACACCTGACAAAGAAGTATTGTGTATTTGTTATGATGGTCTGAGGAAAAATATTAAGGCTTACTACGAAAGGAAAATTTTGGCAGTTGAGGAAAAAGAAATATGGAAATTCCGTGAACTGTTATATTTGAAAAAGAGAATCGGTTTTATATACATATATATATATAGAAACACCTTTCTCTAGTAAATTTTTTCTTTATTTCCATCATTATTGTTATATATATATAATTTTTATATATCTATCCGCATGAATAGAATGGTACATTAAGCTTCGTTCTGTCTACTTAAACTGTCCGATTTTGTTGGGGTTTTTTTTTCTTGAGAGATTAATGGGCTTTCCATCTACGTCCAATTATATTTACTACTTTGTCATCAACTTTTCTATTTCTTTTAGAAGTAGGTAATTGAAAATGTGCTTTTAAAATATTCCAATTTTAAACTAGCAGACTGGTGTCCTTGGTGCGCGTAAAAAGCGCTTGATGTTTTTCACTTATTTTGATTGTATGCTCCTTATTTATACTGACTGAAACATCATTCTCATTGTCATAGATATGGCATGACTAGTTTACCCTGACATTTGAAAAAACATAGTATAAATAAAATAGTAAGCAGTAAAGTAAAGCTGAAAGAGGTTAAGGTTTAATTTTTTAACACTAAGATAAACGTAAAAGATTTGAAAATTTCACATTCTTAGTAATAGTAAAACAACATTTAGTGCGATGCAGCATTATAATTAATTCAGATATAGCCCATGGCTAGATAGGACAGGAGAGCATAATGCTTATTTGGCGTATCGGTATGAGCCATGTCTCTTTATATGGCAAGACGATGGGTACCGAAGCATCTATAAATCGATGGTTCTAATCCCACCAATTCAAACATTTTCGGTCATTTTCACTTAAAAGCCTTACCCTAACCACTGATGAGCACTACCTAAAATTCTAGCTCTTATAATTCTTACTTATGTTAACCCAGTGGTTTGCCTCCTCTAGATCTAATTTGAATTTACTACTACTACTACTACTACTACTACTACTACTACTACTACTACTACTACTACTACTACTACTACTACTACTACTACTACTACTACTACTTCTACTACTACTTCTACTGCTGCTGCTGCTGCTTGTGTTTCAACTACCACTACCACTACTGCTACTACTACTACTACTACTATACTACTACTACTACTACTACTACTACTACTACTACTACTACTACTACTACTACTACTACTACCAATGTTACGATTACTACGACTGCGTCTGTAGCTGCTAATGCTGCGCCTGCTGCTGTTGCCACTGCTGCAACAACTGCCACTACTACTGGTACTAATACATCAGCGGCGACCACTTTCACGATGACAACTACTTAAACTACGACTACTACTTTTACTACTACTACTACTACTACTACTACTACTACTACTACTACTACTACTACTACTACTACTACTACTACTACTACTACTACTACTACTACTACTACGGCGAACCGGCCTGTTATTGGGGAACCTCGAGCTATCCTCATACACAAAAATAGATGACTTAGGAAGAGTGAACTGCATGTTTGCATGAGTGAACTAAAAAGTTGAATCACTAAGATATATCAAGTCCCCACGGGACAAGAAAAAACTGACGACGGGTCCCGTATCGAGGTACAGGTTCGATGCCAATTCATTCTATCTGTCCTCTTTCTTCTTATTTGTTGTTCTAGAGTTAGATCTAGATATGTGATTGATTTTTCTTTATCATTTATTAACAGCCACTAGTATCTTTAGATCGCAAGGTCTAGTTCCGTCTGTCCCAACCTCTACCTTTGTTTGACTGCCTTCTTCATTTCTATAATATATTCTTTTCAGTTAAACATGCATTGTATGAAGATTCGATAGAGGCTACAATGTCTATGTCCTGTAAAAATACGAACGTGATCGTTCTTAGCCATTCAATGAGTTTTTTGCATAGACCTTCAATGACCAAGCTCAGGGGACCGAGCATAGAAACTACATCATATATAAAAAAAAAAGTTAGCATTAGGGCTACCCACGTCATGGAAATGTTTGAATCAATAATTCTCAAGTATATTAATCTTGAATATAAACAGGAAAAATATAACAAATACGCTAAAAAAAGAGTCACGAAAAGTGGCGAATAACCTAAGAATTTTTTTTATACATTAAATTTTATAAATTGGCAAAACAAGTGTTTACAAATTAATGAGAGACCATGCTTTATTCGATGAAAATACGACTTGCAAACTTAGAGAGTGTGTGCTGGGGCTCTTGAAGAAATCTCACTTACAGGTTTGTATTGAACTCAAGATCGATATTAAATCTCTACTAGGTAGGTCATATTGATCCAAGGTTTCTGCAAACGCTTTTTTTTTTCAGTAAAAATAATTAATGCTTTTGTATTGAGTTTTCAGATATGCCACCTACACCTAACAACCCACTTGTGGAAACAAGTTTTGGAAAGTTGTAGGTTTTATGTGTTTGACACAGAGGCATTCCTTTTCACTCTACCTAGTCATACAGGGTGGATCAATATGACCCATATATAAAATAGTAGGATTTCCAGTTACCCAGCTTCTTTTTTCATGACATCCCCATGCAGCAGCAACTATGCAAAAATTGCTGAGTTATCTCAGAGATTTCTTAATAGCTCCCATTTGTTCAATTTACATCAACTAATACAGTGTAATAAGTCATATTGGACCATTCTGGACCTCATTGTAGAGATATGAAAAAAGTGGTTTTCGCAATAGAAATATAACGGTCATAATGATCCACCTTGTAGGCGACTGCAGTTTAAAAACCTTGTAGGGAAAAGGTTAAATTTTCTTCTAGACTATCAAGTCAAGATATAGATTCAAATTTAGATTTAAACCTAGTCCTGGAATTTAGGTCTAGAATCTAGATGAAAAAGATTGTATTTAGATTTAGATATCTATCTTAATTTTTGATAGTCTAGCGACAAAATAATGTAGATGTAGAGCCCATCAAGTAACTGAAATTTTAATGGCCTGCAAATACTCTCTAGGATTGTATGTCTTGTATTTTTGTCGAAACATAGATGTGATTTGTGCCTTATAGTCTGTGAAACTCCTGAATAATCTTAGAATTAACCCCTCTAATTTGGCAGCCATCATATTTTCAAGATCTTGATTAGAACAGAAGCATTTTATCTAAATGCGCAAATCAAAAAGGTTCAAATAGGAGATTGAATTTGAGGTCTTCTCTACTTGGGGAATCGCTACTGACGTGCAGAAAGGAACAGTTACTATTGAAAGCGATATGCCAAAAGCAGCAGAGCACCAAATCGCTTCATGTAAACACTCAAAGATTGCTGCAAGCGATTCTCTTCAGAAAGCGGCAGATCGCTTCGTGTATCAAGACCTTCACAGGATAAAAAATAATGAAGAAAATTTAGGCATTTAGGCTAAAAATTGCTCTTAAAGTTTGAGATTATTACATTATGATTAGATTTATCAACTTTTAGTGCCAATTTTGTTTTGATAAACCTAATATAAACTATTGCTCTGAGGGTTTAATTAAGACTTTGAAATTGGAGAACTCTTTTGAAACAAATTAATATTGTTTTTTCTTTAATCAAAAAATATATGTGCAAAAAACATGCTTTTTCACTTTAAGAGCGTCTTCACATATTTGTTGATAGCGCAAGCTTTCAATCCAAGCGACACTGGTTCGTGAATCTTAATTAAAGTCTAGATCGCTATCAAAGCTCTGAGATAAACATTGCTTGGAGTGGATTTTTTAATGTAATATTTTTACATTGTAGATTAAGATCTACATACCTTTTTTTATAGGTCTAGATTTGAATGCGCTCCTCAGATTTCTTTCTTCGACGGATCAATCCGATAGGAAAAGTAAGAGCATCGCCAAATCTAGATCTAAAATCGAAATCACTTACGCCTTAGGACATTCTAATCAACGTCGTGACCGAGGCGACGTCTGAATCTAGATTTGGATCTAGATCTGGCATGGAATTTAGATTTAAACTAGACATTATCGTCTAAGTTTATTACAGAACTAGGTATTGATTTCGATCCGGATCATGAATAAATTGATGTATACATCTAGATGCTTTAACTTTTTTCCGCTCCTGCGCAACGATTTGTTATCAATTTGCTCCAAGAATTTTGATTGCCATAAACTTCTGACATTATTTTCTTTTCTAAATGCAATTTGATTGCGATAATTTTTTTTATATCCTGCTTGCTCGAGAGAGCGTTTATTTTCCTAATTTTGATCAAAGTACTTTTTTCTCCTTCTGCGACACATTTAGGAAAGATTTTAGATGGTGCCAATATATTCGAATACATTAAGTTGTTATTACTCTTTTGATTTCAAAATCTATACCGATTTTCCAAAGCGATTTTTTTTTAAATCTAGACAAGATTTTCGATTCCGATGAAATTTGAATACTCTTTTGCGACAGATTTGTTTCACTTCTGGCCAAAATTTTCTCTGCTACATTTTGGACTTGATTGTATCTTTTAAAATTTAAGTCTTCGGATGTTGATTTCTAAATTTCTACACAGCAGATCATTTTTATAATTTTGTTTGAATCGCTGATCCAGATCTAGATCTAGAAGGATAGATTGAATTATTTTAGAGCTAAAATAATCAGAAATGAGGATGGAGGAAGCAACTGGGTAAAGTACAAGTATTTTATCAAAATACTGTAGCGTAAATAAAAAAAATGAGCTGCACTGTGAACCAACTGACTTGAAACAAAAGTATCCCACTTAAAAATCAAAAGGTTAGTTTATGAATGTATTTATGAAATGTTAAAGATCAAATTTGGTTGACAATCATTTTAAACCCAGATAATTTAGAATAACAAAGATTTTAACTTAAATTCAACAACTTTTGTTTTGAATTGAGTCAATCGCAGTAGACATATGAACTGAATAGAGTTATTTGAATAGAAAGCATCCGCCTTCGGTTATTTCTTTTTTCTGCGGAGACCATAATATGTACCAAAAAAAAGTTGTAGGACCAATGATACCTCAGCATAGAGGTGAACTAATGAAGGTTGTGCGAAAAATAAGCATCCGTTTTTTTTTATTCTATTTATAGACACTACTTTTCACCAAAGTTGTTTGGAGACCATCTGCGCCCCACACCAAGTCGATCACTACATTGTATCTGTAGTGAATCAAATCACATTATGGTCTCGGTAGAGAGATAAAACAAACGAAGGGCTGCGTAAAAATTTGCACCCAGATTTGATTTGATTTTGTTTTGTTTTGTTGTTCGTTTGTTTGTTTGTTTTGGTTTTGGTTTTGGTTTTATGCTTTAGATTTCTGCTTTATTTAAAGAATGTTTTATTGAATAGATAGAAGAACTACAATGCTTGAAGGTCCAATACACCTTAAAACTTTACGAATATGAGAGGCTCAGTAAGAGATAAATCTGTTATGCTTTTCTTCATTGCAGTTGTCTTCCCCACTTGTTTATCATGCCTGTTAATTGTTATTACTGTTTGGAATGTTAAAATGGGTGTGGTCTACCAAAATGCTAAAAAGCTATCCTCTTCTTGATTTTAGAATCTCTGTGACGTACTACATACATACGTACATGTATACATGGGACAGTTATCCCAGTATAATCAAAGAAACGAGATTAAGGCCTGGTTTCGTGATCCATTCAGCTTCCACACAACAATTGATCATGGTGGAGCTAACAGTACCATACGAAAACAGAATGGAAGAGGCCCACACCTACAGAAGAGAGAAATACATGAACCTGACCAAAGAGCTAGAAAATGCCGGCTACAAAGCTGTGGTGATGCCCGTTGAGGTTGGTGCCAGAGGATTCTTAGGGTCATCAGTCTACGACCTTCTAACTAAACTTTCAATATGTGGCAACAAACGAACAAAAGCTCTAAAGTTACTGGCGGAAATAGCCGAAAACAGTTCCCGGTGGATCTGGAGCAGGAGAAATGAGAGATTCCTTCATAAGGATTAAAAATGCTCGCAGGATTCCACTTGTCCGCTATGCCAAGGCAGGCAGACCACAGAGCATGTCTTGAGCTCTTGCAGAATCGCCCTCTCACAGGGGCGATACACATGGAGGCATCGCAGGACCAGTTGGCGAAGTGGTATAGCGCCGGGATCAGCAATCCATCAAGAGATGAGGTGTATAGGTTCGAATCCTGGCGCTATGCAAAAAAAAAAAAAAAAAAAAAAAAAAGGGAGACACCTGGGAGTCATGACCTGGGTGTGGCCCGGCCCCATTAGAGTGTCAGAGGTTCAGGGCCGAAACACTTGCTACAAGGGGGGTTTCTTCTCTGAAGACTCCCTGTTATTTAGCTCCCCAATGAGTTTCAGCCTACATATTTCGCATGATTGTCCATTTACTTATCCAATGAAGGCAATCGTTGATCAAGTCAGACTGTAGGTCTAGAATCTCTTTTCTATTAAAATTGATAGTCTATTTAAAATACATTTTTTTAAATTGCTGAAAATTATTAGCTGGTATGGAAGAATGATCTAGATCCTAGTTTTAAGTTAGGCTAGTCTTTTATTTAATTATTTTTATATTAATTTATATATATTTTTTTTAATCAATTTAACAAAATCGCACTTTGTTGACTTTTCAAATGTGAACCATAATATTGACATTTTAAAAGTATTCTGTGTGAAACCACGAGAACGTCGCGAAAACTATAGATCTATTTCTTTCAGCAAACACTATTCCTCTCGCACACACAACCGTCTTGATGGATTGTCTCGACGCTCACTCACTCGCGTAATAGTATAGGATACCGCAATAATTATGCTAGCAAATTGGCGACTGCTGTGTATCTATAGTTTTGTGGCGTTCGGACTATTAAATCATGGACGATAATAAAGACTAACCCGTGACGAATGTGTACATCCGAGGTTGTGAAGAGAGTTCACTACAGAGGCGTTGAGGACACCAAGAGTTTACATTCTCAGTTAAGACTTATACCTCGACACAGTCGGATGATATGTTAATGATTCAATTAAACGAGAAACCCCAAAGGTTTATCTTATGTTTTAATTGAGTGGATATGTGCTACACTGGTGACCCCGACGTGATAGCTGATCTGGATTTTTTAAGATCTAGTTTTAAGCCTCCGAGATTTCAATTCATTGTGTCTATCGAGGCAGTAGCACTGAAACTTCCAACCAACTCTTTGGACGACGTGCCCGCTGGCATGGTTCGCGCAAACCAAAGCACAGTTTGCCTCACGCAACATATCATCTGACGACACGAGATACTTTCATGTTGTAGCTGCTCTAGACTCACAAACAGCAAATAGAGCTTCTCCACGTCTAACTAACAAATATGAAGCCCTTAAATCATTTTTATGTTTGGCTTTTGGGCTTTCAGAAACGGAAAGGGCTAATACATTATTAGATATTTTTGCGACAGCTACCTTAAAAAGTTCGTGTCCTCCTAGTAAACTCATCAATAACAGATTTAAGAATGTTGAGGCTTGAAGCAGATTGAATTCTAGCTTCACTCAGTCCAGAGTGCCATTTGAGCGAATCAGCTGAGGTGAACACAGTTGGTTGGTATCACAGACGATTTGGGTCGAAAGCACAACGCTGTGACGGCACCTGCAAACCCTATTCAAGTTTTACACATAATCACAAACAGGGAAACTCCAAAGCGGGTCGGCGATAAATCAACCGGCTTCCGACCCGCTATATTTTGCCTTTTTAACTTCAGGGAACTACAAATATACACAGCTTTTTGTCACGGACGGCATTTCTAAAAGGTTTTTTCTAGTTGACATAGGTGCTCAAGTTTCTGTTACTCCAGCGTCTCAACTAGACAAGAAAACAGGACCCAGAGGATCTCCTTTACAAGCTGCCAATGGTTCTACCATAACGTCTTATGGTACTCGCATCGTTTTTCTTCGTTTCGGTCAACGCAATTTCCAAGCTCGGCTCATCGCAGCAGATGACAGTCACCCGATCCCTGGCGCTAATTTTTTACGAACACACAGCTTGCTTGTTGACATGAGGAACCGTCGCCTTACAGAGGCAGACACGTTTTCAGGCATTTCCGGCTATGTCAGTGCAATTACGCCAACCAACCTCGCGCTTGTCGAGCCTTCAAGTAATGTTCCGAAAGCTCCCAAATGAATTCCCGGATCTGCTGAAACCCACATTTTCAACTGCGGAGGTTAAACAAGGTGTACAACACTTCATCTCAACTAAAGACTGTCCTGTCTTCGCCCGAGCTCGAAGCCTTGCCCCAGACAGGCTAGCAATAGTCAAAAAGGAGTTCGCTGAGATGGAAAAGATGGGCATTATTAGGAAATCAACCAGCCCGTGGGTATCTCCTCTCCACAAGGTATCCAAAGCAAACGGTGGCTGGCGCCCATGCGGCGACTATAAAAAATTAAACGAGATTGATTCAGCTTTTGTTTATCCTGACGACTTTCTCATCGCAAGTTCGACAGAAAAAGAACACCTAGATGACTTAAAAGCTGTGTTTAGACGTTTGACAGACCATGGATTTGAAATTCGCCTTGAAAAATGTCTTTTCGGTGTATCTTCCCTGGAATTCTTGGAGCACCAAAAGGAATATTAATGAAAAAGATCCCCAACATCCAATAAATAATGAATATGGCTTTAGGTGTAAAAAAGATAGAAAATAGCAGTATGTGCCACAAATTAAAGAGGAGACTTCCGGACTGAGCTAATACGTCACTTTTTTTTACTTTCGTCTTTGTGGTCTCAAAGGCCGTCCGCCACACAATTAAAGCTATTTACTTCAAGAAAATCAAGAGAGTTTTTAAATCGAGGAGGAGATGGGCATGTTTACTCTTAGATGTTACATAGATTCCCTAGACTTAAATATATATACAGGACGGGTCTGCAAGGTATGGTTATTTTTTATCACCCTTTTTTCTTTGGTCTTTATGGTTTGTCCATTGGCGCGTGTTAGGTACGGACAGAAACAGTCTGATACTCACGCTTCTTTCTACCATAATCAGTAACACAGATATGTATATAAATTATTAATATTAAAGGACAAGACGAAACGAAACATATCTAGATTCTTCTACAAGGCCTTACAAAACTAAGCAGAATATCTTTCTCTTATTGCAATTATAATTTTTAAGTTATACTATCTTTTCAGCTTTACGATGTGATGTAGAAAAATGTATCTACCTTAAGAATGATTTTACGCTTTTTCATATTCACCCGTAGTTACGTCATAGAGGCTAGCATTTAACCCGTTTTTCTCTGTTTCCGTCTTCTCTTGTAAAAGCTGTGGCAAAAACATTTGCTCATTTCACGAGATTTCAGAAAGCCACAATTTTTTACCTTTTTATAATATTTAAAGCATGACATACTCAATATTGTCCCCTATCAAAGTCAAAGAACATGCTTTTCAAGAATTATGGCCAATCGGAACATATTTTGAACGAAAATTTACATAGCGTATTCTCAACATAAAAAGAAACATATTTCGAAGTTACAAATTTTCAGTAACCAGCTTTCAGCACATAGAAAAACATAAAAGTTTGGATATTATGCAATTGTGAAAGGCTATTTTTTTTCCTCTAGGCTCATTTTTCTGTTATTGTAAATTTTTTATCTCTTTAACAAGATTTTGGGATTTTTAGGTCTTTTGTTTTCTGTATCAAGCAAAGTTAGAAGTATAATATTCTACATACAAGGTGACTGTGGCGGCTCTATGCAAACATGCTTTTTTAGGATTGAAGAACATCAAGTTATAAGCTCTTAAAGGTCTACCACATGTGTTCTTTTCATGTAGGAAACCTTACAGCGAAAAATTTTAGTAAGAACAATAGCTGTTACAAGGCATTGCGTTCCCAAAATTACAAAACTAAACAGCAATTTATTAAGACAATGCGCATCCCTACATAAGTTTCATTTTCTTCTTAATGCGTGTTTATAACTTTGTTGATAGCTAATATTAGGTCTCTCTCATATATATTGACGCTCTACAGCTTGAACTATGATGTTCTATCGTTGTTTAGATTTATTATTTTAAATCAAAACGCCGTACCAGCGCTGTAAGAAGTGGACTATCATAACTCAAACCCGCATAACTTGGAAACCGAGAACTCTTCGCTATTGCCCTTTGGTGAGTGTTAAGTTCAACATATATGTGAAACGCTGAAAAAAATTTCATCCCAATTTTTACTTTTAAATAAATGTACCGTAAAAATCCTCACCACCTAATGAATTTTCCAGATTCATGTACTTGTTAAAAAGCTCAATAACTCCATCAATTAAATGAAAAGAAGAGGAAAAAGTATATCCTTGTATCGCTGAAATATAGATGTAACAAATTATATGATTTTTGTAGTTCTTCCTTTCATATATGAGCTTTAATTCTCCATTGTTCTGGCGTGAAAATTAGATCTAAATACTAAAGTTGCGAGGAAAGGGGAATCCCCGTTCCTCCGAGGTGGTTGAGCTCATGACCTGATCGAGTTACAGGCTGCTTCACGGGTGCGGCAGTCAAACTAAAATGCCGCTCTTTAACAGCCGTGTTTAAATTATGTTATTTCAATTCTGAATTCGGAAGTGAAGAACTTTTGAAATCTTTATCAGTAAATAAAAGCATATTTTGATTTGCAATTGCTGGTTTGAAATTTCCTTGTCATCAATGTTTTAAGTATAAGTTACATATTAACGATTTATGACCTGTGTCCTAACATAAAACTGTGTTGTTGTTTTCTTCAGGGTCAAAGGGTCTCTTTCAAAAATCTACCTATGTGTCAAATTTATTAAGTCAGGCCAAGCATCAAAGAGAGAATGAACTTAAGTTTTAAGATGACGTAAAAGATTGGGTCAATGCAAACCTATGAAGCGATTATTGATCTTTTGACTCATGTATCTCCGTTTCTACTTATAGTGCGAATTTTTACTAAAGGCATTATTTGTTTCTTAAGATTTTAAGCATCATTAATATTCACTTTTAAGAATTTTGAACAGATGATGTAATAAAAGTTTATCAGAAAAGACTCATTTACCCGGGTTGATGATGTTTGCCTTCAATTATATCGAAGTTTCAAGAAAGATTAACTATTGTTCAAGGGACAGGCGGCAGCAACAGTCGTTTTTTTAAATCATTTTGAAGCTACAGAGTGATTTGATTTTTTGTAATTACAAGTCTTTAGATTTCTGCCTCCACTTTAATTATATTTTTCTCTGCATAATCTGTGACCAAACTTTGTTGATCTGACGGCATTTCAATTGCATTTTTATTGCATCTTTCTTTTGAGGGTGTGACAAAGTAAAAATTTTTTTAATTTTCGTAGGCCCGGAAAGCAAGTACGAAGTGTGTTTTCATAAATTTCATTACATTTTGTACTCACAGGAAATCGCATATTATGTTGAAAAAAAACAGATCACAAGTCGCAGATGGCATATAATTTTGTATTCTTCCAAAGCCTTACAGAAATAAGATTTTCGTGAAAGAGATTTCTGACGAATGAAACATTTCGTTTGTTTTACCAATTTAATTTCCAGTTTTTGTAGAACCTTTTTTTTTTTTGTTTTGTTTTCTTTTCCTTTAGCGCCCGCCTCCAGTAGACTTTGTTCTCAGGAAACTAAAACTGCCCTATTGTAGTTCTGTATGGATCTTATTTATTCGTAATAGAGAAATCATATGTATCCTCAGACTGATATGCAGTGAAGTGCATGTTATTGTTCATGTATTATTCTCATCTCAAGGTTTATCTTGTTCGTAGTTCATACTGTATATCCAAGAGCTGATAAGGACAATAAAAAATTGTTATGAAAAAAATGCAAAACTAAAGAGCAATCTATGCATGCTTCCAAACGTGATTGTTTTTCATTTCATATACGCCAATAAGATACACGAAAGTCATGCCATTCGATCATCAGAAATTTTTTAATCAGGGTCGAGCCTCGTCCCAGTGCTTTAAGATAGCGGATTCGAGGTGGGTGA
This sequence comes from Elysia crispata, assembly GCA_033675545.1. Classification (NCBI taxonomy): domain Eukaryota; kingdom Metazoa; phylum Mollusca; class Gastropoda; family Plakobranchidae; genus Elysia; species Elysia crispata. The sequence continues at coordinate 231,924 of JAWDGP010001464.1, forward strand.
CAAGACCTAGTATTAGCAGCAGAAGTTAAAAACAGATAATACTTAGATCTATGTTTGGGTTTGATAAAAAATGAGAATTGCATATTCATAAGTTATCCCTCGATCTAGATCTAGAATCATTATACTGAAATAAAAAAACTTTTTAACTTCTAAATATTCTAGTTTAGGAACGGATGTAAATGAACTCCTTTGACTTTACACTAGCATGCGATACTTTAGAGGATTCGCGAACGAGGCTAACGGGCCCTTAGCTTAACCAGGTCAGTATATTTTTGGACTGACCAACATCATTTGCATGAACTCCTACTACCTAGTTATACGTAACATAATTGCTTTTCGCAAACATCCTAGCCCTGTCACTGAACACGTAACCGCTATGCAAGGGTTGCATGATGACTGCGATGTTTGAATTCTGCTGATTCTACTGAGTGCTAGAAGAGAGGATATAGATACGACCATCCTCTCCGGTACTAACTCGGTGTCAGCGCGGTGGGTGCTGTGTTTATCAACTGTATGCTCACATTTACATGATTCGAGACAGTTTTTTCCCGACTAATGCGCCCTTGCAATGTACACAGAGAAAGAGAAAGTACGTGTTATGACGTTATGACTCATGACCAACGGTACAGACGTGGTCTGCGAAATCTCAGCATTCACCAGATCTAGGTTCAGTTGCAGTCGATCCTAATTATGGTGATCCGCGTAAACGTTTCATGAAGAAAAAAATTGTATTGAAATAAACATTCAAGCCTGATGTGCGTTTCCAGTTTGCTTAATTGCTGTACGGATATACGTAGAGCCATAATAAAGAGGAAATAAGTACCGGGTATTACAAAACAATGTTACAAATTGATATCTATGTACAACTTTAAAATGAAATCAAAACTATACATATCACTGAACTAAGACAAAGATATCAAACAAGTTTACCTGCTCCAATTCCGCAAGGACTCTCTTGAGGTTCCTATAAACCAACTTGGCGGCAACATGACGACTTTGTTGGTCCTCTACCTGGACTTGTTTGTGAAGGTAGACCTGGAAAGTCAGAAGTAGATTTCACAACTTCATTCATATTTATGTTTTATTTACTCCACAACCACACACACACACACACACTCACCATCCCACACCCCTTTTTTACATCTAGATATTTCTTTGTCCGTCCATATTCTTCTTAAATGATTTAAATTATCATATCAAAGAATGAGAGCACCAGCTCCTGTTTTATGCCGTGGATGTATTTTTAAACATTGGTTCCCTTAGAGTAATGCAAACAAAATGAATTGGAAAAATCTAAACTGACAAGGCCGATATGAGCTCAGTATTTGAGGAAATTCGACGTAAAATCTTAGCTGCTTATCTGGAATTCCTATCTTTTCCTCATTATGAAGCGAAAACGGACCATGACACCGAAAGTAGAGTACTTTTTGCTGGTGAAGACAGCCGTTATTTAAATAGGTTTAGATCTCATCCAGAATTAACTAGATTGTTCTCATTTTCCCCCTAAATGTTTAAAAAAAAAAGATATAGGGAACCCTCAGAGCCAATATCATCACTTTCGTATCATGGCGCCGAAACCTGCAACACAACCTGGAAGATGTAAAAAGCAGATTCAGTTCTCACCAGTGAAAATTATTTTAGATGTTTGTGGAGATATAGATTTTAGTCTAGATTTAGATATTCTTACAGGTTTCTTGCTTTATAAGTTAATGTACAGTGGGCTACCGGGGATCGATCTTCTCGTCTCCCCCTCCCCAAAAAAAAAGAAAAAGAAAAAAGAAAGAAAGAAAAGAAAAGAAAAGAAAAAAAAAAGAAGTTTGTAATTTTTTTCATTCACACAATACTAAATTATTGCCCCCGGAAGGCTAAATGTAGGGAAAAAAACGAAAATTTTTGCATTCCATTTTCAGAATGACATTTATATTTAGTTTCATTTAAGCTTTAAAGAGTTTTATATGGTAGCAATTGATATTTTAGTTCAATTAATAACATAGCTTATATAGGGAAAAATTAGCATAACAGACCGCCAGGTTTACTATGGTTTGGTCACGCTGTGATAAGAATATACATAATGTTTTGTACAGTTCTAACGTGATTTTACAATGTTAAAGAACAGGACGTATGCTACAATGTGAGCAAAGGTGCATGGAAAATGCAAAAGTACGTCTTACTTGTAATACTTAGTTGATCAACATGTGATATCTTCATGGACATTCTGTATAAAACTTCTTTCTTTCTGAATTTGAAACTGCTGTGCCTGATAGCATTCAAGAAAGCTCAAGCAGTCTACTTCAATCAAGTATGCCAGACCACAACTTTTTACATAAATGAGGAGGAGCAGGAATTACACATTCAATAGGTGGCATTGTCATACAAGAAATTAAAAAGCACCCAAACATTCCACAATTAACTCCAGAATCGACGAACTAAGAAGAGGTCAGTTTGATTCTCACCGCAGCCGCTTTAACCGTGCTTCATTAAATCTAAAGTGAAGCCCAACAATTTGAATGGCATAACTAATTTGAACAAAAGTGTTCATTTCGTGGTTGACTTTTCAAATTATATGTCGATGTTATCGAAATGTGAAATAAATGAAAATGCCGAGAGTACTCTAAGTTGCGACGGGTGGTTGTTAAAGATGTCTGACAGTACCGGTAACGAACACGGCTCAGTCGCTTACTGCATGGAACCCTTGAGTGAACCAATTAGGGAATATGGAACAGTGCAAGAGGTTGTTAAAACCTATCAAGAAGCAAGCAGGGTAGTCGGCCAAAAAATACATCCGTCATATTTTACCTGGCCGTTGCGAAGATGGCATATTCACTGGTGTGGCAAATGAACCTCTTGCACAGATTTTTAGTCTATAACAAGCATTATAACATACCTTTTATGATTTACCAAACTCTTCTCGAGGCCTTAGAGCGGCTTCTCTTCAGCAACAAATCCAGGTCAGTTCCTTAGATGAAAAGGCTTGAAAAAGAACTGGAAAATGTCTTGAATTTTAACCCCCAAAAAATTGAAATTTCAGCATGTAACAAGAGAACTGACTGAGTGCTACTTTTAATTTTACACAGGATGTCCGTCAAGGAAAAATGGGTAAAACTAGCCAATTTTGGAAGATGTACATGGATACTGTATGGAATCTTCTCCATTATCTTTGAGTAACAAAGACAAATGATTTTTACCTTTACATTACAAGCCTAGAGGAAATATGTCCCCTTTTCTTCAGCATGGAAAACTATGCTAGGCACTTAACCGCCTATATCCTTCTCCTCCTGAATTTTAACCGGACACATCCTGGTGCTGAAGAACTGTTTAAGTCCAAAAGGTTGAGTGTATGTAGATCTTCAACCTTGGTGCAAGAAACGTTGTACATCTCACAATAGAGCAAACGAATAAACGTCAAGCAAAATGCAAAGATGGCATAGTCTGCTTAGTCAAAACGTAGCTGCGTATCATAGACGGTGTATCATTCAACACCAAAGGTCTGGTATTGTTGCTGTCCTTATGGAAGAAGCTGGACTGGATTTTAATGGCGTTGCACATAAAGGCAAAAAATACCACAAATGAGATACATAGAGAATAAAGTGAAACAAGAGCAGCAATCATTCCAATCTTTCATCAATCCTGTTGACCTGGTTGGGAAGATTAAACTTATTTCCCTGTCATCAGGCATGAAAGGTGAAGAAAAAGTAACGATAGATCTCCTAACATTTTGAAAGAGAAGAGGAAAAGCTGTTTTAAGGTTGACTGCAAAAACTGAGAGGTTCTATGAGCCTCCAAAGAGAAATAAAAAGATGGCATTTGCCAGCCAACAAAGAAAAACTGCTGAGATCAACGCGGCAAAGAAAAATTATTGCAAAAGTAATAACAAAGAGAAATTTTTTAACAACTACTACTTATAGCGGAGAATGATTTGGACCTTCAAAAAGTACCGGAATACCCTCTTGGACCGATATCATGCGCATCCCTGATGGAATGCCAATCAAAACAAATAAGGCAGTCCTAATTTACAAACACGAAGAAAAGTCCGCCCTTCAAATTACTGCATAACAGCAAGAACATATTCATATAATCGAAGGCAATGCCTTCTATAACGCCCTATCTGAATTACCTCAAACAATTGGTAAATATTTTATGCTCTTTCCACAGATTCATTTTTTTTGCAGGCAATTACAAAGACGACTCTATAAAATCCTTTTAATGATTTCGCAGGGGTGAATCCGTCTTACACAGTAACAGTTTCTTCCACAAAGCTGCTGAAAGAATGGAAGTATTTCCTTATGAATGATAGAACAAAAAGTAACTCATACTGTTCCTACTTGTTGAGTTGCAAAAGGTTTCAACTTTTTTGTTACTATATGGCAGAGAACTCTATTTTGCGTGTGATCATCATCGCTTTTTGCTTAGCATCCTTGATGGACACGCAACAGATTCTAGACCCGTACCGGATTTCGCACCCAGCTAGAGAAAGCACACCCGCTATATGGCATGTGTGTCCATCAGAACAATGTATAACTGGCACACAAAATACAGCTAATATCATTCATTCACCAGATACAGATGTGTTTTTGTTGCTCATTGCATACTGCAAAAAAAAAAAACTCCTATGTGGCTTATACTTTGATACAGGGGCTGAAAACCAACGAAGACTCATACACATTCAAACTGTAAAAAAATTGTAAAGCTCGACCACTATTTTATACTTAGGCTCCATGCCTTCACTGGTTGCGATGTGATCAATGCTTTAGATCAGAAAGGAAAAGCAAAGCCACTGTACATGTTGATAAATTCCTAGAATATGTTGTTGTTTTCCGAGAAATGGGTCAAACAGCCAACTGGAGAAATTTGTCTGTCATTTACATGGGAGGGCGTCATATACAAGCATTAACAAGCTACGGCATGGTTTGGTTCAGCATAGGTATATGGTGAAAGTGCAGAGCATTTTGTCAAGTTCTGACGGTTTGGATACCATTTTTTTGCCGCCAAGCAGAAAAGCTCTGAAAATGAGTATACTTCGAGCTAATTATCATGCACTGATTTTGAAGCAAACCGACATTACTCCGCCTACGATTCCAAACCTTGAGGACCATGGCTGGCAAAGGGATGATGATGGAAACTGAGTGGTGCAAAGTCAGAGAACTGGTTCCTCAGCGACTAGCTGATATTTTGTTATGAAATGAAAGCAACAAAGAGCAGGACAGTGACAATGAAGAGTGTATCCAGTCTGACTCTGATAGCCAAGATGAGAGCAGGGAAGAAGAGGACGATTTAACATAGTCTTTAAGAGTGCTGAAAGTGACATGTGCAGTCCTGGCATCCTCTTATGCCCTATTTTTAATATTCCCAATATTTTCTAGCGAGTTGTTTTCTAAATACACTTATATAGTTATTCTTAATGATTAAAGTATTCAAGAGAAGTATTTTATTTTGATTTTCAATGCTAATATAGGATTATGAGCATGTTTCCCGACTTCATGTTACACACAAACTGTGTCAACCATTTTATAGTACAACATGGCGGACTTATAAGGATTTTCATCACTTGTGAAACCAACAATTTTTATACTTAAAGATATTAGGATCAGAAAAGGAGGGGAGAAAAAGAGGTGTGAAAGTAAAAAATAAAAAGAGCGGTTCAAAACCTTTTTACCATGTGTAATAAATGGAAACGTTAGATCGCTTCACAACAAAATGGTCGAACTCAGTGCAGATGTTAGATATGATCAGTCTTTTTGCACATGAAGCTTTGTGTGTTTCTTTGAAACTTGGTTGATATCCTCTTTAAATAATCACAAGTTTGATATGGAGGGTTTCCTCTACACGGATGTGACAGAAGTATCAAATGTCATAGAAATAAAGTAAAATCAGATGCTGACCTCAAGATTAAAACAGGAGGAGGTATTTACATATATGTAAATTTGCAATGTTGCAATCCCCAAAAAAAAGTTTTAAACAGTACAGTTTGAGTGATCCAGATATTGAAATCTTAACTGTGTCAGCACGACCCTATTATTTGCCTAGTTAATGACTAACTTGTAGATTTCTTGAATCCCTGCCTATTTGCTTATACAGCAAAAAGAGGCGTAGTAGTTGCAGTAATACATGTTTTCAATTATATATATGCGCACTTAGACAAAAAGTGGGGCAAGTATGTTCACGAGAGCATTTAACACCATTGAACCCTGTTTAATGAGTGATAGGCGAATGAAAATGAATGTTTATTCATCTCTTATTCTTTGGGTACTGGATTATCTTACTTTTAGGCCACAGTTTGTTAGATTCAGCCACCTAATACAGTCAAAACAGTCATATCACTTTTTCTTTTCTCTATTATATTCATCAGACTGCATATCTGAACATGATGACTGTATTATTGACAAGTACGCAGACGACATTGTACTAACAGAACTTACTACAAGTGATCAAGATCTTAGCTCTAGAGAGGAAATGAAGTCTTTCGTTGACTGGTGCGACAGGAATCATCTAGTGAAACTATAAGTGAAACTAAAGAAATGTTGAACGATTTTCGAAGACAAGAGATTTATCCTGAAGCTATAATTATTAAATAAAAAGAACTGGAGTTCTATGGAAATTTTTAAATACCTTTGGCGTTGTTGTAGATAATTAACTTACGTGGAAAAATAAGACAGATGTAATTGTCGATAAAATTGAAACAAGAATCTATTGTTTAAGGAATCTATTTGTGAAGTAACATTGACAAACAAGACATGGACAGACTGGACAAGATAGTAAGAAAAGAAGGGGAATAGTAGGTAAAAAAAAACAGCACGACTAGGACACATTGTTCCAACGGCGCGCAACAACAAAAAAATTAGAAATCATAAAAAAATCCTACGCATTCTCTCTTTAAAGAATATGAGTGCAGACAGATAGAGCGTGAAACAAGAACAGCCAAACACTCGAACTCCGTTTTGTTAAAATCAATTACACTATTCAATGTTAAGACTCTAAACGTGTATAAAAAATTACTACTAGGCAAACAGAGAGCTAAGAGCAATATCTCTTTAAAATTTTAATAATATTATACGTTTAATTCATTATGGTTTTTTTAAAGTTTAAGATTTGATTTTAGAAAAATAATACCACTATTATGCACTTTATTTATTTATTCCTTTTAATCTTTACAAGGTAAACATTTTTAAATATGTTAACTTACTCTATATAATATACTAGCTCTACATAGAAACCTGAATACATCTAGCTTTTTTATAGGTTTGTATTTTTTCTATATACACACACCTGAATTTTTATTCTATATATTTGTCTTTTTTTTTATGTTTACGGGTATGTCAATTTTGAATTTCCCGAGGCGGGATAATAAAGTTTATCTTATCTTATAGCTCTCTTTTTTTTTTCTTTTACTACAATCAGGTTTGAAATAGTTTTTTCCATGAGGGTTTTTTTTTTGGAAAATGTTCTTTAAACAATAAATTTATAAATATATTTCAATCAGTGTGAAATATATTTAAATACTTTTGCTCATTACACATTTTATAATCAAATTTTATGTTTATGCTATTGTGTTTAATGACCTCCTGCCAAAAGTGCTTTCCAATACAAGTAAAAATGTGCACCTTCTCAAACAATACTAGAGAAAAACAAATATTTTAAGGCCCCTGATATTTCAAACTTGTCTGGGTTAACCAGGATGTCAAAGCTTATAATTATTCTAGATCAAGTCACAATCTGTATAACTCATGCAAGACAAATTAGGATATGGCAAGTTAATAAAATGGCTTAACTTGAATGCTTCTGCAGTTCCTTGTTGACAATAGTTGGATCTAGTCGATATAGTAAAACTATACAGAAGTATGAAATGCGTGCATACGAAGCAGATGTAGTATTTACATTCGCAACCGCCGCTCCGGAAAAAATTCGACGAACACTGACTATTCAAATCACTACCACTTTACTGTTCAGAAAGGCATGTTTTCCATGACGCTTTTGTCTTTCCGAGGTCAAATTTCCTTAAAAATTTTTTTTTTAATTTTTTAAATTTCTCTATCTTTTAAGTAAAATAAAAAAAAAATTCTTATTTATAGTTACAAAATAACAATAATTTGTGATAAAAGTGTCATCCGCTTTGAAAATTGTAAACGGACAATAGTTTTTTAAATGTTATTTGGTTCGTCATAAAAAATTTGGCAAAAAATTTAGATCGATTAATTACAATAAAAGTGTAATTAACTTACAGAAGCATTATTTGTTTTGTTTTGTTTGGGTTTTTTTTTTGTTGTTGTTGTTGGTTTTTTTTTTTGGCCTTAATCTATAACTTTACTTTATTTTTTTTTCTTTGTATAGGATGGGACACTGATCTTGGCAGATAAACATTCAGTAAACTTCATCTCTATGAAATGGGTGATTTTGGAGGAGATAGAGGAGAAAGAAATTGAAGTTGCCTTTTATAAACTTTTTGCAACTTATTCAAATCCACATTAAAATTGCTGCTTGTATGATCGGTATCTGCAAAAGTTCTGAAGAGGACCAATACAAAATTTTATTAATTCGTAGCATTAATCTTCTTTCTTTGGTTTAATAGATTGGAAAACTTAGATATTCGATGTAATTTGAGCAGTGTTGATTACTCCGCTGTCCTCACCTCGCATCTCTCTGCGTAGTCTTTAACAGTTGCCTTCTGTTCGATGTTCGCTCTCTCCAGCCCGTCGATCCTGGCTTGCTTGTGCTCGGAGATCACCTCCCTCTTGAGATCCTCCTTCATCAAACGTTTACCATAGCGAAACAAGCGTCCGTCGTTCCTCCTTATGGAGTTCTGGCGTGGGAAAGCAATAGCGACAGTAGCAGTATAAGTGTCTGAAAAAATAAGTTTCAACTGAGAATATTATAGGATAGAGGAAAAGTTATTTGGTAACCTCCTGCTACTTCATACTTATAGACAAGTTGTTTATGCTATTTTTACCCTCGTTAAAAAACTATTGTTTATATTTTTATATATATATATATATATATATATATATATATATATATATATATATATACGGGTGAGAATCATCACATTTACGGTAAATCGTTTTTACTTTTAAACGGAAGTATGACATTCATTCTGTTTAAGGATCCCAGTTGCATTTTGATCGCGATACTGAAAATGTGGGATAATTAAAGAGCAGGCCGAAACGCAGCACGGCTGATAAGACTGGTGATATCGATTAAAAAATTGTATTATTTTTATTCGCTTGCCACGTGCAATAATGCTCTGTTTAACAGGTGAAGTGAGAAAATTTCCTTGATAGTAGCTTTGGGATCGTTAATTTGAATCAGAAGTAACTTTCGGTGTTCCTTTGAGTCCATCGATAGAGGCTTACTGTAAATTTCAGACCGATTGTGTTGATAACAACTTCATATCAATCCTAGGCTTTTATTTACCGTCAGATTGCAGGACAGCATATGCATCCGTTGCGGCCTAGGCTTGTTCTCAAAGATCTTGGCGTTAATGTTAAAAGACATCTGATCTCAAAAGAGAAGCGCGATGAATTGAGGATAAGTTAAAACATTGTCTTATGAAAAAAAAAGTTTAAGAGACAGAAATAGAGAATAACAAATTGATAGTCAAATGGACAGGCTTTTAAATATACAGCAAAACAAAACCAAAATCAAACCACGATCAGAACTACAGAAGGATAAACAATAAAGATACAAATGGAGTCAGAAAGATAAATAGAAATATAAACATACCGCTATAATGCTTCGACACGGGGGTGAAAAACGGCAACTATGAGAAATTTTATGTATCTTTTAATATTGCTATTTTATAATTATGTGTTCATTAAAATTTTTTTTATAGATTCTTCGAATCCAAGAAAGATATCATAATGGACTACAGTCTATCTTTGGAATATGACCATTTTTCATTTTGTATCATACAGACAGATCAGTTACAAAGATTCAAAAATGTAGTACGCCCAGAAAAGTAAAAGGGGGCGAAGGAAGAGAGTGAGAGAGAGAGAGAGAGAGAGAGAGAGAGAGAGAGAGAGAGAGAGAGAGAGAGGAAGGAAGAGGGAGAGAGAGATAGGAGTAAGAAAGGTAAATTAAAACGAAGGGGTGGGGGGGGCAGTATAAATGATTATGTTGACGTGACATAGACAAATGTGTTTAAAAGCCAAACGTAAAGAAATACAAATACGAAATGAAAGAACAAAAGAAAATATTGTAAAAAAAATTAACATTTTGTGGTAAATAATCGTTAAAAAGCACCGAATTTTCCGCAATGAGAAGTTATTGTCTATCATAAAATTAATCTCCAAATCTCATCGACTGTAGCTGCACATCAAAGAGCACATTATGATTCATTCGAATTTGGAAAACTGTATCTTTTTAAAGCCATCTATATAATTGGGGTAGAGCCACTTTATTTTCAGGATAGTTTTGTGGATACACTTAAAATAGGTAAATGCTGCACTTTTAGTGTAATGTAGTTTTTTTCGGTTAAATGGTAAAAAAAAAATAATGAAAGAAAATTGACCCCTTGTTTTCTCTGTCTTGTTATGTAAGACATTCATTTGCACGAGTATGTTCATCCAACGGGATTAAAGATTCAGCTCTTTAGTTTGTTGAAGAATGTTCAATCAAGGTATGCATTTACGCTTTAAAGATTCCAAACTGGTAAGAATTGAAAATGGTGAGCTATTGAGCCAAATATTGACAAGAAATATATACTTTATCAAAATGCAGCCTTCAGCACAACTTCGCGAAAGATTTTCAACTTAGGGAGCAAAAGATAGTCCGTCCCGTAATGGGGACATCTTATAGTTGTTGTACTTTCAAAGATATTGATCTATGATTACCGCTTTGATAATACTTGACGAGTTCATTCTTTCAAAGAAGGCTAGTATCAAATACATTGAAGAATATGGATTTACAAAATATACAATAATTTTAATGAAAAACAGCTAGATCTAGACTTTAATCAAATCAAAGCTCTTTTACCCAAGATACGTGGGCTTAATTGTGAAGACTCTTCTTCATGCGGAAGATAAAATTAATATGCTTCTTTTTTTCCATTTTTAGCCTTTTCAGTTTTAAAGTCGTTTACAAACTTACATTGGTGAACATTATAGATCCATTAACAGTTTTGGTGTTAAGTGATTCATCCTTGCTTTTATAAAAAAAAATCAGCGCATATCTTTAATTAACGTCAATATATCGGCTAATTTTACTTCTAGATCTGGTCTGCGGCATTTAAAATGAAGGCGCACAAACCTTAAGACATAATAGATGATGTTCCTAAAAAAGGTCAGCGAGTGTTACGCCCTTGAATAACTGACTCTCTTAGACCAAAGATTAAAGGTATGCATAGGCCTAGTCCGTCGTTTATGAATTGATACCACTCGTTCTACACTAAAAACGTATAACAGAAGCTGAATTTCACTTGCATTTTGCACTTGCAACGTCAAATATGCATACTAAATAAATATTACACTCAAAACCCTGTCTAGATAAAAAATTCTAAATAATTCTTTGCAAGACTCCCAGATGCAACGATCTAGCCTAGATCTAGATCTATGTCTATTGCTCATTAAAACGCATGAGAAAAAAATTCCAAGTCGTTTTCTAGATTGGTTACACAACAGATTGTACTTTGGAATAGTTTTTAAGTACCGCAAACAGAACAAAGAGACTGGAAGTTCCACGTTCAGCCTTAGCAACCATTTAATTTAGTGTTAGTCTAGCCTCAATATCATCATTGTGTATGCGATCCGGTACATGCCTTTCTGTCTATGTGCCTCTCTCTCTCTCTCTCTCTCTCTCTCTCTCTCTCTCTCTCTCTCTCTCTCTCTCTCTCTCTCTCTCTCTCTCTCTCTCTCTCTCTCTCTCTCTCTTTCTTTCTCTCTCTCTTTCTCTCTCTCTCTCTTTATCTCTCTTTTTCTCTCTCTTCCCTGTAATGTCTTCATGTTGTAATATTGTTTTGCAAAAGCCTCAAGGCACGGTACTGACTAAATTTTAAAGAAAAGGACAGTATCACCTGTAAACTGAAATTCATGTCACTTTTACATTTAAGTATCCAAATTCCCTTTTACTTGAGACAATGACACGCAGGGAGAGAGAGGCGGGGGACAGAAAGCCCGGGAGGGAGAAAGTGAGGATAGAGAGATGAGAGAAAGACAAAGAGGAAGAAAGAGAGGAAAGTCAGAAGAGAGAGAGAGAGAGAGAGAGAGAGAGAGAGAGAGAGAGAGAGAGAGAGAGAGAGAGAGAGAGAGAGAGAGAGAGAGAGAGAGAGAGAGGTAGGAAATAGAGTTTACCGACTACAAGCAAGAAATCATAGCCGGTATGCGATAGACATTGAGCGCCACAAACGCCTTTCATGTATTACACGTTTTTGGTTTTTTTTTGGTTTTTTAATAATAATTTTATCTGTTCATGCCTTTATAATGTCTAGATTTAACCTACACATCAATTGCTTGAAGATAAGATATAAAATTCATTTTTTTTTTTTCGTTTTTCGTCTCTCAACTATAATTTCTACTTTAAAAACTAACTATTAAGTTTAAGCCCAGGCTGTGTTTGCCAGTCGTTCAAGGAAGTAACTCTCGCTGAAATTTATTAGGGATATCGTCTATTATAAAAGATATTATGAGCAGCTGATAGCTAACGCTGTCATTAAAGTTTTTTCTCTATAATTTTCGGGCTATGCCAACTAATAAACATATATATATATATATGTATATATATATATATATATATATATTTAGATAGAGAGAGAGAGAGAGATAATATGTGTGTGTGTATGTGTGTGTGTGACGACTTGTGATTTCAGGGCCTAATACACTTACATTGTTTTGGCGTCGTGTCATGTACCGCAGACAGTCGTTGCCTATGCGGAGGGCGCGGCGCTTAACTAGGTTATTGTGGAGGTACATTTCCATCTCCTCAACATACACTCTGCGGTCCACATCTGATGGGAGAGAGAGAGAGAGAGAGAGAGAGAGAGAGAGAGAGAGAGAGAGAGAGAGTAAGAGTAGGAAAGGGTTTCAGACATATAGGAGCGGATATAGAGAAGAAGGGTAAGACAGAAAGAAAACAAAAGAGGGGTGGAGCGAAAGATAAATATATAAATGGAGATGAACCATGAAACTGGCAAGTAGTCTATGAAACACATGTTTCGACTGTGTTTCAAACGATATGACGATTACCTATTTTTGAATTAGAAAAATAGAAATGACAAAAATTGATCCAAGACGAGAATTTTTCTCAGGCAGTTTAAAGAAGGAGGTGAGCACCAAGATGCAACAACTGACCCCCAACTTCATTGTTACTTTTACAGTCAGAAAGAATATTAGACTTTCATCAAACTATTGGGAAAGATTGGATGGAAGGGACCATATCCCTTCACCAGAAGGCCTTCAACAGTATTCTATCCTATGACAGTCACATTGTCAATCCATCGTCCTGTCGACTGAGCTGTGTAGGATGTTTAATGCGTAGCTAGTTTAGCATATTCGTTTTTGTTTTAAACCAATACTAGAAATGTTTTTCTTCGGCATCTCCTCCTTCACATAATTTTGCTTATTTTGCATTATTGTTTCTTTCATTTTTAAGCAGAAAAAAAATAAATTGTTCTTACTTTTAATACGGATTTTCTCCCTCAGAAGGGCCACGTCCAAACTTTCTCCTTCTTTGCGAATCATTTTCTCTGAAATATATTCGAAAAAAAAACCCAGCAGTATTATAATTTTAGCGCACGGTCACATAAAAGGATTTCCTAGCTTGTATAGGTAGCAAAATAATGAGGTGAAGGATTTTAGGTTAATTTATTGCTCTATCAGGCGGAAGTGCCAAATAAATATCTAAAATATTTAAAATGGCTTAAAAGGAATTACTGTTCCGGTATTTTCATTCTTATGAATTTGCATTAATGCTCGTTCCTTTGCGTGGGTTTATGTCATTAAGACGAGAAACGCTATAATGTACTTGACATTGATAAATATTTTAAAAATGAAACCGCGAGAGTAACTGTGATATTCAACCTCTTACTGAGTATCAAAATCAAATGCAACCAGGTTTTTCAGAATCAATTTAATGTGCATTAGTTTCAATAAAAAAAAATTCTATTTTGAAAATGCCGACTTTTGTACATTATATTGTTCAAAAAGAAATCACATTCCCTATTGTTTGTAACTAGTTTATACGAATGAAGCTAACTTTTTGGCGAAACGTTTAAATGTAATTTTAAATTTTGTACTCTTTGTCCATATAAGTCCAAGTTGGGTGATTGTTTACACTTTAAGTTATTGTTCTATCTTGTAATTTAGGGCCAGCAATGCCACAACAACAATGAATGTAAAAAGACGATGATAAGAAGCATATGGATACATAAAATCAGAAAGTTGCACAAAAACAAGACAGAAACAGAGAGATAGTGATAGTGAGTCGGTTGACAACTAGTGGCAGAGTGAGAGAGAAACGTGAAAGAAGAGAAGATGAGAAAGAGAACGAGTTACAAAACAAATGGGAGAAACAGAGAGAAGGCGCAGCGAAAGAGACGTAGACGGTAGAGAGAGAGAGAGAAACAGACAGGCAGATCAGTTGAAGACAAGCAAAGGGAGAGATTGGATATTTCGAAATTTATTTTTATATTTTGTATATGGGAAATTTGAAAAATTATGCGAATAATGATTCTGCAGAAATGTTTCCAAGCACCAGCAAACGCCGATTGTTTTCACTGGATTCATAATGGCTTAGTTTTGAAAATGATAAAGATTATAAAATATTTTTTACAAGTTATTCGTTGTTGAGAATCATATTTTAATTTCTCTAATTGTAGATGTAAGTTTTTCTCGCATTAGTTTTACTGTAGCATCCTTTAGTAGTGACTCTGAAGTATTTGTTTTCCCCAAAATCTGTCTCAGAGCCTAAAACAGGAAAAAATGGCAAATAAATGTTTAGAGGAAAGAGAAGATATAAAAGTGTTAATCGTCTATAATCCTATATTAGCATAAGAATAACCGATAAAAGTTTTAATCGCCTATAATCCTACATTAGCATAAGAATAAGCGTTGAGGTGTGAAGGATAAACTTCATTGGTTCATTTTAGGGAAATTCAAAATCGACATGCCCATTAACATAAAAAGATATAATTACAAATAATAGAAACAATTCTGTGAATTATTTTATTTTGAAAATGATGTATCAGAAAAGGCAGAAAAAAAATTAAGAGAGAGTGACACTGTTTTGAGTACCTTTTTTATCTTTTAGACAAATTATTACAATTGATTAAAGGAAAGAAGAAAAAGAAAGAGAGACCATCTAAGCTGTTAGTTGTTAAACTCCCTAGATCTAGATCTAGCTTCTAATCATACAGTTTTGGTTAATTTTTATCTGATCCCTTCTTTACTTTTAATGAATTTGCGTCTGAAACGAAAAATAAAAATAATGTAACTATTACAATTATAATCGTGTTCAGGGATAACTTCATTGTTCATACCTGTCTAAATTTAACCATAAATTTTTTGGGTAGATCTTTCTATATATTACCTTTTACATATTTACATACATACATTCTATTTTTTTTTTTTTTTGCATTTTTTAACAGTTTTTACTTCAAATTTATATATGTGAATATCCTTGCATGGTTTGTTGTTCTTGTTTTTGTGTCTGACGAAGGCGTAAAGCCGAAAGCTCACGAGTTTTGCATTGTTTTGTACCTTTTGGAGCTGCACTCTACCTATTTTTGTTTTTTTACAGTGCTTCACAACTAAAATTAACCATAGAAACGAATCAATTTGCGTCCTCAGACAAACTGATATAAAGGACGGGATTGGATTTCAGCACAGTTTTGTGACGTATTTGTGTGGGAATAATGAATCTTTATTATAGTTAATCTGTGGTGCTGACCAAGCCTAATCAAGCATTCACTTAGTCCGCGCAGAAAAACGCTAACTGACTGTAGTAATAAGTAGAGATTCAGGCGTCAAATATAGATTCTAGATCTAACCTAAATCCAAAAGTCTGTTTTCCACTTATTACATCAGTTTTGTATATCAGAGGCCAAGATATATAGGGAATAGCACAGGCACTAGCAGTAAAAGAACTCAAATGTATGAGGCCGGTTCTATGAAGGGTTGTTACTAACTTTTTCTAAACCCCTCTGGTACATGTCTTGTCTGTTTTTAAACTTGGACCGTGAATTCTATTAAGGAAAGTGTTAAAGATCAAACTTGGTCACCAAAATGACGCGATATAGGTGCAACATTTAGGAGAAGGTCTGCCCCGTTCTAACTTGATTGAGGTGCTACAAAATCTTTCATTTCTGGCAAAAACAGCTCTAGATCTAATTCTGCTGAGAGCTCTATTCGAACTGAAATGGTTTTGTTTCTTCGTTCTTATTTACTTAATTTGCTTTTAATTAATAATACCATTAATTCAGGGTGTTTTTTTTAACTTGAGAGTTAACATCCCTTAAATCTTCAGATATTAATGCAGCAGTATCAATTTTTACTATATTCAAATAGATTATATAATAATGCCTTTACAGGAATCATATTAAATGAATTCTGTATCAATGTATTAAAACTTTAAATTGAAAAGAAGATGCAGGCCCTCTTATGAACAAAAATTTATCCCGATTCATGAAGATGTAAAATGATTTGTGCTCCCTCAATTTAATGACAGTTGTCGAACCAGAACAGAGAGAAACCAAGTCACTGTTCTTTTCTTTTGAAACATTGTTCATTCCTGTATTAAGCGTTTGAACAGAATGTTCTTGTGCACTTTTTGTCAGCTTTTTCAGTGACAAGGTCTTACACGACGTATCTAAGTGATTTGTCTTGTACAAGATTTCATCTGATTTGTACTTGGTCACCTGCAGTTCCATGACTTTATTCCAAGCTCATCGAGCCTCCAATATACGCAGTTCTTTAGACAATGTTTTAAAATCAAGGAAGTCGTCATATTGCATCCTGTTGACAATGTAAGGCTTCTTGGGTCGTGCTAATGACACTACAGGGGAAATCTGTGATGGAAAAAAAAGATCACCAGAGTTGTTCAGTGCATGGCCAATCGCACTGTGTGCAGAATCTCCTTCACTTTGTCCATGGTTGGTCCCAAAGAAGCGCTGCGAGATCTCCTCAAGGTTTGTACTGTTGATGACAGTGTACAGCATCATGGCAGGAGTGAAAGAATTTTTGTTCTGGCCACTGCAACCATCGGCAAAGAGATATGCTTTTTTAATGCCCTTACTATCCTAGAATTTCAACACTGTGTGCACAGACGTTGATATCTCTGATGACCCACGTTTACTTTGTGTTTCATCCCAAAGGAAACAATGGCAGTCTTTGTTGCTAATGTTTTAAAGGTAAGATTGTAGTTTGAGAGCCTTTTTTAGTGAAAAATGGAACTCTCACGATAAATCTGTAGGTACATGACCTGCTGTAGATCAATCGCAGTACAAAAAATGCTTGCATCTTCCATGGCTTTTTTCTTGACTTATTCTTCAGTTCTCTCCCCTTTTCTTTTTCTCCTGGATGGGTGTCAAGCTTTTCTTGTAATTCCCCTTTTACCTCTTCACTACCTTGGTGGTGATTAACACACAGGGAACACTGGTCTTTCTTTGGCCTGTGTATTGACAGGATTTTTCCATTAAGTACATCCAGATATGCAGTGAAGCTTTGTGGCTTTATTCTCGGTGTCCATTCTCTGAGAAACATGGTGTACATCTTGCTCTTGCTCAGTTTAGCGCTCTAATACTCCCTCGTTGACTTCTCTCGACAATAATGAGATTCTACTTTTGGATGTCGGTCTATTTGTTCAGACATCAGCTCACGATCGAGTGCATCCTGCTCTCTCTGCTGCTCATAGTCTTCCACCCCTCTTTTCCACTTCGAGTTGCTCATTTTTGTCACTTTCTCCAGTGCCGCACTTGTATTAAAGAAAAACACTTTGCAAACCTGAACCTGTCTTTCTTCAACTGTTAGAAAGTACTGTCTAGAATAGGCCCTCCTTGAGGCACCCTCCGTCTATTTTCTTTTTACTTCAGAGCATTTCATATGTCTCACTAGAAATTCTCCTTGAAGTTTTAGATCTCCAAGTGCATGGTACGATTCGAATCCCGGTCTTTGAGGTTAAGAACGCAACTACTAAACCACTGACTTACCGTGACTGCACATCAGCCTCTATATGTTAACAGTGCATATATATATATATATATATATATATATATATATATATATATATATATATATATGTATATATATATAATTATATATGTTTAAAGGACAGATAAGTCTGTAACTATGAAAGCTCTTCCCTGCTGCTTCTCAAATCTTATTGAATGTATGGATATGAATCAGCAGCTGAAATCCTTTTTATAAAATATGATAGGATGTAGTATATTGTTGAAAACAGAAAGTGCAAATTTTAAAAAAATTCAAACTTTATATATTCTCCTCTCCTTTTGAAAGCCACTGACAAAAATGAATGAATGTTAGTGGAAGTTATACATTACAGACAAGTGACTTTTATAATTCTAAGAAATATAGGCCTAGAAAGGATTTTTGAGAGCAAAGGCAATTCTAATGTACTTTATAAACTTGTGAAAAGCCTTTATAAACCAACCTCATCTTACAAACCAGTACTTCCTTCTCACGTTGACACTGAACAGCTGTGCAACAACTTCAGCTCATTCTTTGGCGGCAAGATCGATAATATAAGAAATCAACTTAACAATGAATCAACTTTAACGCCAAATAACGAACCACCATCTAATCCTTCATCGACTCGGCAAGAATTTAGGCCTGCTTTAGTGGAAGAAGTCGATAAACTTATGATCGCTATGCCAAACAAAAGTTGTGTCCTGGATAAAATTCCTGCCTGGCTTTTCAAAGAGGCTCATAAGGAACTCGCCCCTTCATTAGCTGACATCATAAAATCAAGTCTAGCAAACCATGACTTTCCATCTTCCTTGAAGCAGGCCTATGTAACACCGTTAATCAAAAAAGCATCCCTGGATAAGGAGGAGATGAAAAATTATAGATCAGTGTCTAACATACCGATAATCTCCAAACTCATCGAAAAAATCGTATCGAGCAGAATCTTACAACACCTCGCGTTTAACAATCTTCACACTAACTTTCAATCTGCTTATAAAAAACATCACAGCACTGAGTCTGCTTTGCTAAGAGTTGCCAACGACATCCTCCGTTACATCGATAATAAAAAGCCTGTTCTGTTGATTCTACTGGACTTAAGCGCTGCTTTCGACACCATCGACCATGATATACTATTGGCTCGCGCGCATTCACGTTTTGGCATCGATGGAAAAGCCCTTTATTGGCTTCATGCTCATCTTAAGGACAGAACGCAGACAGTATCCATCGACAATAACAAAGCAACTCCATCTCCTCTAAAATATGGTGTCCCACAAGGCTCTGTCCTGGGACCTCTACTTTTCACCATGTACACAGCACCTGTAGCTGACATTGCAGAGCGGCATGGAGTAAATTATCATCTCTACGCAGACGACACCCAGCTCAATGTACCACTTGATAATACGCTTGGGACTGCATCTTACCAAAAGGAGTCAATCGAGAAATGTGTGGCTGAAATTGCAGATAAGATGAACTCTAACAAACTTAAGTTAAATAGTGATAAAACAGATGTGATCGTGTTTGGGACGAACAAAGCTCTTAAAGATCTTAACTTTAATTGTGTTCAAATAAAAAGTTCCAGCGTTCCTGTTTCAAGTTCAGTAAAGAATCTGGGATGTTATTTAGACGCAAATTTTACTATGTCTTGTCAGATCAATAGCATATGTCAGCAATCGTACTACCACCTTAAGAATATTGGCATGATCAGAAGCTATATTAATAAAGATACTGCTCAACTTCTAGTCAGCTCTTTAGTAATGAGCAGAATAGACTACTGTAATTCATTGCTTACAGGAGTATCTCTTAACTCAACAATTAAACTCCAGAGAGTACAAAATCAGGCAGCCAGGATTGTATCCTGTGCTAAAAAGCGTCAGCACATTACACCTGTCTTAAAAGATCTTCACTGGCTTCCAGTTAAACAAAGAATTGATTTTAAAGTACTGACCTTTGTTCATAAATTTTTTAAAAATACATCTCCTTTTTATATTCAAGAAATTTTAGAATGTCATAGGCCTAATAGAGTTTTAAGATCAAGTGGTAATAATAAACTAGCTGTACCACGATCTCATTCAACGCTAGGCGATAGGGCTTTTTCAATTTACTCTCCCATTAAATGATATGCCCTCCCGGCATCTTTAAAACTATCTTTTACACACGACAATTTTAAACGACACTTAAAGACTTTCCTTTTTAATCAAGCCTTTGTGTGACCTCTTTCATATTTTAGGGTCTTATTGATGTCAAATTATATATCTACTGTTTTTATTGTGAAAAATCTGTACGCGCCTAGAGCATTTTATTTAAGGTGATATACGGCGCTTTATAAATGGTTATTGTTATTATTATTAGATGTTGGTTTATCTCAAATTTCAATTTTTTTTTTTTTACATTTTTACATAACCTAAAAGTTTGAACTCTTAGTTCTACTGAAAAAATACTGAACAAAAGTCAGAAAATTTCGACTGGTACGGAAATTTTTAAAAAGTTAATTAAAATGGAAGAAGTCGTTTTTATATGTTTCGGTAAAAAATTAATTTATTTTTCTGCAACCTGAAAAACATTATGTTTTTTTCTCGTCATATGCAGAGGATCTCGAAAATGAACATACTCTGCCTTAAGTTTTAATCACTTTTGAGTACCGGGTAGTCTTTTTATGCAAAATATGTGTACACTGCTTGATAAACACAAAGCCAGTACTGCAGAGCTTCAGCGCTTAAGAAATACAGGTTGTGGTGGGTTTTTTTCTTGTGATTGAAAATCAAAAGCGTAACACTTTATACAGTGAAACATAGTTTTATTTGTTTTGTTATTTCTTTTGTTTTTTTAATTTATTGTTCAGAGCTTAAAAACAAAAATGGATTAATGTCAAACATTTAGCCCGCTGCATTTTCACTCGAGATTACTTTGTTGTGAATGGGCTGTATTAAACAATAATTCTATAGATGCACATGCAGGCACAGTATTGAAATACTTATGTTGCATCAGCCAGCATTACATTTATATGAACCTAGTCTCTCCGTCTCATAATTTTAAATCATAAACAAAGATAAGGCAGGGAAAGGTGCATCTTCACATCGTTGAAATCAATATCGAGGTTTTTTATAAGTTAATTAAAGTTGATCTAAACAACATATTCAGATATGACTAAGTCATATAAGCTTGTCAATGGACAGTCTTCCGACAAAACTTTGTTGAATGTGTTCAAAAAAAAAACGGAACAGAAAAAAACGCCTTTACCTCTGACAGCCATAAATCATTTAATACTCAGTTACATGGATATCAAAACAAGAAACTGTTCTAAGAAACGTTGATTTACAATATTGGTTAAGTAGGCAAAAGTGATTCTTTTAAATTTATTTATCATTTGTCTTTGATGTATGGATCTCTGTATACATGAAAATGTGCATACAAATAGCTTAATAACTTATTCATGACTACATTGCGCCAAGTACCCTCTTAACAAATTATTGAATGATTTTTGAACTGTGTTAGTAATTGGGTACTATTTGGAGGTCACACTTGACATAACTGCAGATTCTAATTCTTACAGTCAATAAGGTTTGAGAAGCAGCAATGGGGACCTTTCGCGGTTATACGTTTTTCTTTTCTTTATGCATAATATTATGTACTGATAAAAAATTGAAGAAAAATACAGTGCAATGGCGCTGAATCAGAATTTCATCACACTAAAGATATAATAGGGAGAAGAAGTATTTCGTAGTTTATTAGAATATTAATTACAGTTTTAAATTTTAAGCCCTCATGCTCATTTTTTTTTTTTTTTTGAGCAATAAAAAAATTGTTGTGTTTGCATAAATTATAGCGCAGTCATACGCTGACTTCATTTTCAAAACTGAAAATCTTCTAATTTGATTAAAGAATGTATGGCATCACATTACTCAAGCCGGCACTGTTAAGTAAAGCGTTAAAATACTGTGTATCATTCACCCTTTCTTGCACACAGTTGTTAGATACCTTTCTTACATAATATGTCGAAATTTGACCTATGTGTAAACATTAAAATTATATGGGGATTTCTCTTGGAAGAAAATTGCAATACAAGTTGAGGTTGGAATTAACTTACATCCGCTTGATGACAAATTAATGGTATTGTAATGCATCGTGCTGTGATTTGATTTATGTGTCTAACTCACTTCCTCACCCTGTGTACATTTGTATTTTGGATAACGGATCGACTAAGATCTGTGTTGATATTGTTTTATCCAGTTGTGTAACTTTTGTGTTTGAGGCCTATGAACTGATTCTTTTCTGCTGAACGCAGGTTACAGTGTAGTCTAGACTCTTGTCGAATCTCCCACTTAGTCCTAGTATGATGATATTCTGACTGCTCTTTGATAACCCTAGTTTGATTGGATGTTTTTATGCAACATGTTACGCATGATGGTATTTATAATTTCATACGTGACAACCTTTATTCCTATTGGTTGGTATTTATATAGCGCATTACACATTGCGTTGTTACAAGATTCTCGTATGGATTATGTATAGTAATTCTTTTTCGAAATCGTGTGATAATCAGTCAACCTTTAGAGCATTAATCAGTAGTGAGTCTACCTCCTGTTTCATGAAAGTCAATCTGGAGTCGAGTAAACAGCATTGAATTTTAAGTTTTATTTTTCGGTTTAAACAGTTTGAAATTCCTACAAGCAGACTTCAGCCTTATTTTCTATAGAAGAGTCGTGTGATTGCCTGTGCATATTTCTTACCCTGAGAGTGAGACAAATGGAGCCAAACAGATTACCAAATGTTTTACAATAATCTCACAAAAGTGTTGGTCATACTCAGCGACTGTTTAACTTTAAATGCTCAGCCAATTTCCGTTTAAATAGCTTACATGTACATAATATTTATGGCATTGTTCATTCTCTTTGAGTTTATCTCATTCTTTGGGACAATTTGGCGTCAAAAGTAACGAGTTTCAATGTCAATTTACGTCACATCGATCACTGAAGAACGATTTGCTGATTGGTTAAGAACATGGAGAAACACTTTGTTGCGAAATAACACCAGTAGCTTAGATTTAAGGTCACAGAGCTGGGGAAAAATTGATAAACTTGATAAAAATTAAACTTAATGTTGAGAAACCTACTATATTACATTGCAAACAGTATGTAAGTAATGCTTTTCAACAGATCCGCAGCTTTAGTTTCACTTTTCTTCAAACATTCCGTTTTCTGTCTATACATTTAACATAATCAATGAAGGAAAGAAATCAAAAAATATAAACTGGCTGCTGCCTAAGCCAGGTATCAGACTGAAGTCCACATTCAATGATTTGTATTTTGTTTGCACTCATAGTTTATAGCTTTTTGTGACATTTATTTTTGGTACTGGTTACCTAAGATTTAAAAAAGGCAATGTACTTAAGTTAAGGTAGGCTCTGGACCTTATATAATATTTAAACTTTGCCTCATTGTACTAGTTCCATGTTACATTATGCTGATTAAATACATTAGGCCCTTTGCATGTAATTTAAAATCAATAATCAACGAAAAAGGATCTTGAAGTTGTAAAGATCTTTCTTAAGATGAACTTTTGAAAGGTGTTATCTGTTCCATATTGACCTTTAAAATATTTTATAAATTGCATATAACGTTTTTCATATATAATTCTGGACCCACGGTTTATGCATTTTGTATTATTTATTAAAGTTTTTGCTATATTCTATGCAACATGCAAATTTTGCATAATTTGTTGATATTTTGGGTCTCCCTGCTCAATGTTTTAATAAGATTTGGAGCTTTTTTGCACAATTTTAATTTTTCGAAAAAAGAAAAAGAAGAGTGTTTCCGCTTGCCACTATTGCGAATAACGTTTCTACCGAGGAGCTATTTCTGAGGTTTCGCAGAAAAGATTAACGGGCCCTAAGCTAGACTACGACGTTATATTTTTAGACTGACCGACAACATTTGCATAAACTCCTCCCACCCAGCGAGAACGTAACTATTATGTAAGGGTTATATGAGGACTTCCAGCAATGCTTTGCTACCGATACTGGTACTAGCCTGAAACAGGTGCAAGCGCGCTTTGTAGAGTGTGTCACCACTGCATGCTCACACATTATGTAATGCATTGTGCTATATTTGATCTACATACTTCCTTTGTAGGTGCGTACTTTTTGGATGGCGGATCGACTTGATCTATGTTGACACTATTATATTTAGATGTATAATGTTTGTATTTCAAGCCTCAGAACTTAGTCTTGTTTATTGAACACTGCCCGCACTGTGAGAGGAAAGTGTCATTGAACTTGTGTGGCCTAGATGCTTCTGGAATCTTTGACTTAGGTCTAGCATAGTGATGAACTCCTTGTTTACCTTTGTTCCGATTGGTTGCTATTTTATAGCGCATTACTCATCATGTGTACTAAGAATATTCTCGTAAGAACTATGTTATTCCTTTTCTAGATAATTCGATAAGATTTAGTATAAATAAGAGTCGAATTTGTGTCAACTCAGTCAACCTACAGTGTGTTTAAGAGTCAACTTTTTGTGAGCAGTGAGTCAATGTACAGTGATTATAGAGTCAACCTTTTGTGTTGGATTAAACAGTTGCGATTTTTACTAGCGGACTTCAGACTTATTTTGTACGGACGAGTCGAATGACTGGCTGTGTATGTGTTCAAAATCCTAGACAAACAGATCACCCAATCAAATCTGTTACACATCACCTAATGATTCAAGACAGTTTTACCAGCACCAGCAGATTTCACTGGTTTTAACAGTTGACCAGACTGACCAAGCCTAAAGCTCGCTTGCGGCTTTCGATGTAAACAACGCAAGCCGATTTGCACACGTCACAAGGGAAACCAAGTGTCATTTACGTTGTGACTCATGTTTACAGCAATTATCTCTGTCAACGAAACATGGCTATTTCTGAGATTTCGCTGGAAAGACTAACGGACCCTAAGCGAGACTAATACTTTTAGATTGATCGACATCATTCGCATGAACTCCTGCCACCCGTAGCATAATCGCTTTTTGCAACATGCTAGCCCTCTCACCAAGAACGTAATCGTTATGTAAGGGTTACATGATGACTGCCAGCGATGTTTTAATGCTACCGGTACTGAGTACTAGCCTGGACCAGGTGCAAGCGCGCTGTTTAGAGTGTGTTTCCACTGGATGCTCACACAGTTACATTACATTCCGTTCACATCATCCGAGACAGTTTTATCAGCAAAGCAGATTTTACTGCAGTAATTTTGACAGTTGATCATACTGATCAAGCCTAAAGCTTGCTTGCGGCTTCCGATGTAAACAACTAAGCCGATTTGCATACGTGACTAGGGGAACCACGTGTTAGTTACGTTATGATACATGTTTACGGTACGTAACTCTGTCAGCGAAACATGGCAAATCCGCATTACTATTGCGAACAATCACTGCGTATCAATTAAGTTAGGACTGGGTTGGCCCAATCTTCAATGTTACCTCTATATCTCGTCATTTTAGTGGCAAAGTTTGATCTTAAGTTGACACCTTTTTTTTCTAAGTTTGAGAACAGACTAGACAGGGACTAAGGAAAGATAGGAACAATCTGAAAATTCGGCCCATTACTGGTACCCTAAAATAGTTTTAACTAGATCTAGCGTTCATTCAGATAAGAAGAGAATTGCTTGGAAAATGATATGGATCTAGAAAAAGAGCAAATAAACTATAAATCATAATCCAGTAAGAATCTTTGGTACACTTTTCACCGGGCCGCGGGGGTTTAAATTTTTAAAATAATCTCAATTGTGATATTATCTTACTTCTAAGAAAAATGTGCCCCTCTAGATCTAGATTTGCGATCATAGTGGAATTAAATAGGTATTGGTTTATATATAGGACTAATACTTAATAATTTTTCTAACTTATTACCGTTTGCAAAGTCAGATACCAACCAAAAATAATGTTGAAAAAAGTTTAGATTGAGGTCTAGATACAGATTCCAAATTCTAGGAGCAAAAGGCCAATGAATGTATTCAGCCTTACTTTCCCAGTCTTACTGTTGATAAATCTGAAGTTTTTGTGAACAAGGGCATGTCTATGTTTTTGGAATGGTGATTCCCGTTGCTTGTGAAACCATGCTTGATGCGTAAAATCTAAACATTGTTAAAATTTTCAAGATATATTTTAAAAATGTATTCTGAGCTGCTCTGGTGGAGATATAGATGTGAGCGGATGGAAGGCTTGGTATTGTTTCTTATGTATTTGAATTTACTTGTTTTAATTTCATTATCCTTCCTCTTATTCAGTGGCGTCGCGACGATTGGGAGTTTAGTGGGGCTGAACACTAAATAAGATTAACTTTATTGACCCATTTTACTTGTTATGTAACATCAGTAATTGTTTAAATGTGCCCAAAAGCTTATCGTCATGAGGCAGAGAATTGAAGCAATTGTAAAGTAAAAAGTCAACTCTATATTCATTGTATCGTCATGTATATAAACATGGAATTATATTTTCATAAAATTTTGAATGTAGCTTAGTTTCACAGATGCTTTAATTGTCTAGTAAATTGTAAACATGTTTAACATCTGGATCACTCTGTCAGTCTGGCAAAATAATGCGTCACAGAGACGATCATCCCAATGGAAATTTATCTAGGTCACTGTATCAAGTCGATAGGCAAGGCCTAGGGCTTTAAGCCCTAATGTGGTGCAAAATTACACTGAAATGGCACGAGGCATTCTTCCCGCCGAGGCACAGCTGAAATCAAGCAACAACGTTAATTGAATCTGTGGGATCAGAAAATTTTGGGGCTTAAGGGACAGATCAATGAAAACCCTTCTTCCTTGCTTACAGCTGTGTCATGCTTGTTAGAACGAGAGCTTGTAGTAAGCAGTAGGTAGAAACTCATTGAAGAGCTAGATAAAGGAAGTCTTCAGAGAAGAAACCCCCTTTGTAGCAAGTGTTTCGGCCCTGAACTTCTGACACTCTAAGGGGGCCGGCCACACCCAGGTCATGACTCCCAGGTGTCTCCCTGTTATTTTGTTGGGTAGTTGTTCTTTTTTTTTTTGCACAGCGCCAGGATTCGAACCCACACCCTCATCTCTTCTTTTGAGCAGATTATGGTGGTATCCTCCATGAATGCTTTCAAACGAGGCGTTTAGCAACCACCACCTAGATTAGCCGGACCTGCGCTATCTTCTGCTGCTTTCAAGATGACTTCCAAAGCCATGACGAACAGGATTGGTGATATGGTACAGCCCATGGCGATTCCAATTTCCAGGTTGATCCAGTCTGTGATGTAGCTATTAGTGGAGAATCTCATCCGGAAACCGCTGAAATAGTCATCTATCATGACTTGTATATCCTCCGGAACATCGTACATCCTCAGGGCCAGCTGAATCATTTGGGGTGGTACCGATCCGTAAGCATTTGCCAAGTCCAACCAAATGACGTCGAGGTTAAGTTTCTCCGATTTTGCCCTTTGAATAGCTTCCCAGATCATCGTTGCATGCTCTAAGCATCCAGAAACTCCGGGGATGCCTCCTTTTTAGACCGAGGTATTTATGTACCTATTCTCAGTGAGATATTTTGTTAAGCGGGATGCCGTGAGTGAGAAGAATATCTTTCCTTCTACATTCAACAGCGAGATTGGTCGAAACTGATTTATTTCAGTCGAGTTTTGCTCCTTGGGTATATTAACTCGATCAGCAGACATCCACTGCTCACAGATCTTGAGGTTACTCCATGCTCCTCCGCTTTAGAACGTTTGGACATCTTTCATACAGTAGATAAGGTCCGCCATTGGGGCCTGGAGCTGACTTGGCTCTTGTTTTTTTGCACTACTGCATTGATTTCTTTCAAGCTTGGTGGTTTGCTATTCAATTCTTCTCCGGGAGCAGTTGGCCACACCAGACTTGCAGGTTCACTTAGAGGTATTTCTCTATCTGGGTCAGAATATGTTTTCCTCAAGTGGGTCTCCAGCTGTTCTTTCTGTACTGAAAGAGAACCTGATCTTGGTTGCTGGAAGAATTGTCTTGCAAACTTAAATGGGTCTTTGTAGAAGCGTCCCTGGTTCTTTTTCTTTTTACTTCGTCTCTTCCTTGTGGATTATGCTCTGCTCAGTGCTGAGTGTCTCGCCTTCAAACCTCTTCTTCAGTCGCTGATTTCATTTGTTTCCTTAAATTTTTCGTAGGGTTTCCATCTCACGTTGCCTTCTACTTTTCTTAGGTTCTCGTTTGGCTTGAGGTTGTTTAGCCCCGAAGGTGTTGAGACATGTCTGGTAGATAATGCCACAGAAAGTGGTAAGTTTGTGCTTCCCTTTTTTCTTTTGCGCTTGCTGGTGGGAAAATGATCTTATCGCGTTTAGCGTTGATGAGCTGTCGGAATTCTTCGTCAGACTCCTTAGCGTGGATTTCTTCAGCACTGTGGTTTTGAACCTGGCTTTGGTTGTCTTACCGTCTTACCTGCCTGAGCAGTGCGCTTGTGTTGATTCGTCGAAGCATTCAAGCAGCCCATTTAAGTCCTGTGGATCTTCATCCCTCTTTCGGTGGTAAATCTTCTGCCACATACACATTGGTAGTCCATTTCCAAATTACTCCGTTGTTCTGATCTCGTAGTCCTTTGGGCGTTTTCAGTCGTGATCGATTTGTCACCGATTGATCCATCATTCTCTCCCCCTTTCGGTGGATAGTGGGAGCATCTCTCTTTATCATGTCTTGTAGCGATTAATTTTAGAGACCAAGGGGTTGCTAGCCCGCGAGGCTTCCATTCTAGTCTTTCCAGGAGTCCTCCGGTCTCTTCCGAACGTCCCCCGGCCTTTTCCCGGAAGTCAATGGACATGCCATGTGTAGCAGGTAGAAACTCATTGGGGAGCTAGCTAACAGGGAGTCTTCAGAGAAGAAACCCCCCCTTGTAGCAAGTGTTTCGGCCCTGAACTTCTGACACTCTAGGGGGCCGAGCCACACCCAGGTCATGACTCCCAGGTGTCTCCCTGTTATCTTTTTTGTTTTTTGCACAGCGAACTCACACCCTCATCTCTTGATGGATTGCTGATCCCGGCGCTATACCACTTCGCCAACTGGTCCTGCGATGGTTAGAGCATTTTTAATCATTATGAAGGAATCTCTCATTTCCCCTGCTCCAGATCCACCGGGAACTGTTTTCGGCTTTTCCGCTAGTAACTTTAGAGCTTTAGTTCTTTTGTTGCCACATATTGAAAGTTTAGTCAGAGGGTCGTAGACTGATGACCCTGCGAATCCTCTGGCACCAACCTCAACGGGCATCACCACAGCTTTGTAGCCGGCATTTTCTAGCTCTTTGGTCAGGTTCATATATTTCTCTCTTTTGTAGATGTGGGCCTCTTCCATTCTGTTTTCGTATGGAACTGTTAGCTCCACCATGATCAATTGTTGTGTGGAAGCTGAATGGATCACGATATCTGGCCTTAATCTCTTTTCTTTGATTATACTAGGGTGACTGTCCCATTCTGGAAGGTCTGCTGAAACATCCCAGTCATCACAACCGTCTAGAAGGCATTTTATCTGGTTTGTTGTTCTCACCGGCTTCCGTGCCATGACTTAGCGCCTCCCTCTGCATAGTAAAATATTTGGACCAATTATTTTGCAAGAGCGAGAGATGTGTATATTGGCGCCTTACATCACGTCAAGGGATTGCAGGGGATATCATGTAAACCAAACATGAGAACTATGAAGACATTGAGGTCTAGATATAGCCTGCAATCTTCAGTTGGTGATGGTGGTTATCATTCTTTTATATCTGCTATTTGAAAATTAAGTTGAAACGGAACAATGATTTTGTCCAAACAACAGGGTAGGGCTGAAGCCCCAAGTCCCAGGCCAGATGACGCCACTGCTCTTGTTAAATATTGTGACTTGTTGAATTTTTAAGTTTCGAGTGTGTTTGCTTTATTGCGTGAAAGATTTGGCGCGGTTTTTTTGTTTGTCTTTTTTTGTTGTTGTTGTTGTTGTTGGAAAACAAGGGGGGGGGGGGGGGGGGGTGGGCGGTAGTTTTGGGAAGGAAAAAAGTGTGTGTGTGTGTGGGGGGGTGTTTGGTTTGATATATTTAATGTTGGATTGCGTACTAGGTCTATATAATTATCATCAACAGACAGCAGTTGACAGCCTGCAGGTGGAGCTAAGCACAGCCCTTGCTTGTTCTAACAATTTTAATTACTTTGGTTATTAGCGGGAAAGTTAGTCTCCGCCCATCTATAATTTTTATAATTCTAATAGTGGAAATACAGCATACAATCATTACATGATAACGCGATCGTGCGGTCTTTTGTTCCTGCCCAGGTGGTAAGGAAGCTGGCCGTTGAACATGTACATCTAACAGTTTATTTGATCCAACTAGCTTGACCTCAGTCGGCTTTGGAAGCACGTGTTGTGCTTCTGATTCTGAGACCAGGAAAATTTAGGGGGACTTTAAACGATTTTTTTTATTGGGAGCAACTAGAGTTGCGACCATGTACCACCAGATTCTGTGATCTCGGTCGGTCATTGTTTAAGTTGGGGAAAATTGATAGCTAATTTCCCTCATTGATTACGGAAACGGGTGTCCATTTGCAAAGGGAGGAACTCTGGCCGTCGGGCGGCGTTGACAGGAGATTGTGTCGACTGGATTTCGACTATTAAAATAAAATTTAGAAAGACCCCTTGTTAGTGCATTTTTTGCAATCTCGTGGAGTACATTGAGAGGCCGTACCGTTTGACAGTGAGACAAGCCTTCAAAGTTCTTGTTGTTAAAGTACAGACTTGTTTTATTAAGATAGTACTAAGTACCTTGGATATTTTATTACTTAAAATACCTCCGTGAATCGGGATAATTTGTATACGTGTAATGTAATAGACTAGATTAGACCTAGCGCAAGGCTGTCTTTTTATAGATTTATTATATTGGCAAATTTTTATCTTTTCTCCTGCAGTCTTTGCTTTAATGAGAGTCGAGTCACTTAATTTTTTTTGGCCTATTTATGTATGTATAAAAATGTTTAGCTATGCCATTTTGATATGGGGCATACAACACATGTATATCGCCTTCTAATTATGTAACCATTACTAATTGTTTGCCATTTACTACTACAAGCTGACAACTCAGTTCTACGAATGAGACCCTTGTGTCAATTTGTCGAGATTAGGGTGCGTGGCTGTATCAAATAGGCTTAGAAATAGTTTTGATATCTATTCCAGCCATCCATGCGAAATGTAAACAGTTGAATCTTGTATGCTTAGTAGTGTCGTGCTAAAATAGGACGTAAACCCATGGTGACCCCTGCTACGGTATTGTTTGGCAGTCGTGCTAGCTCACTCAACTACCAGTAAATAGTCATGCTTTACTAAGTGGAAGATATCAGCTCCCAACTTGTCTGTTCGGTATATGGTGACTGTTTATCGGCTCTTTCATTTTGCTGCTCCTAAACTTTGCTATCATAATATTCAGTGCCTTTTGTGATTCCGAGCCAAGTAATACTGTTTCGGGCCCTTGCCTTACATTTGTCGACCCTTTAATGGCCACCGTGAAGTTCCTGTTATATACATATCTGATTTCATTGCATCTGGCTTGATAATTCTGTTTTCATAGAAGATTATATCGTTTTCGACATGAATGAAATTTCGCAAATTCCAAAAGGGTTACAGATTTGGTTCAGTTATTTCCTTATGGCTTGGCCATGCATTCTGCATGTAATTCTTGATGTGAACGGCTATATAGATAGATAGAATACCTCCAAAACGGCGTGTTGAAGGTGCAAATTCTTGAACTTGGCTTGTCCATTTCCATCTACCAATATACATCTTCTTGATCAAGTTTTGTAAAGATTTTCTTTCCTCTTTGTTATAAAACGATCTGTTCAAACGTAGTTATTTCAAAAGGTTGCTCTGCTCAAATTGTGGTTGAAGGTTTTAGGATCTCAATACTCTCACAGATTCATCTGGCTCCTGTGCTATCACTAAGTTGTGTACCTATTCTATTGGTTTCTCGGCAACCTCAATGATGTCATTTCTTCCATTTCTGCCAAATTCTTCTTCAAAGCGAACATTACAGCTGATGGTAATTTTCAAGGTGGCTGAATCGTTGCCTAAGCAGTTTCCTTCAGCTGCATGTGATACTGTGAACTGCATGATTAAATGCCTTCCAATACATCAGGAAATTTGTTTTCCAAATCGTTTACTGTCAATGGGTTTGGACGCCTTTTCTCATGGTACACAATACTCTCGACTGCATTCGCTTCTATACAATGGTCATTATCGCCCTTCTGAACCAGCCCTAGTTTGGTATTATATCCTTGCAATTCTAGAATTGCTGTATTTGGACTTTGGTGACGAATACTTCCGCACGTACATGTTGCTTCCCAAAGTTCTGTAATCGGTATTATTGCGTGCCATCGTTATGAATTCTTGTTATTCCAAATGTCTTAACCTGACTTGAAACAACAACAGTCTTGGTCTTCGTCGGATCTCTTGTCAGAACCTCACTGAAATGGTACGAATATTGATTTCGGCAACGAAACATTACCGACCGTATGAGGATTTTGATGCTGCCAGAATACTCTCAACGAAATCCTGTTTCATAGGTATCGCTGCTACTTTCGATCTAGAAGCCATCCTGGTGAGCCACCTACTAATTGTTTGTCTCACCACTTCATGGTGAGTTTTTACGAAGCTGATCTATAGTTTTGAAGTCTTCTGCTTTTTTGCACTTTTCTGGATGTAGTCATTGAGTTCCGAGTAAAGACATAGGGCATGGTTTGTTGCGTATTTTGGAACCTGTATTGGGTTTTCTTGAAATTCAGGCCACATTTGTTTGGTAAGATTTATCATAAAAATGTAATGGATGATCCATCAACAATGATTGAACGTTCCAAGTCAATGTCGATTACCGATTGTGCTCTTTGACCAGAAATCAGAGCCACTAAAACAAACTTTTTTAAGATCAGATCTTTTAGGCCTATCTGTCATGGGGATATAAGCTTTGTAGAAACATAAGGATAGTGTTAACATCTCAAGTAAAATTATGTTTGGACATGTGGGCCTCAACTTGATAAATGCCTTTCATGAGTTTTAGGTCAGCATTGTCAGCAAGATATTTCTTATCGATGAGGGTCACAAATGAGGTTACAGCACCTTTAACTGTACTCATCGCACTAAATGACAGATTCTCTTTGTATTATTACTTAAGGAAGGGAAAACGGTGTTTACACTCGTTGTACAGGAATTTGTTATTGTTTTTGTGATACTTTCTGATAACCATCTTGTAACGTAAGTTTGGTACTGTTCAGCAATGGGAAGTCTTCAGATCTGGAGCATGTTGTTTGCAGGATCTTCAGGAACTCCTCTTTCTTTGAATGATTCGAGAACAGGACACAAGGCAGGCAATCAGCTTGAGTCTTTTTCCCAATGGATGAGGCTCTAGTGTTCCCAGGTTTTGTGAAAGATGGTTTCGCTAATATATTAGACTTGACACCTGTATTAAAAGGTCTATGACAAAGGGAAACATTTGTGTGTTCCAACCTGTTGCTATCTATTCCATTTCCACGTTCTTCAAAAATCTTGTTAGTAAGCTAAAAGGAAGGAAAGTATAAATCATTTCCTTATTAAGTTGATGAGCAGATATGTCGAAGTAAAAGGCTACTGGATTCCCTTTTTTATATTATTTCTGGATGGAAATAGTTTGATTCAAAATCTCAAAACTAAAAATCTGCTGCTGCTGATATAATTTTATCTTTGGTATGTTGTTATATTCTGATGATATGTTTCCGCCTTTTGCATTAATGTATGACACCGTTTACTCTAAAATGTTTTCTTTTGACATTTCTACACAGAAAAGTTTTTGCTTCAAGTATAATAATGTGCATTATCTTTTCCTCATGGGTCCAATCACTACAAATTTGTTTTTATTCCTAACTGCTCTCCTTTCGTGCAGGCTGTTGTCAGTGGTGGTAAATACCTGACAGGCTTCTATTGTCATCTTATAAAATAAGCTTAGCAAAATCATTATAAAATTAATATCTTTTTCCCACAAACTGATATCTTTCAATGCTTTAAGAGCTAACTTTATCTTTCCATCAAAGTTGAAACCGCTATATCTTAAAGCACATGATTAGCAGATTCCATTTAAATGACTATTGGATGGAACCAGCTACTTATTTGTTCGGCAATAAGAATTTTAGTATCGGTAGTTCTTGCTTGAAAAAAAGCATCCAGCTGACAAGAAACATTGGCTGATTTTTTTCTAGTTAATAACAAATCCTAGAGCGGCAGAAATGGTGAAAGTTTATGTACAAGTTTTAAATCCTTGACCATAATAATATCACCAATATAGTTTGATGTAAAAATATTTCTCTTAATGATCCTCAATTAAAGCCAAGGATATGATGATAAGCCTTGAGGTAGACATGTGAACTGAAATTTTTTATCATTTCAAATGAATCTAAAAAAAATTATTAAATTCTGGAGTCACATTGATATAGAAATATGCATCAGTTACGTCTTTCCTACAAAAGAAGAAATCTGAGAATTCAATGTTTAACACTGACTGGACTGCTTCCATTTTGAATTTATGATTTTAGTATTTTTATTAAGTTTAGGGAGATTTAATATTATACTCGTTTTCCCAGATTTTTACTTCCTGCTAAAAGTGTTGGAAAAAAATTGACAATATTCATTACCTGTCTTTTTACGTACAGTGCCTCTGTCCAAGAATGATGAAATAAATTTTCTTCAGCGATGACTTTCCTGTCATTATCATCAAACCTCTAGGGTTTTGGAATACTGGTTCTTTCGGTTATCTATTAAAATCTAATTAAGTCCTTCTATCATGCCTAACGTTGTGTCATCGATGTAAACTATTTCCAAAAATCAAAAAGAATTGTACGCTCACCGCCCAAGTTCACCTGGTTAATTTCTTCCCATGTCCTCTGTTTTGGCGTTTTTAGTAGGTTTTGTTCTGGCTTTTCTTTTTTAAGGCAGTAGCCTCTGGGGCTCCAGCTTGCTTCCCTACCACCTCTGACCTACGGCTACAAATGTCTGAGCTTTTAAAAAAAAAGGCATGACTTTTTTCTTCATTAAAAAATTGTGATCTGCCATACGGGTCGAACCTCTTTTGACTGTGTGTAGAATTTCCCACTCTTTCTTTCATTTTGTTCCTGTTTTTTTTTTTTTAAATTTTTCAATTTTTTGTTTCGTTCGTCATCAACGTCGTTCCCATTTTTGAAGAGTTATGGGGAAATGGTTATAAACTAGGCTTTTCCACTTGTTCATTCCCCCTTTCATCTCCATACGACAAAAATATTGTACATTTCCATACAAGCGCTACTCATCAACATCAGGAATACATGATCGTCCACTGTACTGAATGCTCAGCACTCTTGTCTAACACAGATAGGAGAGACATGATGCCCTTATAATGTTAGTTTGAACCAACAGAATTTTGACTTCCTGTGTTAGATATCTTGGGAGCGGACATCCCATACTTTTTTGTTGATACTGAGTCACCAAGTGTGGTATGTTTTTAAGCCTTTATAGTCATTTATGACACATTTCTGTACTTAATTCTAGGTTTTATTGCCTGGTCATCATCGTTCAACTAACTCGGCCATAATCACTATTGATTATGTTCCTCTCTTTTTTCCCTAAAACAGGATGTGCAGTCTTCTTTTGCTTGACTCACATTGTCAGTTTCTGTGGACACCGAGGGGGGAAGCTTCGCTGGCGGCATCGGGTAGGTCGGGGCACTCTGATTTTTTTCAGACAGAGGTGGCATGCTCTCTCCATCAGACATCATAAAGCTCATAACTTTTGCCATCTTTTCCATTTTTTTCTGTTGTGGATTGAACAGTGCGCCTTTTAAGTGCGCCCCATCTCTGGAGGTAGTCTGGTTATTGTACCCCATGACTGGGTGTTGGGAAAGGAATAAGTGCTCAGTATTATGAAGAGAGAATAACTAGAATTATTTATATTTTACGCGTTGAGTCTCGGTAGCACTGACGCGGTCATGTATAGATCTATTATTTCTACTGCTATCAGTTAAGCTAGTATATATATACTAGCTTATAAAAAAGGCAAAATTTCAAGTTTATCTATTCTTTAGGTGTTAATGTCGACTGAATTAAGAGAATAACCGCCCGTTTCACTTCATGTCAGTAAATGAGTTCCAGCTCAACAGTAACAAAAACGTTTTCAGCATGCCTACTGTTTTGAAAACAGGTTCTGCGTAGGTTACATACATGTAGACCTACTTGTTCGACCATCAGGGTAAAGCTGGCGCAAGTTTCTTTTGTTTTTGTCTTTTGTTACAATTCATTACTTCCTAAAAAAAATTGCGTTGTAAAATGTAGTGAGACTAAAGGTAACAATAGCCGGTTTAGTGGGGCGCGGCGGATAGGTACTAAACAGTTGGCCCCGAGGGATTCTTTTTTTCACAAACGAACTCCACAGCAGAATTTTTAGATGGAACCCCCCCCCCCCCCACAGTTTAAGAAACGGACAGATACACAGACAGGTCTTTTGGGATGTCCCGGGTATTTTCGTAATTTTCCAGTGCCGCCATAACTGTTTTGGTCAAAGGAGGTGGAAACTGTGTTTATCTTATATTGTAAACAATGGTATTCTTTTGGAATATTGTCTAAAAAAAATTCCTAGAAATTGGTAATCATTTATTTTCATAATAAGTGCACATTTTTTAAATTTTGCGGAATTTTTTTAAAGCGTTACTGTCTACAATGTTAAGATAAATCAGAAATGAGATCATTGTAGGTGTGTGTGTGTGTGTGTGTGTGTCGATGCTTGCTTATTTTATTTTGTTCAGATTTTTCTTGTTTCGAAAATTTTTCGAGGTGCCGAACAGATTTTCTTTTCCTATATCCTACAGTTGAAGATTTTTGTTCCCTTTTCATGCCTTATAAGTAAAAAATAGTTTTGAGGTCAAATTATATAAACACAATTCAATTGGGAAAGTATTATATGCTTTAAATTTAAAAAAAAAAACGTACGGGTTTGTCTGCCCTTAATGTCTTTAAAATTTCAATATATTCAAAATTAGATAATTGATCTGTCACAGGCTAGATGTAGATCTACGATATCGTGTCGCTAATACATCGGATAGGCTAGGCATTGATTAGACCGGCTTCGCTAAAAATTATTGCTTCACAATGTTCAGAATATATTTTGTAAATCCCTCGATCTAGCTCGATTAATTTCATGTTTATCGATCAATAGTCACTTCTTCAGGCGTTTTAATCAGACCAAGAGATCTAGATCTATACATTTAGCTAGGTCTAGATCTATATGGAAAGAATTGACACCAGGTGCATCTTTCTTTTATTTTGAATTACTGTATTTAAATTTACAGGGTAAGTTTTTGGATGTCTCATATTATTTAAGTGTTGTTTTTTTCTTAATTATGATAATGAAAGGTGACAGTTTGAGTTATCTCGTAATGCCTCAGTCTATTGCGAATAGGCGTCAATTTCTGGCCGTGAATTAGATAAAAAGACACAGTTTCTCAGTTTTTGTGAATTGAGAAAACTGTCGACTTAAATCATGGTAGAATATTAGCCACACAAGTTTTAAATTTTTGTATATGGACCATGAATAATGTTGGTGTCCTTTTCATGCTTGTTGTCATGGAAAGGAAGTTTATTGTGACCAAAACTAATATGTCGGACGACCTTAGAAACCGCGAAACGAAAGGACAGAAATATGGAAGTTTTTGCTCAGTCGGGACATCTGCGTTTCTCATTAACTTGTAGAATCTCCCACATTTTGACGAGTTGTCCCATGCCCACTGTAATAACCACTCCTCCTTTATGTTCTGTACCTCACGAGTAAAATATTTCGAACGTTCCTGATTTATCTTACTTGCGCCTTGCCATCTGACTTGATGCCTAGAATATTTATTTTCATACTTTTAATTTCTTATTTGATGTTATCTAAACTTCACTTTTGTAGCGTTGATCTTTCATCCCAATTTGCTTTTGTTGCTAGAAATTTCATTTTGCGCGCAGACTGTCGGGTTTTACCTGCGGTACATGACAAACCCAACCGGACGAGACAGCCCACTTGCCGCAAACCACTCAATCACGTCATTTACTCTCTTGACTTGTGTATTGTCATCATTTTTTTCAAGGATACCCTTGAATGGGTTGTAATTGCCTTCTGTCGCAACAATGCACATACTGTGCCATTCTGCCTAACCATTGCCCCATAAAATGGTGTTATCTGTTTGCCCAGCTTGAGAGGTTCGCCATTAGTTACATCTTCTCAATTATTTAGCACTCATTCATTACCTTCTTTCCGCGTCGTCATCGTAACCATGTTAGAGGAGGAGGATGGTGGGGGCTGCCAAGGACCTCCTGTAGCCTAGCGGAGGGAATGATAGCCTTACTTTAAAGATTGCAGGAAAACCATTGGACCTTAACATCATTCAAACACATGCACCAACATCAACTAGCAGCGATGAGGACAAAGAAAAATAATATGAAAATCTAAAACAAGCAAAGGCAGAATGCATGCAGCAGGATCCTCTGATCATCATGGGAGATTTTAATGCAGAAGTAGGAGAGAGAAAAGAAAATGTGGTAGTATCCCATTGACTGTACATCAGAAACAATCGAGGAAATAAACTAGTGGAATGGTGAATAACCTTACTATCGGAAACACATGATTTTCCAGCAACCAACAAGAATGAAATGGACATTGAAAAGCCCAGGACAGGAAGCCGAAACCAGCTTGATCACACTCTGATCCGTAAAAGATTTAGAAATGCGCTTCTCTCAACAAAATCCTACCGATACTCTTGGGCAGTCTGTTTTAGTGATCATAATACAGTGGCTTTTAAATTCAAATTGAAATTGGAGAAAATCCAAAGTAAATCTACAAACATCAAATTTGACTTGTCTTTATTAAAATTCAACCAGACCCTTCCATAAAAATATCGTGCGACTGTTCAAATTCATTTTAAGTCTCAGAAAAGCTGAGGAAGTGGACCAACAATGGATAAAGTTCAAAATAACGGTCCAGAAGCAGCAGTGAAGTAAATGCCAACAGCCGAAAGGAAAATAAAATAAAAGTGGATGGTGAAGGTATTTTCGACCTCATGAAAAAAGGAGGCAAGTAACAAAATTTTTAATGAAAGAGAAAAATTCGTAACATTGCATAAAGAAATCAGAAAAAATATGTGTTGAAGCCAAAGAGATGTGGATCAACGACAAGTACGGAAAAATCGAACTATACCACAGAAAATCTGAGTTGACAATGTAAAAAAAACATTGAAGAAATCTCTGGAAAAAGGCCTCCTCATATACCGGATGTCTTAAGTCAAAAAAGGTGACATCATTTTGGAAAGAGAAAAAAAGGGCAGAGTACATAACTGCACTTTTTGAGGATCACAAAGAGGATAAAAATGTACAAGTACCGAAGCGCAATTTTTCTGGTTAACCTATCATGAAAGATGAGATCCGAGCAGCAATAAGAAAGATGAAATTAGGCAAAGCAAAAAGCCCAGACATTATACAGTCGACTTTTCAGAAGCATTTGGATTTATACATATATGACTTCGAAGTTTCGTGCCTAGTGGCACAAAAAGAAATATCACCTAGCCAACGTACAGAGAACAACACCAGCTGATG
This sequence comes from Elysia crispata, assembly GCA_033675545.1. NCBI lineage: Eukaryota > Metazoa > Mollusca > Gastropoda > Plakobranchidae > Elysia > Elysia crispata. The sequence continues at coordinate 271,646 of JAWDGP010001464.1, forward strand.
AATGTTATTAGGCAACTTTATATATATATATATAAAATTGTATGATGACGTATGACAGTTCTACGTAAATACATTTGGTTTCTTGTTCACCACTCCGTTTTTTTGTTTAAATTAACCTGATCGTTACATTCTGCCAAACCCGATATTTAGACCTATATATTTCAATCTGCAAGTTGTATATGAGACCGAGGCCTACATCTAGGCCTACATCTAGAATCGTGGAACGGAGATTTTGAATCTATAACTACATCGATCATGGATCTAATTATTATGGATATGGAACTGACCTAGATAGCTCTATATGTGGGCATGCTTGACGTGCAAGTACATCTTATAGCTTTTGAAAGAGTTTCAGAATTTTTTAATTAGATAACATGACATAAATTTAGATTCCGGATCTGGTCGTCTGATCAGAGACTGCATAGAAATTATAAGAGAATAAGTCTTCTACTCAGTATCATTATCATCAATATAGAGCTAGTTTAGTTTACGAACTGATTGCCTTGGATCAGGCTAACCACGAACAGCAGTCAAGAGTTTGCTCATACGAATTACTACAAAATTGAGAAATGTTTGTTAAGCAGAGCGTCTGGTGAATCAGTGTCCGAATCACAAATAGTGAATGCTCTGGAATAGTATTCAGTGAGACTCGCTGTATTTGATGAAAGTCAAGGAGCTGTTGAACTCTGACATTAAAGAACTTGTGCATGGCTTAAAAAGGGCAGCTGACTTGAGGGACTTTAAACGTAAAACATTCTTACAACGTAGTGAAGTTTTGAATGAAATTCAGAAATATCGCTCAAACAAAAAGGTAGATAACATTGAATCTGCCTCAAGAGGTGGCTCTGTTGGTAGCCGAAATCTTCACCACGCAAAACTCCCCCAAACTATAACTGCCAAAGTTTTCAGGGGACCTTACGAATGGCAGCTTTTCTGGGTTAAATTCAAGGTCGTTGCAAACAATTCAGCAGCCTGCAATCACTTGACATCTGGTGAACTTTCTGACATCCTTGGTACTGCATCGACTGCTTGGAGTGGGCCAGGAATGGAGAAAGGAAAGACAGTGACCTCGAGGCCCCTCTGCAGTTTACACTACAAGAAATTCAAATACATTCAACAAAAGGAATCACCGAAGACTGAAAGCAAACTAACAGCTGAGCCTTAAATATTCTAATTGATTACCTAAGGATGAAACCATTGCTATAATGTGTTCTGAGAGATCTCGCACTGACAGATGTTTCAATTTTGGAGACATTGATGATTATGCACCGAAACAGAAATATAAAGAAAAGAAACTTTGTTTTATCTGCTTGGAATAAATCCAAACAGAAAGCAAAAACACCACATTTGCAGGATAACTTGGTAATTACAAAGGATCCAAAAGGACGCGTGTATGTCTATAAATAGTATAATACAAAGTCTAAAAGGAAATAGGTGCACAACTTTATAATTACGGGACAAAAAAGAAATAACAAAACTTTTATGAATTTAACATATAAACATTTCATTTTGCAAGCTTCGAAAGTATTATTCAGTAATAAGTATCATTTCTTTTTTTGTCCCGTAATTATAAAGTTGGTGCCTATTTCCTTTTAGACTTTATCTGCTTGGAGTCACATTTGGCTAAAGATTGTAAGATTAAACTTAAATGTTCAGAATGTACTGGACATCACCACGCTTGCTGTGCATTAAATATAAAGGTTCAACACAAACTGGTTCACCCAACAGGGACCAAAACCACCAGCAAAGTTATAAACCTGAAAATCCGCCTTCAAATGTGCATGCTAATCTGGCTCAGAACTGGAAGACAAACTATGCTTTAAATTTCCCTGATTACGATTAAGGGGGAAGGACATGGGGTTAAAGCTTGGAAGGAAAAAGAACAAAAAAGCTAGCGGTCTGATCAGTTCCTATGCTTGGGACATGTACAAAACAGATTGTGTTATAAAATCTGGGATCTAGATTTTTTGGGAATAAATCAATGCGATCACAAAGAGTGAAAATAAAGTCAGTGACCTTAGGATTATAGAGAATTTTATCGAAACAGTGCAATGTACAAAGGTCGTTATGTGGATCATTTACCTTGGAAAGGCGGTCAACATGACAACTTGATTAATAATGAAGCAAGTGCTAAGAAGGAATGTGAAAATCTCTCAAGAAAGCTTAACAAGGATCCTGCAAAATTTTAATAGATATTGAAAACAGAATGGAAATATGCGTAACTGCTAACATTTCCAAAGGTTTGTAAAGAAGATCATAATGTACACAGATTTTTATGGTATGTCAAGGATCAAATCGGAATCATGTGTTTTGACAGAGTGGTGTTGGAAATGCCACCGCTCATCTCTTCTGAATGAAACTAAAATATTTCATTTGAACCAGTGTTGTGATACCAAAATTGTCACAGAACTCAAACAAAAGCTTCGCGTTGATGATTGGCTGACAGGTGCATATTTCCAAGATGAGGATGCTGATATGGTTACAAAAGCTGTCACCGTTATGGGTTAATTGGGGTTCAAATTCTTCTGTGGTGAATGGACACAATGTCAAGGACTTGGGCACTGAATTTCCTGAAACGTGTCCTAGTTTAAAGATTTTAGGTATGTCTTGATCCACTGGTTAAGATTACTTTAACTTTTAAACTTCTTCAGTTCATCATGGATTTCACTTCACCAAACGGTTAGTACCGGCACTAAGTTTCATTTCTAGAATTTTCTATCCCATTGGGTTTTTAATATTTTTGCCATAGGAATAAAAATCCTATTTCAAGCAATTGGAGATCCGCGTTGTCTGGAAATGATTGGTTGCGTTCACACATGCAGAAAGAGATGTCTGTTTTGGTTGATGAAGTAAAAAGAAAATAAGTCAGTTGAATATTCTACGGTGTCTGGCAATAAACAGTTGGACTGCAATAGGTGACTTTTCTTTAATTTGCTACTGTGATGCTTCTGAAAAGGATTGTGGAGGCATAACATATCTGAACGTCACTGAAGGAGACAAGGGCAGGGTATCTCTGGTTATTTCGAGAGCCATTAAAAATCTTTAAAGATAACTCACCCTCGTCTTGAATTTCGGCGCTAGTCACTAGATTGCTAGTTTTTGTACCAAAAGCTATGGGATTACCTATAGAGGTTTCTTACCTATGTTTTACTGATTTTACCATTGTGCTCGGTTGGATCGAAACAGATCCTAGCATTGCTAGTGACCGAGTAAATGAGATTTAGCTGTTTACCAACCCCTCAAAGTGGAAGCAATTAGAGGGCAAGAACAATCAAGCTGAGCTTCTTACATATGGCATCACAGCCTCTGAAATAATTGAATCTTAGTTTTTGATTCATTTATCCACTTTAACTTCATAGAGATCTGATTATCTTTAATCCGATTTATATGCATTAGAATTAAATGAAAAAAATGTTTCAAAAATCGAGCCTTGACACAATTTTGTCTGTCATGAAAAGGAAAGTGACTAAGCTTGTGGATTATGAGAGGTTTAGCAATTTTCTAAAGTTGTTGAGAGTGAAGGCATAGATAAAGAGGTTTGTCCTCAATTTGTGGACTTCTCATCGCATATTACGAAAAACTCTAGGCCCTCTTGAATTGCAAAAATCTGAATACTTTCTTCTTCAGTCTTTTCAGAGCCGATCATATACTAAGAAAATTAAGATGCTTAAGGAGAAAAAAAAGTACATCATTGAAAAGTCTCCTATTTCAAGCTGTGCCCTTTCCTGGGAGATTACGGATATATGTATGAGTGTTACGGGTGCAAAATAGACCTCAGATCTCTCAGGTATTTTCTAATGATGAGAAAAATCCTATCATTTCAACCGAATGCCAATTGTCTCTGATGTTGATCAGGTTCCAACATCATTTTAGGAAACATGCTGGCGCAGCCACATTACTGTGCAGCTTGAAAAAAAAGAACTCGATATATTGGTCTTGGAATTTTGGCCAATAATGTTATATACTGTACCAGCTGAATTGAATGTTTCAAGCGTTCCTGCCTTGCCATCTGACTTCGCTCATGCCCAGAATTTTATTTTTTTTCTCCTTTTTTTTCATTTTCGTTTGATGTTGTCTAACTTTCCCTTCTGTAGCATTTTTCTGACAGTCCATACCATCGTTTTTAATTTCATTTGTTCTTGCAGACCCTTAATGACAGTAGGGTGCCACCTACGGCATATGGCGATTTCTACCGGCCGAGACCTGCCTGCCTGTCGCAGGCCACTCCTTCATCGTTTGCTTTCTTTCTTGAATAGTGTTTTGTCATGCTTTTATTTGCAGAAATGACTATAGTGAATTGCAATTTCTTTCTACAGGAGCAGTGTTTATAATGAGCTGTTCTGCCCAGCTATTGCCCCATAAACTGGGGTCATCTGCTTGGCAAGCTTGGGTTGTTTGCTATATTGACATCTTGTTAGCATTCATCCACCACCTGCTTTTCATAGTTTCATAGTAAACCTGAGAGCAGAAAAGAGGGGAGGAGGGGGGAAGGGTACTTTCTTTTGCCCACAGATAGCCTTACTTTCTCAAAGTTGACTGTGATCCTCCACCCTTTGTTTGGATATCCATAATTTTCCTTGAATCCATTGGGATAAACTTACAGGAAAAAAGGATTCTTCATGACTGTCCACTCACTAACTGATACGGCCGTGTTGTTGAAGTCCTAAGTTAATCAAATATCACACATACACGCACCAGATGACCTACTATGTACTTTCACACATACTCAACAGTGTGATAAGAATATTAGTGAAGCTAAATTGTCTCCTTAACAGCTATTAAACCGTGCTCGTACATTTAGAATCAATAATTGCCACCGACCCTACAAACTTAAGTGTGCAAATTGTAGCGGATGTTAGGGCTATACTGCTCTAGAAGGTGAAGTTCAGCAACAACAAGAAACAACAAAGGTCAAGGATCTAGAAGGGTATCTGTTCATTTAAAAGCCAACCCTATAGACATGGACTAAAGAATACCGGACAAAGGTCTGCTTAAGCTAAAGAGAATTGATAATTCAAACTGTCACTGAGTTACTCACAGGGTTTGCGCCGATTTTGGGAGAAGCTGGAAGGGGAAAACGGTGTGTGTGTTCGTGATAGAGAGAGAGGTGGTTGGGGGGAGGAGATAGATAGAGTGGGGGGCGGGTACGCTTCAGCCCCTCTTCCTGCAAGAGACATAAAATAAGGTCACGGAAAGAGATCTCCGTTGATGAAATCATGAGGCGATTGTGATGCAAGTCATTACGCAGGTAGATAATATGGCATGGAGCTTGCCGACTGTTACCGTCTTAATTTTTAGGAAGATCGCAAAGTTTGAGAATAGCGAATTTGGGATATGGACAAAATCGGAGAAAAATGGTTCAAAACTGAACCTTGTTGAAACTGTTCATTGACACCAGCATCCCCATATATGCCAGAATCCAAAACTATTACATCTTCTAAGTCCAGCATTAAACAGAAGAAAAACTATCATCTAATCCTGGTGACTCTAGTCTAAGGGGAAAAAAAACAGAGTGCAGCATTTTAGCTTGATAAGTTGTTTGTCTTTTCAATGAGGAAAAAAAAACAGAGTGCAGCATTTTAGCTTGATAAGTTGTTTGTCTTTTCAATGAGGAAAATTAGTATCATATATGGTGTTTCTTTTAACAAACAATATATCGCCTAACAGGCGTGTTGAAATCGGCAGCGTTTTAAATTTTGGGCATAACGGACGAGATAACCTCATGCTGAGGAAAATCACTTCACTACATGGCAGGAAGTCGGTCTGCTCTATTAATAAGTAAAATATAATAAAGGGAGGGGAGAGAGAAGAGGATATTAAGCGCCTAAGCTGCTGGTGTGTTAAGAGAAGGCTAGCCTCAAGCAAGTCTGCACGAAGGGTATGGAGAGCACAGAGAAAATGATGATGCAGCTCGATGATTTTCTGGCCTAGGCCTAGGGTTACTGGGTTCTTTTTCTTTTAGATTCATGAGGATTATAACATGAGGGTCCAAATCATAAGCTTCATATTTGATTCTTTGCAGTTATTTTTTCTAGATGTACGTAAGATGTATACATTATCCACAGCTATATGTGTATAACCTAAACAGGTTTAAAAATAATCCATTCAGTTTTCTCTCAGTAGACATGCGATGTTTGGGTAACTCATACTTCGAACTACCGACACGCGGATCGATGTAAAAGAGGCAAACTCTGGAATAGGAGTTATCACACTAAAAATGTTAAGGGTTTAGGAGTGGGGAACTATACCTCATGATCAACAAAGTCAACAGAAGCCATTTTTGTGCTCAAATTAAAGGTAAGGCGATAAAATTATATGGAATTTAGATATAGATGAAGTCTATCAAATTTAAATTTAGAGAGATACCTAATCTAGATTTGAGTTTCTAGACTTTCAGCCTGGTACAGGTTATTGATGCCTAGCCACTTCCGAAGCAACAAGCTATTGATTAAATCTCGAACTGGATTGGATCTAGATATTAAGATGTTTCCGATTTATATCTCTAGGTATAGTGTAGATCTAGATTTTGGACTGTGGTGTGATTATAATGATTCACCATTTAATTACAGTCTCACTTGTTTCCATTTATGGATTATTTTTTTTTAGTCTCCACATGACCTATGCTGTGTCATGTTTTATATTTGCACTTATTTAAATTTTCTTGACTTAAACATATTTAAAAAGATTGCAAGCTCAAACATGTATTGGGTCATCCGATTTTTGTGGGCCGCCAATAAAATTCCCCCTCCCCAAAAAAAAAAAAAATGTGGAAAAGCTGCTCTAGAACACGCGATTTTACGTGGGCATATTTTCAAATCCCAAAGTTGTTTTATGGATTTACAAAACGACATTTTAAAACCCAATATATACCCTATAAAGCTTGCGAGACAAACCAATGAGCTAGGTAGACATTTTAATTAGCCGTGCAAATCTGTGTTTGTTTTTAATGCGAAACGAACACAACCAAAGAGGGCTTCGTTTCATCGGGACCATAGAAAAAGATTGGGCTTGGTTTTTGCTTGGGGTTACACAAAGAAGAAAAATTAATTTATTTCAGCTCTGTCTCTTATCCATCCCTTCTCCGGCTTTCTTCTATGTAAAAAACCGTCTGCACCTCAAAGGTACTCTTTCCTCGATTTTTTAATCCCCTGGCGTTTGGAATAAGTTGGGCTGTCAACCCTAGAATTAGGAAGTTAGTCTATTCTCAATTAGAATATTATATCTAGATTTAGATCTCTAGAGTGATCTAGATGAAATATATAAATATATATATATATATATATATATATATATATATACATATATCTAGATCTAGAATCTATATCGAAGCAACCTTTGTTAGCTTCTTTACTTAGATCTTACACTTTATCTTTTAGTTCTAGACCTAGGTCAACTCCAGACGATTTTAGATCTGCCGCCACCTACATTATTTGCGTACTTTCAGTTTTATTCCTGTATCACTACCCAACAGTGCTTACAGGAAATAGTTCGCAAATTCGTCTTTTTCTTTTAAGAAAATAATAATCACATTTTAGCCTCTAGTTTTCGACAAATACTACTTTGGTGAAAAATAATATTACCACTCCAATTTTTAGGGCAATCTACAACTTTATGCCAAATTTGATGTTCCCAGGTGATCTAGAAATGCTCGGTGAGATGGTCCTCATTTTTTGCCTTGCTCTATTTTATAAAGACAAGTTGGAAAGCCCGTTCTACAAACGCGACCGTGGTGTTAATTTGCCGAGGCTGGAGTGCGTGTGTGTATTAAAGAGGCTTACAAATGGTCCTGATATCTCTACTTTTACATGATCCAGTATATGCCTCCACAAATCTTACCTAGAATCTAGATATCTTGATAATTCTTATTCTAAACACAAAATTTAGATATGGAACTTAATCCTTTTGGAATAGGAGATTTTGACCTACTTCATACTTTCGCAACCTGTCTTTAGATTCTTTTAAACGCTTATGCGATAGCTGTAAATTTTTGCGTTAAGTAAAAGTGCAGTGCAGTGCGGAAATTCTTAGCCGCGAATTGTTTAACCTAGATACACGTAATAATGAATGCTAAAATAAATCTGTACCTACTTTTCTTATTCTTTAAGTCTAAATGTAAAATGTAGGTCTATTTAGATGCATGCTAATTCTCTGATTTGAGTCATGCTGCTGTAAATATCTCGGTCCCAGGTCTAGGACATATGTCGAAGCAACATCTTTTAGATTCTTTACTTAGATCTTACACTATAACCTGTAGATCTAGATCTATTCCAGACTGTTTTAGATCTGTCGCCCCCCACGTTGTATGCGTACTTTCAATTTCATTCCTGCCATCTCTGCCCAGCTGTGTGTACAAGATGTAGTTCGCACATTCGTCTTTTTTTAATAAAATAATTGTCACATTTTTTTCATTCACTTTCGAAAAACACTATTTTGATGAAAAAAATATATTACTACGCCAATCTTTAGAGCAATTTATGGCTATTATGTCAAATTTGACGTTCTTATGAGGTCTAGATGTGCTCGGTTAGATGGTCCTCATTTTTTGCCTAGCTTCATTATTTATATATGTTACTTTTTATTTCTAAATAATTACTTTCCTTGAAAAAAAAACCTCAAGTCACTCTCATATAATAAGACGTAGAAAAAACTTACCGCCTGGCTTAGTTTATACATACATGTAACATGCTTTGGATAATTTTTGTAATAACAGAAAAAGGCGTTTAATTTACTTCGCCTATACTACGCCAATCTTTAGAGCAATTTATGGCTATATGTCAAATTTGACGTTCCTATGAGGTCTAGATATGCTCGGTTAAATGGTCCTCATTTTTTGCCTAGCTTCATTATTTATATATGTTACTTTTTAATTCTAAATAATTACTTTCCTTGAAAAAAAACCTCCTCAAGTCACTCTCATATAATAAGACGTAGAAAAAAACTTACCGCTTAGTTAATACATACATGTAACATGCTTTGGATAATTTTTTTAATAAAAGAAAAAGGCGTTTAATTTGCTTCGCCTATATTTACTTTATAGCTAAATGCCATTTTTTTTTATCAATGAGTGCGATTATGCGTAATTCTTTTTCCTACTTTACAAGTGTCCTCTTCTACTTATATTTTTTCTTCTTTATTAACCCTCCACCTCCTGATCATAGTCTTTATTTTTCAAATCCTTCTTTTTGCCAATTATGATCTCCTTTTTTTTTCTTTTTCTTCTTCTTCAATTCCTTTCCCTGTATTTTTTTTATCTGATATCGCATAGTGACACAGACTTGTACATACACGCCCCCACATACCCATAAAAATCAATACATACATACGCAGGTTCATAATTATAGGAAATGAATAGGACAAAAAAGAAGTACAGCAAAAGAGAGACCGACAAAACGTATTAATTTGAGGAGCGATAAAGAGGGCGTCGTGATTGAAGATTGAAAAACAGCAGAATTCACGCAAGAAACAGGAAATAATATTATGAAAAAGGATAACATGCTATGAGTATGACATGGTACATGAATGATAAAGAGTGAGAAAAGTCGCAGATTCCACGATATAGTTGTTATAAGTTAACCGTATCTAAACCAAAATGGGTAACTTTATAAGTTATATATTCTGAAAACAAAAGGAGGAACAGGATTTTGTACAGATAGAGAAAGAGAGAGAGAGTAAGAGAGATACAGAGAGGAAGAAGAAGAAGAAGAAACGGGAGAAGATAGGGGGCAGAAAAGTGGAGGGTGCAAAACGAAATAGGTTACAAAAATAATACCTACACATAAACTAATACTGACAGACATAATGGAAAAGACAATTAGCAGACCGTAAGAGTAACATTTTGAAATGACAAAAGACACGCACCATAGAGAAACTGAAAGTGTGCAGACGGAAAAAGAGTTGTAAGAGAGAAGAGCATAGAGATTCTCAGAGTAAGAGAAAGAAAGAAAAAAAAAGAGGGAAAATTTGCATACGGAAAGGAGTCACAACTGTAGAGAGGGAGCCATACATAGAGAGATAAAATTTCCGTGCTCGGATCAGTCGAGAAGCTGTTTTTCTGATTTGCGGAAGTATCTTCTCATCTTGAGTGTCGTTTAAACTTCCGCTGAGAAGCTGGCAAAGCTAAAATTGTGTTCATCAAGTTCTGTGATTATTAAGAAAATTGTTTTTTGTTTTTGTTTTTTGTTGTTTTGTTTTGTTTTTTGTTTTTTTTTTGTTTTTTTTTTTTTGCTTTTTTTATCATTTCTTTTTCGATACGGTAGTTTAAAGATATCTCCGATTTCTCAGTTTCCAACTATTTTCAAGGTATGATTCCAGTTAGGTCGTTTTTATCATACAGGATTGGTGCAGCCGCTGGAGTTGTCTTTTGAAGTAGAAGTTTTCATTAAGCTAAAATTATTTTAGACACACAAGCAAGCTTAAGTATGAAATTCAAAGTCTTAAGAATCAAAACAGTATTAATGTGGATATTTTACTAATGTTGGTTCAGAGATGTTTAGGCTGAGAGGATGACAGAGAAACACTCCTAGACAAAATATTGTAGCCTTTAATTATTAAAAATAACATTTACAGCCAACACTGATCTCTCTCTCTCTCTCTCTCTCTCTCTCTCTCTCTCTCTCTCTCTCTCTCTCTCTCTCTCTCTCTCTCTCTCTCTCTCTCTCTCTCTCTCTCTCTCTCTCTCTCTCTCTCTCTCTCTTTCTCTCTATATCTTTCTTTCTCTCTCTCATCAAAACGAAACGAAATTCCAGAAAATAAATTTCCTCTTCTTATTATTAGACATTCGTCTGAAAAAAAAATTGCTCTTCACAAAGGATATTAGCGAATTTGTTTCCAACGATAGAATCTCTTAATGTTTCTAGATCTCGCCGTGCTAGAATTGCCTTTAATCGGAAGTTAGTGGGCATAGCAGAAGGAGAAGCCCTTTATCGGACAAGCACTCGGCTGATTCCCAACATTGGCGTCAACTGGGGATACCAGATAAGTGCAAAGTTTGAAGTAGCTCACGATGAAAAGGACCTCGAAAATGAATCCTCGTATGTTTTTATCTGGATGGTCCTATAAAATGTTTGTCATAGTCACCCAGCTAAATCAGTAGCAGACTCCTTCAAGGAAAGCTGCTGCTTGTGGAAAAGGAATTAAAGTTATTAATGTTATAGTACAGAGATTTTTCGTGGGACACCAGACAAAAATTGGAACTTCAAGGCAACGTCTTTGCTGCACTTCGATTTTTAAAGAAAACGTAAACAGACAGATAGTAATATCAGTGACGTAAGTTCCCAAATTGGGTATTAATCCTTACATGGGTTTATGAAGAGATATCAATTTCTGACGTGGCCTGACATGACATGAGAAATCTTATGGATTCCTCAGGATGCGAAGATTCTGAGATAAATACCGAAGTTTTAAGTGCACGAAAAGGTAAGATATAAAATATTTTTACAATACTATAAGGTTCCGTATCAGTCTCAAACTTTGCATAACACTGAAACTAATTATAATTAAAGTATTTCTTTTATGAATCATTGCAATAAATATACTCAAAGAAAAAGAATAAAAGCATTTTATGCGATTTTGCTATTTTAAATCGAATGAAGCAATTTTTCATATATACCACCTGCTTTTTCTGGCACTATATGAAAAAAAAGGTGAATCCCATCAAAACCATACCTTAAAGTTGTATTCTAAGGTGAAGTTTATACACTCCTAACAACCAGAGATTTTTTTCCATTATAGTCTTGCTGTATGTCATGCAAACAAAAGCATACCTACAATTTTTCATTAAATTCTTTAAGTGGAGGCGTTTAGATTAATTCTAAAATTATCAATAGTCCTAATTTAAATCTGAACAAATATTTCATGGAATCTATATGTTCCGAAAACAAAAAATATTTTCATAAATCACAAGTTGTATTGTTCAAAAAGTACTTTTACATGAATTTTGAAGTGATCGAAATCGTTTACTTTCACTCTTTCATTATTCTTTTAAGCCAAAATAGATACCATAATAATATGCTTTTAGTTGTCACAAATCAGTGCTTTATTGCTTGACTCATTTTTCAAATTTTGTATCTCGCAAGGCTACATAGGCTTAGTCGTAATAAAAGATCTAGGCATAGTCTTAATAAAAGATCGGCTATGTTGCCGATTAACGTCAGTAAAAAAGTAAACTACTTTAGAGCGACTTTAAAGTCCAGATTTTATTTTGTTACCAATGTTTTTACTAATTACTCTATTAATTTAAGTAAACCTTCATGATATTTAAAATAATTTACTGGATAGTAGAGTACTTTGAACGAAATCAATATGCAGATCGTATTTTAACATTGAAGAGAAAAAACTGTTTATAATTTTATGTTTCTTTTTCAATTTTAAATTTCAACATTAAAGATACTAGTTCATGAGAACTAAACAAGATCTGGAACCTTAATTTCAGTAAAGGCAAGAAAAACTAAGATACCTTCAGAGAAAGAGTATTTTAAACTCACACCAGAGCGTATTTTGTTGATCCCACACATTGTTTGTGGTATCAATGTTTGATCTAGAATGGATAATGCTCGTGGCAACAAGTCTTATCTAGCTTTAGAGAATTTCTTGCGGGACAAAAGACGAAGAGTATGATGCGTTTGTTAAAAAAAATGGTAATGACGATGAGAAGTATCTCCTGATAAAAGGTGCTCAAGCCATATCAAAAAATTATGGCAGAGACATTGGGGGAGTAGGAAATTCAGAATATAGAATGAGAGAAGAGATACAGGTACAGACTGACACAAAACAATCTGGAAATGAGTTTCGAGTCACCGTGCTTTACTGTAACTGCGTTCTTAGACCTCGTTTTGATATACTCCAGTTATTTCCTCTCTTTTTTCAGACACCCGCTACATTATTAGTGGAATACGGTTTATTATACGTGCATAAACAATTGCACAAGGAAATGTTGTATGACAAACTCACATTCGAGAGATGTAAGATTGAATTAAAAACAATGAAACTAAAAACAAACATATTAAAAACCTCTGAATCTCTAACTGCTCTAGACCATATTGCGAGAAAGAACTGATAAGGATGAAGTTTATAATTCGGCGGGGGCAATGCTGTAAAACAAGAGGGAACGTCCGGGAAAAAAATTGAAACATTGGGAGAAAGAAAGGTAGATTGAAAAACTCAAATCTTTTGATTCGCATGTTACATATTGCCTAAGAGTTTGAGTAAAGGCTCAGAAAACTCTAGATCTAGAGAAACTAGTAAGATTTGTAGGTTTACATCAATCCTTTATAATTTAGATCCATTACATCATTGTTGGCTTCCACAATGCAGGCTTCATTGTGAAATTGCAAATGCCTCCGAAATATTCCTCTTGTGTATCATTTTATCGCACTCTGAGTGAAAAGTAGTGTAACAGTAATATGCTGTGGAGGGTGTAACTGGTGGCTAAATGTAAGTTTTGACACCTCTCTCTCTCTCTCTCTCTCTCTCTCTCTCTCTCTCTCTCTCTCTCTCTCTCTCTCTCTCTCTCTCTCTCTCTCTCTCTCTCTCTCTCTCTCTCTCTCTCTCTCTCTCTCTCTCTCTCTCTCTCTCTCTCTCTCTCTCTCTCTCTCTCTCTCTCTCTTTCTCTCTCACTCAAGACTCTCAAGGGTAAATTAAATCGTGTGGTAGAGGCTCTGTCGAGAATGAACGTAATTGACTGTTCTAACAACTCTGATAGCAGGACAAATAACCAGTATTAAATCAGTATATATGCACATGTTAACTTCAGCTTCAAGTATTTTGCCCAAGAGCAAAATGAATCCGGTGGAGTGTCTTCATATTGGACGCCTGCCACAAGTCTGGCGCTCAAACACAATACTTTGCTCATCTACGTTACTTTGTGACTCATCCATGTCAACTCTCAGACCACCTCGACCTCCATCCAGGACTCGCTACGACTTTGACATTGTGTTCTACAAGATTTATGGGCCATCGCACTGCAATCGTAGGCCCACTGAAGAGCTTCATGTGTCATGGAAATGAATTAATTAATACATGTACGTTTCACGGAAAGTTCATCGCTATACACACTCCCCAATCTCAAAACGCCAACCGCCATCCAATTGACATAGCAATATTCATGTGGGCTTGAATATACCTTTCCAGAAAAGCCATGCATGACTTACATACTGATCACCATTGACTGCTTCACGGCCTGCGCTACAGTTCTCCACTATTGAATTACAAGAAATTGGGTACCTGAGGGCATAACTTCTGACCAAGGCAGATTGTTAACCTTCCACCATCTGGGCACAACTAAACGGAACCCTAAGTATGGAAGCAAAAACAAGTCTTAACTCAACGTCTCAATATTCCGCATTATCCTGTGAACTCCTACAACCATTTGATCACGGCACAGTTGAACCCAATAAGCCTTTCCCAGCATACCTGCACATAACATGCATTCCATCCAACCACCTACACCAGGGTATCAAGGAAAGCAGCCTACCAATGAACTTTCCAAGCATTCAGCAGCGGAAGCATGCATATTAGAATCTATTAGCAGAAACATGTTTTCAACCCTCTTACGGACTTTATCCCGCTGTAAATAGAAGTTACAAATACCGTACTTCACCAGTAATGTGAAAGGTTGTAAAGAAACGTTTCAATTTATTGACTTAAACTGCTTTCGTCACTCATTGGGCGTTTAATAGGAGCAGCCAAATCACACGAACATCTGATTCACCAGCAACAACTTTACCTTTCGAGATAGAACATAATACTAGTGCAAAATATCCTAACCACACGCTGAGGCAAAATCCCGCGCCTTCCACCAAGATTTGTTTTACAACAAACAACCTCTCTCATCGCTCCTTTCACTGAGAGGGGGATTACTTACTGACTATAGCTTACTCCTTTGTTTTTATTAATGGCTATACAAACTTGCCCTAGTTTAAAATTGGCATCACGATCCATCTTCCGATAAACATTCTATCACACTTTCACAGCCGTTTTTTTTTAATTATGTTCAGTTAAAAGCGTTTTCTTTAGGTGTCTTTTTACAATATAGTTTCGGGTGTAATAGTTCAAATCTTAAAACATCAATTAATCAGCCTCATAGTGATCCCTGTTAAATCTTGGCATTTCTGGACACACTCTGTTCCTACTCTCAATTAATGTAGCCATCTATTTCGTATTTTCGTTTCCCAAATGTAGACACATATGCTGAGAAACAACAGAATATTTCTGGAAGAGAGACTATTCGACGAGCATCTGATTATGGGTACATCCACAAGCAAAACAATGGTGGCTACCTCAAATTCTCGATCAACTCACTCTTGGGTCTCAGCTCCAGCGAATCAGAAAAAGAGTCTGTAGGTAAATAAATCTTTAATATTTTTCATTTCGGAAATAGTTTGAAATAAAAGGTGGCTGTTTTTTCTAATTCAAAATGTGGCGTTACCTGATTTTCTGAAATTGGAGCGCTTCATTGTTTAATCCACTGGGTTGAAGAAAATGGGTGCGACCCGCCTTTTCACTGAGTGATGTTCGACAGGGTAGGCCCCATTTCAGAATTACAAAGTAGACGCCCAGCTCATCACCTAAGCAGTAGAAACGATCAATTGCATAGGACGTAAAATCAATTTAAGAGGTAATTGTAGATTGTTGTTTTTAATCAAATAAAAAAGTATTGATAAACCACCAAGCTTAAATATTTTCAATGTCTTGATATTTCGTCCCGTTCAAATCTTAACGTATTTCTTTCCCCTAACCCCCTCCCCAGCCAAGACAACTTCTAATTCTGAGAACGACGGAGCTTGTATCATTGATGCACCACAAGTAGAAATCTCTTCTTGTCAGGTCTTTACCCCTGCTGTCACTTCCCGCTCTGACGACACTATATCCCAGGATCAAATAGTTGCAGATGTAAATGTTTCACCTTTTCGCGATGGCGGGATGTGCGGGGACAGGGAAGAGGAAGGGACAGAGACTGAGAGAAAGGTTAAGAGGAACAGGACAACATTCTCAACGCGACAACTACAGGTAACAACTTTAAGAATGCTCTCTTCCCTTCCACTTTGTATAACCGGAATGACACACGCATACCGGAATGACACACCATGCGTGTGCTGCATATTAGATCACACTCTTTAATTACGGCACCACATTGCAATCAGAGTTTGTTTTTTTCCGTTTTCCCCCAGTATGATTTGTTGGAGATTTTGGTTTTGGTTTTACGACATCCAAAAGGCAACAGTGGATATCGTTTGTATGTTTCAAACGTGCATACGAGAACGATAACCTAATTTAGATCTAGGTGAACTTAGAATTCATTATTCAAATAAAAGATTGGTATTAATGAAGACTAGGTGAGCCAGGCACACCCTTAGTCTAAACTTGATACCTTATTTGCCCTAGTTTAGTAGCGAGAATTAAGTCTCCGACTTCATGTTTGATAGCTGTTAGTTGGAGAATTCTATATTGCACTTTCAATTAAACGATTTACCTATTACATCTAGCCCGATGCTTGCCTTTTTGTTTCTTGCCAGCTTATCAGCAAAATAATTTAATGCAGTTTTGATCCCAAGACAGCTTGGCATAGGTTGGTTTGGAAATCTTTTGATTCTGAGATCTTGGTAGACTCTACATAAACTACCTTTCATCTCGAAAGATAAAAATCATGAGAATGAAACGGATGTATGTTCTATTCTCGCGACCGGTCACCTTTTGTTGAGTAACTTGTATATTTCTTTCCCGAGAGTGGAATCTTTGATCAGGGCGATGAGGTTTCCGTTGGATGTGTCTGTCTCTCGGTTAGCGCTGACCCTTGTGAGGAAATTGTAGAAGAGCATTGGGGAATTCTTTGCTATGTGACTAGGCCGATATCGCGGATAGTATTTAGGTTGATTTCAGAGAGACCTTTTGTCACTGTCAGCCACACTTTATTTTATGACGAGAGACTGTGTGTTGGCCGTTGCTATGGTCGTGAAGTTATGACGTGAACAGGCTTCAATTTTGATTTATAGTAATAAGTAGAGATAACAATGCCATTCGTCGGAACTAGAGCTTTAGTGTTGGACTGTCCCGTGAATCTCGATGTGACTCGGACTTTGCCTGTACGTTTAGGAAATTTATTGTTCAGTATTTTTTTTTTTTTTGTAATCTTTGAACCTTTTCTTGTTGTTATTTTATTATTTGACAATTGCTTTAATTTTTAAGTGCATTCGTGATTTTATAATAATAGATCTGGGTAGTTAACTTTCTTCATTGTTGTAGTCTTCCGGTCTGGAGTGTAGCTATGTTGTTGAATGTTTTTCTTGTTTTCGTCTCGATTGAGCTCTCAATTGACACTCAAAGGACTCTTTAAAATTGCAAAGCTGTTAGGCGTCCTACCATTTTTAATTAGACTTGCCATAAACATACAGAAGGAATAACGTTGGGAGAATAATTAAGTACTCAAATTGTTACATTTAAATGTAAACATTTAGTTTCTATGGAATCACAGTGTGCCTCCCCCAAAAATTTTCAGAACTGATGCAAAGCTTAATTATCGAAAAGTATCGGAATAGGGTAGAATTCATTTATGAAACTGCTGGGAAGAAAAATAATCCTCATTTGATTCATAGTAATTCATTCAACAAAACTAAAATTATTGAATTATGTAAAAGAGAAAAATGATCATTATCCTAGAGATAGTTTATTCCGCCATCTATCGTTGCAAGATAATTATAGTCTTTCGCACCTTGGCTCACGGTATGAGGGATTGGGTGCTCCAACGAAAGACAGATTTATTATCTGGAAAAAAAAAAGTATTAATAAGAACAAAAAAATTCGAAATTTGAGATTTCAAGAAAACTAAGATAAGATTTATAAAACTACAAGTTTAAAATAATTTCAGTATCTCAAAATCCAAAATTTCAATTAAACAAGGGCAACAAGATAAAAAATCCAAAGATTAAAACCGACTTAAAGGATAAAATCTAAGTAGAACTTTAAAAGATCACTAAAGGTTTAAAATCAATTTTGAAATAACGTGAGTGTAAACTAATAGAATGCAGCTATTAGAAGTTAAAACTGAATGTCAATAGAAGAACACAAAATGATCCAAAATTATAAAACTGAACGTAAACTATTATAAAACCCAAAATATCAAAACTGAAGTATTGAAAACCCTTAAAAAAGAAAGAATCCAATGAGTAAAACTCAACTATTTATAGAAGTTAACTTTCTCAAAACATTAACTTTTTTAAAACTAAATTATTAAAATCCTAAAAGCACAATGCAAAAATTAAAATTCAAACTATTACGTGTAGCAGAATTTAACAAAATCACGAGGAATCATTAGGTTAACAAAATCTTCCCCGATTCCTGAAGTTACATAGCAGAAATAATATAATATCCACAATTTCAAGAAAAGACATGGAAAGAAGCAATAATGCAACACTTCTCACGGCACGTTTTCTGACTGCTCTAAAAATACACTGACCACGGGTCTTTACGAGCTTTAATGAAATGGTATAAATTTAGTCGGCACAGTCCCCTGTCAAAGATTTCCTTACATTCCAAATTTTTCGCTCAAATTTCCCACCTCAAAGAGTTACGTCGACCGATGAACAGAAATCGACTCGCTCCAACTGGACACCCGTTTCCCTGATCAAGGTGTGGCTTACCAGGGAGATCGGCAACTCTTTTCCACGGTAGAACAGTACTCGACCGAGATCATAGAAACAAATCGTATAAGTATGGTCGCAACTCACGATCAAACAGACATTAAGTAATCTCCCAAGATCCCCGAATCAAAGTACGCCTGTTACTTCTTAAGCCCACTGAAGTCAAGCTTCCTTGGTCAGCTGAACAGAAGTTAAAGAACTGAGAAGATTGCAGCTAGTAAATGATTAGATACATAAAGTATCTTTGAAGTACCTTACGAGTTATAGAACAGAAGTAGAAATTAACAGCCAATAGGGCTGAGACACACTTTCCCACCAATTATCAATGGCCACCAATATTATAACAAGCAAAGGGTGTGTCTAAATCAACCCACAAGCTGTCAACTGCTAAGTACGCCCAGCGCACAAGCCAACATTAAATACTTAAAAAATATGCGCCCAAATCTATGGCGCTCTCACCCACGTAAACTCAACCAAAACGCAATTCAATTTATTCCAATTTACAGAATAACAATGAAACCAAAACAAGCAAAGTCAAATATACATTAGAAAATTACCATAAACCTTCGAAAATTCCATCCGCTCACACGTTTAGAAAATACTAAATGCAAAAAGGTCAGAATAATAAGCGTCTAGAAAATACCAATACAAAACGTGTATGGAAGATCCTGAGAACAAAATTCATGTACTTGTAGAGGATATTAAAACAAAATGTCTTAATACTAGTCAGCCAGCGCTGAGAAAGAAAAGGAAAAGGACATACATAATTATTAGACATACAACGTAATCGTTAAGATAAATCATTAATCATTCAATCTTCTTAACCTTAAGTTAAAGCACAACCTAGCAGAAGAAGCATAATTAAATGTCATGTTCGTACTGTAGCGAGCAGAGTGATCTCCCATTGATCCCGTGACTTTTAAACTAACGGACTTAAGCCGAGTGTCCCACTTACATGTCTTCTTTTTTCCATTAAAAACTTTGTTTTATCTGGACACAGGTTTTTGTGATTGTTTTAACTTCTAAATTGGTGACCCGGACGTGGAATTCGATAGATCTATATCTACACTACGCCACTTTAACGACATTATTCTGCACTGCCCTAGATCTAAAATCTGATTTCGATGCCACCATGTCTAAACCTCAAGGTGAGTCAGAACAAGCACTCCCTGCTGCCTTAACCAGTCAACTCCAATCACTGAAACCTTGTAACCAACTCAACGCTGTATCTATTATACTGCCAGAGTTCTGGTCCTCAGCAACCAAGGTGTGGTTTGTCCGGGCGGAGTCCCAATTTGGTACCAAAAACATAACGCAGGACCAGACCGAATACGATTATGTCGTCAGCGCATTAGATATTAAAACTGCTGAGGAGGTTCACGGTGTCCTCATCAACCTTCCCGAGACAGAGAAATACTCTAATCTGAAGAAAAAACTTATTAAGGCTTTTGGCAAACCACAGGCCAAGCGGGACAGTGAGCTTTTAAACCTGAACGGCTTGGGTGACCGAAAACCAATTGCTCTCCTCCAAAAGATGAACTCTTTAAATGATGACCTTGCAACTTTAAAAAGTTGTCTTTTTGTCCTACCTTTCCCCCGGTGTACACTGTATTCTTGCTGGGCAAGAGTTCCAGGGTATGGAAACACTTGCTGAAGCTGCAGACCGAATCTGGGAGGCACATTGTGCAGGCAGGACAGGGATACAACAAGTTACCATAAAAAAACCAAGTAGATTTTTACCAAGACGCTTGGGAAACAGACCTACGTCAACGGCCGGTACCCCGACAGTGTGTTTTGTATCACCAAAGTTTTGGTCCACAAGCCCGTAATTGTCAGACAGGTTGTAAAGTTTCCTCGCTGTTATCGAAACGACAAAGCCAGCCGCTAGGCGTGACAATAGCTGGCACGCCGCTTCAATCAAACACGCTTTCTGTTGTAGACCGGACATCAGGTCAGGCCTACTAAGTTGATACGGGAGTAGAGGTATCTGTATACCCTGCCTCCACACAAGATCATAACACTCAACCATTATTAACAACACTTACTGCAGCAATAGGACTTCCATCCAGATTTAGGGTAAACGCAACATTTCATTGTCATTGGGACCAAATAGAAACTACAACCACGAGTTTTACCTCGCTGATGTCACTCGACCCATACTTTGGGATGACTTCTTCACAACACACGACTTGCCATTGATCTTGGCAGAAAACGCCTTTTGCCCCTAGACAATATTCCTATTTTTCTGCAAGAGAATACACGTCCCTTCGGGCTTTCAGGTTTGGGTCTCCCTCACCGGAACGAGTTCTCAAACTTACTCCAACAGTTTCCCGAGCTTATCATTCCACATTTCAACAACGCCGTCAACAAACATGACATTTAATATTACATCGTCACACATGGCCCTCCAACTCATGCTCGAGCCCGGCGACTTGACCAAGAAAAGCTTTTCGCTGCCAAAGCCGAATTCCTGCATATGGAAGAAATGGGTATCGTCCGGCGCTCGAAATTTCCTTGGTCCTCACCACTCCATATTGTTCCTAAGTCTAATGGTAAATGGCGACCAAGTGGTGATTACAGACGTCTCAATACATCAAATGATGATGACCGCTCACTCTTCCACATATTCAGGATTTCAACAACAATTTAGCTGGCTGCACGGTGTTCTCCAAAATTAACTTGATTAGGGGCTACCATCAGATTCTCATGGCTCCATCTTCCATAGCAAAGACGGCTGTCATCACCCCTTTTGCTCTCTGGGAGTTCCTGCGTATGCTTTTTGGTCTTAAGAATGCCGTCCAGTCATTTCAGCGCCTGATGAATGGACTACTCCGAGACCTGCCATTCGCCTTTGTTTACCTTGACGACATCTTAGTTGCCAGCCATTCACACCAAGAACACTCTCATCACCTCCAGCAACTTTTCACCCTTCTTTCGTCCAATGGACTGATTATTAATAGGGTCAAGTGTGTTTTTGGTGCGTCCAAACTTGACTTTTAGGTCATCCTGTCAGTGCCGAGGAAATCACCCCACTTCCGGACTGTATAACAGCCCTCCGAGACAGCATTGCGCCTGGAGATCGCACAAGCCTACAACGTTTCCTCGGGATGATAAACTACCATCACCGTTTTTTTCCTGGAATAGCTGCAATTCTTGCTCTACTTCATTCCCAAGCGAGTGACAAAGAACAACATATCAGCGAAGCAGTGCTTCTCCACCATCCTCAACCAAACGCGTCAACCAGTCTCACTGTAGATGCGTCAAACACTGTCATAGGTGCTCAGCTTGAACAGCGCCAAGGTGGATCATAGGTACTACTTGCATTCTTTTCCAGATAATGATCAGATTTTGAGAAGAAATACAGCGCTTTTGTTTGCGAACTTTTGGCATCCTATGGTGCGATTCATCATTTCAGACACTTTCTGGAAGGGCGCCCCTTTATCCTCTATACCAACCATAAGTCACTGACGTCTGCCTTAAAACGCCAAACTGGTCGTTCTCCACGCCAGACCCGACATCTCTCTTTCATTGCAGAATTTGCCATGGACATCCAACATATCCAAGGCAAACTCTGGTTGCAGATGCTCTGTCTAGAATTAACGCAGTTGGTTCTTCTTTCACTGAGGATGTTGATTTCAACACAATGGCCAAAGAACAAGAAAATTCAGGTGAAATGGCCTCATATCGAACAGCTAACACAGGTCTGATACTCAAAGACATCGATATCGATATGTAGACCTGGTTGGGCCTCTCCCTGAAAGCGAAGACATGACCTACCTGTTCACCATCATTGACCGCTTCACAAGATGGTCCGAAGTTGTTCCTCTTCCTGATGCTCATTCTTCCAACTGTGCGTCAGCTCTTCTCGAACATTGGATAGCAAGGTTTGGTGTTCCCGAAGATGTAACTTCAGACAGAGGCAGACAGTTCACATCTGCATTGTCGACCATGCTCAACAAACTTCTGGGCATCGAAGCCAAAACCACCACAGCTTACCACCCGCAGGCGAATGGGATGGTCGAGCGCTTCCATCGCCAACTAAAAACAGCACTCAAGGCTTGCACTAATAGTCCTAATTGGTTAGATGAGCTCCCCATGGTCCTGCTAGGCATCCGCTCAATCTGGAGAGCTGATCTCGACTGCTCCCCTGTCGAGCTTGTTTACCGCTCGACACTCCGCATACCCGGAGAGTTCCTACAACCTCGCCACGCACGTACTATCGAACCAAACTTACCGTTTTTGAGACATCTCCAAACTATGCGCTCAATTCAACCGACTCAGCCAAGATTTCATGGCAATCAAAATATACACGTACCCTGCAGTTTGGCATCAGCCAAGTATGTGTACGTTTGGATTGACTCGCACAAGCACCCGTTTCAACGTTCTTATGACGGGCCATATCGTGTTGTAAGTAAAAGTGACAAATACTTCACTTTTTACGTTAAAGGGCGCACAGAAACAGTTTCGATCGATCGCCTTAAGACTGCTTAGCGAAGAGAGTACACCAGTCAATCGCCAAGCGGAGCCACCGCCGACAACAAAACCAGGATCAGGACCCTCTACTGTTCTCTCGAACTTTTCAACTCTTCAATCAGATGACAGGCCTGGTATCGTTTCAACTACCCGCTCTGGCAGAATCCAACGTCGACCTCTACGATTCCGCCGATGGCTGAACTAATTTCGAGTTTGACTTTTAATTTATCGCTCCTACAGTTGGACTGTATCACGCTGGAAGCGGGGTTATGTAGCGAGCAGAGTGACCTCCCTTTTGATCCCGTGACTTTGTAAGCTAACGGACTTTAGCCTAGTGTGTGTCCCACTAACACGACTTCTTTTTCCATTAAATAGTTTGTGTTATCTGGACACAGGTTTTTGTGATTGTTTTAACTTCTAAAGTACCAACAAGGTCAATTCAACTTCCCTGTGTGGTATGCTATGAGTATGATGAAGATCTTATTTACATAATATTAATTGCGACCGCCCATACAAGAATATGATTATGAAATTAAAAGGGAATCCAGTTTTCAATTGTTAAAATATCTTTTTTTTTTTTTTTGGAAAAGGAAGGTGGGGTGAAATAAAAGTGAATTACATCCCTTTGGCACAAATCGATTGCTGGTCGGTAGCAACTGAACAAACTAGATCTAGATCTAGATACAGTGTGACAGCGTCTCATTCTCACTCTCAGTAAATTGAATTTCTATTTCAGTCCTATCTTTTGGCCTTGAGTGATAAATGCAATAACATAATATAAATGCAAAGTAACGACTACATCGGACACAAGAGGAAATGATAGGGAACTTTCCATTTTCTCACTTAACCTATCGGTACATCTGTGGTACGTGCAAATCTATTAAAATAATGCGATCTAGAATAATATGAAAACAAAGTTGATGAAAGGCTAGTCTAGGTCTAGATCTAGATCTCCTCGTTGCCTGCCTCTTAAGTTTAACTATATGCAGTCTCGCGTACCTGGGACGTGACGTGCTCTGAAGCAAGATTAATAATGAGGTTTCGCGGACGTTTTACGTACGCTGATCACGAGCTATAACGTAACTAGCAAGTCTTTTCTTCGTGCCGATAGCAAATGGCCTCGCGATGTTTGCTTCGCATCCATGAGCGCGTTAATCTGCAAAATACGTTATCTTCCACTAAAACTGTTTTGGATTATGTAAGTGTGAGCATACAGTTGATACACACACTACAGCGCGCTGAAAACGGGTAAGATTATTACTCAGTAACATTAGAGCTTCGCTAGTAGTCATCATGTAACCCTTGCATAACGGTTCTCGGTGACGGGGCTTGCATGTTTGCGAAAAGCGGTTCTGCTACGTACCGCTAGGCAGGAGGGGTTTATCCAAATGATGTCGGTCAGTCTAAATATATAGCGCATAGTGCAGTCAGAGAGCAGAGATATATTATGTAGATCTATCCTCTTTGGTGCAGCTGTGAGCGTGAACAACGTCTAGCATTGGCACTCATCAGACTCCTCGCGAGAGCATCAGTTCAAGGAGGCTGTGGCGAGGATTCTTCATATCTTTGAGAAGGGGTGCACCATGTCTGACTGCATAGATGGTAAACTTACGATATTTAATATAGGGCTGCATCTTACAGAATGATTACTATCTGTCACTTACACTTACGGTTCCGGCAATTCAACAGAACTTCGAATTCTTTTACAAATTCACGAGGTAACCATCTAACAATCAATTATTGATCTAGGTAAAGACTTAAGTTAACACAATATTTAGAAAAGGATATTCTTAGCATCATATTTAAAGGAATAATTAAGTCAGTCGTCCTTCATTGAGTCAACAATTGCTGGAAGTCCCAGTGAAGGTAGGAACGTTAATAGTACTCAGAACCCGCTTAACTTACGAGTAAAGACACGGCCGCTCGCAAAATCTATGTTAGTTTTACCACAACTTATCCCGAATGACGGTAATATTCAGGTAGAAATGATGAATTCAAGTAGCAAAGTCAATAATGTAACTTAATAATCACAAGAGTTTTGAGGCTCGTCTCACACAATACTTTCAAACGATATGGCCTTTAGGTACTCCAAAAAATGTACGGATGACAAGTCTTTACGACTTCTACATTTTTAGTATAAATTCAGTCTGCACAGTACCTTATCAAAGACTTCCCTGGTTTTCTAATTCTTCCTCCAACTTTCCTGAAACAAGGTTCAAAGACGACCAAAGAAGAGAATTCTACTCCGTCGAAAGGAAGCCCCGTTTCCCTGACCAAAGAGTGTTGTACCAAGGAGATCAGTAACTCGTTTCTCCAACTAAAAGAGTACGTGACCGAGATCATAGAATTTAAAGAAATTTATCGTTACATAGCTAGCATCTCCAGATCAAAGAATCACAATTTGTATTGTAGTTTTTCCAAAATCCCAAGATCCCCGAATCAAAGTATATCCGTGACTTCCTAAGCCGACCGAAGTCAAGTTTCCCTGGTCAGCTGGACAGGAACAAAAGAACTACGAAGTATACGACTAGTAAACCTATGTAATCATTACAATCATGTAACCTGTATCTTTAGAAATATAGAATAGAAAGAATTAGAAATTAACTGCAAAGGAACGGAGACAGATTCCTTACCACTAACTAAGACTACAAATAAACAAACTAAAGGTGCGCTAATGAACAAACTAGGGGTGCTTGGCTCCACCCACAAGCTGCCAGCTGCTCTATAGACCTATTGTTAATGCTAAGCAAAACAGCTAAAATAGCATTCTTTTATTTAGGTGCTACTATAGACTCTGAATTAAGAGATTCAATCGTCCGTTTCACTTCAGTAACTGAGTTGAAGTTTAACAGTGACAAAAATGTTTTCAGTAGGCCTACTTTGCTTTAAAAACGAAGAATAATTGAATATTTTCAGTTCAACATTCTAATAACCAATATTTATATGTTTTACAAAGAGTCAAGAATTTATATTTTAAAGTTAGATCTAGATCTAGATGTAAGATTAACCGGTATGTCTAGAATCTAGATTTTGGCCTTCATCAGACCCAGATCTATGATTTTGATCACGATAAATATTGAAATTACATTCTTTTAATTATTTTTCAAAATTCATAAATTTGTATTTTTTTCCATTCCTAGTTGTTTAATATGATTGAATTTGAAATATTGCAAACAGGTTCTGCGTAGGTTTGTAGGCTTAACACTCTATATTCGTATAGGGTTACTTGTTTGATCATCAGAAACAAAATTCTTCTTACTAAGATAAAAATGACCCATATTCCTGTTGATTTTGTTGTCTTTTGTTATAATTTATTATTTTTCAAACGAATTGTTTTTCATGTAGTGTCTTGTAAAGTGTAGTGAGATTAAAGGTAACCGTAGCTGGGTTAGTGGGGCGTGGAGAACGGGAACTGTCCAATTGACCCCCTTATTCACAAACGAGCTTAACAGCAGAACTTTTAGATGGAACCCCTCATAGGCCACTAACAAATCCTTTCCACCTTTCCCTACCCAGGGTCAGTTTCTTTACTTCCGTCAAGGTTTTTTCCCTTCTGAGCATGTCGTCTTCCCTGACTCTCCTCCAAGTTCCATGTGGTCTTCCCTTTGATCCTCTGACCTGAGGATTCCAATCTAGTGCCAGTTTAGTGATACCTTTGTCCAAAACTAGTAACATCTCTGTTCTTCTCGAGACCTTCTCATGCGCTAACTTATCTGCTCATCTTATTCTAAGGGTCTTGCATAGACATTTGTTGATGGAAACCTATTTTTGCCTCCCACAGCTTTCATGTCTCACGGCTGTACAGCAAAACTGTAAAAGATTTTGATGGGGGTGATCTGTTAGGCTCTGTTTGTCTAGGGGTATGAAAATATACACAGCCAATCATACGACTCGTCCGTAGAAAATAAGTCTGAATTCCGCAAGTAAAAATTGCAATCTGTTTAATCCAACACAAGAGTTTGACTCTATAATCGCTGTACACTCTTAAGCTCACTGTAGGTAGATTGCTAAACTCACTGTAGCTTAACTGGATGTTGACTGACTGAACATAATGTCAACTCTTATTTATATAAAATCTCGTCGAATCATCCAGAAAAGGAATTAAATAAATTGTAAGAGAAAATTCTCGGTACACGTCATCAGCAATTAGCAACAAATCAAAACAAAGGTAAACAAGGGATGACGAGATCATTACTACGCTAGAACTAGGTCGGAGATTCCAGAAGAATCTAGGCCTTACAAGTGCGGGCTGTGTTCAATAAACAAGACTAAGTTTTTAGGCTTGAAATTCAAACATTATGCAACTAAATAAAACAATGTTCATAGATCTAATCGATCCGCTACCCAAAATTCACACACCAAAAAAGGGTGAGGAAACGAATAGATCAACTTATAGCACAATGCGTTACAAAAAGAGACTTGATATGCGAGTCAAACATTCTCAGCTTTGATTGCAGAGAGATTACATTTTCATTTTTTTTCCACAACTTATTCAGTGTGTTGAGAAGAGTCTTGGCCTTTCCAATCCTTTGCTTTCCTTAAGCTGCAGTTCCTCCTTGCTCGTCGATGGTGCTCCTCAGATAGCTCAATGACTTTACATCTTTAAGAATATGTTGTAGCGAAGTATAATAAAAAAAAAAAAAAAAAAGTTACATCTCTAAAAATTCAACAATCCAGATTACGTATCTTTCGCCTTCACATCTTCATCAGACACAAAAACAAGACTAGGAACTCACTTGCCGGTGATAAAATGAAACTCAAAAAGAATTTTTAAAAAAGGAGCATACAGTTTTTAAGAAAACAAAAATGCCTTAAAAATGAATCATGGGAAAATATCCACACAGAAAAAATCAAAATGTTGAAAAACATCGAAAAATATTTTAAAACTTTTTTGTTATATTGATGAATGAATTAGTAATTTTTAAAAAACAAAGAGATACGTGAATAAACAGCCATAATATTATTTTTTTCATTTAAAAGTGAACAATAGGAGAATAAAAAAGATAAATCAGAGAGAGGCAGAGAGATGCCCGTATGCAAAACAATTTAGGTCGTCGTAAACTGGCTAACGCATGCGTTAATTAAACGGCGCATGCAAAAGACAAATTTCCGCTACCGACATGTCGTTAGGTTATCGTTAGGGGAGACTTTTTAAAGATAGGTTCAGGCCTACCCTAAAATTTTTAAGAAAGTGTTAACGGACTTAGGTGGTGGCTTTGGAAGCGGCTGCAAAAGATAGACTTATGATGCACTTTAAAAAAATTCTTTATATACTTTTTAATAGATCTAGATCAGGGTTGAATAAATCTCATGTTTATTTATTACTTAGCTGCAATTAACGGGAAAATGATCAATTGTGGGTGAATGGTTAAACTAAAAATAAGGGATAGAAAGAAAAAAATATATGTACAATACTATCAGTTCAATTACAGTAGTCTTAGATCCTCAGAAGTGATCAGGAATGTAGACTAGCCTAGACTTAGATCTAGATTGAAAATTCGATCTTGTCAAGTGTAGTGTAAAAAAAGTTCAAAGTTTAATGTTTTGCACACATCTAAAAACACCACAGAATTAGGAGTTTGAAAGTGGTGAAAGATGAATAGATTAAATCTAAATGTTGAATCTTTGTCGCATAAAATAGTATGCCACGTAATGGAATTTCGTCACGAGGTGGTATAACTAAACCTAGACCTAGTGAAAGAGATGTTAGATTTATTCATTTATCAAGGCTCAGCAGTTGCAACCAAACTCAAACTACTTGTATAGCAAGCATTTATCCATTCTTCTGCAGGCTC
This sequence comes from Elysia crispata, assembly GCA_033675545.1. Classification (NCBI taxonomy): domain Eukaryota; kingdom Metazoa; phylum Mollusca; class Gastropoda; family Plakobranchidae; genus Elysia; species Elysia crispata. The sequence continues at coordinate 300,546 of JAWDGP010001464.1, forward strand.
GTGCAGACGTCAGAGTTTTATGGCTATTAATTTGCAGTTCCTAGATTTCCAACAACTCTCTCTCTCTCTCTCTCTCTCTCTCTCTCTCTCTCTCTCTCTCTCTCTCTCTCTCTCTCTCTCTCTCTCTCTCTCTCTCTCTCTCTCTCTCTCTCTCTCTCTCTCTCTCTCTCTCTCTCTCTTCCCCCTCCCTCTCTCTCTTCGCTTCTATCGTCTTTCCCTCTATTTATCTACATATATCATCAAAGTAAAGAAAGTAGAAAAGCAGAGAGAGAGAGAGTGAGAGAGAGAGAGACAGACAGACAGACAGACAGACAGACAGTGGAAGACAGGCAGCAGACAAACAAACTAACTGACGGAGGGCAAGATAGTAAGGTATGTTTTTTGTTGTTTTTTTGGTTTTTTTACAAATTCTCCATTTTCCAGTAGCAATTAGCATACATGTGATACTGCTGTGTCTCAAAATTGAATGCTGGCATTTTTTCAAATTCAAACGGATCAAATGGAAGTAGGCATATATATCCACGTTTGAAATCAAGCAAAGAGAAGTACATATACATGGCTTATTTTGTGGTGATTCCAAAAACCGATTTTCAAAATGCATGAGTTCCACAATTCATGAGATTATTTTTCTTTTGAAATTCTCTGTTGATTTCATTTTTAAACCTTATTAATATTATTATTATTATTATTATTATTATTATTATTATTATTATTATTATTATTATTATTATTATTTGCTCTTAGTAAAAAAAAAAACTGTCTTTACTTTTCATTACATTTTGTCTAGCTCCATACAAAATGAGAATTTTATCCTCAATAAACCATAAAAAATTATAAATTTATAATAACTTAAAGTAAGCACAGAACATAGAATTTGATTCATAATAAATACAAGATTAAAAAATTACTTGCAGTGAGATGTAATTATATATTCGTGTATATACTGCTCTCTTATCCTTTGATGACTGGTAAACTTATTTTTTTAAATGCGCTTAAATATCAGTCATTATTGAACTCATGAGATTTTGCCTTGGCTTGTTTGTAGGTTTAGAAGATTTTTTTTTAACAAGCCCAATAGAAGTCATTATTTATTTTTAAAAACTCATGTTTTATTCACGAGGAAATTTAAGATTATTATTTATTCAGAAAAAAACCCAATTGATTTTAAAAAATGAAACCTCTCGGAACAAAGAGATTTCAATATTGGACTTTACAAATGGTGCATAGAATGCAATCTCATTTTTTCTCAGTGAAAATTAGATAACTTACTGTTTTATTTACCAAGAAATACTAAAATATTACTTTTCTCATGAAGTGCATCACTTTGTTATCCAGCTTTTTCAATCTGCAGTTTTCAAAGAGTGGAGATTTTGTTTTCATCCACTACCTTTAACAAGTTACAGACACTGAAAACAGGCAGCTCAATAAATGTCCTGCATTAAAAAGAAACTTTTTCATTCCCATTTTCTTCAGTTAAAAGTAATTTACAATATTTAGCCAGTTCATGTATGTTATAACCGAATATCATTTTGCATAAGCGCAAAAATCTATTTTCTGGAATTGTTTAAATCATTAATTTATCTCAAAGAAAGAAAAAAATGAAAGAAAGGAAATTACATGTAAGGATAAATGAAGGCTCGAAAAAGCTAGTCAGTTGGAGTACACCATTGAGAAAAATCAATCTATCTAGAGAAGACTCTGAACCAACTACATAATCAAATTTACTAAAGTGAGCAGTGATATTTTAAAAAATCATTGAATCAAGCACGTCACAACCGTCATAGAAACTGGAAAATGCTGAAAATGCACATGGTGATCTCAAATGATATGTTGCTGATTTTTTTTTCAGATTGTAACTAACAAATATACAAAAACAAACAAAAACTGTTTGCTAAGAGATAGAGAAGTCATTTAGGAAAAAAAAGTTTCAGTTCAAAGACTTGCTTAAAAGTAACTTCATTCTATCCAGTTTTAAAACAGTTGTGTTTGTTTCCTTCAACTTAACAAGCTGGTTTCATAACATTTCAAATAAAATACACCTTAATTAAAAAAAAACATTTATATTTAAATGCACAGACATTGAAAATCTGTCAATACTATTACACTTTTTGCAAAATTTATCAAGGTTTTGAAATTGATTTCTTAAAGTACTGGTATAGCTAGGGGGGAAAAAACAAAGTAAAATGTATTTAAACCTAGTGGCTGTTAAAAAAGTTTGATTAAATTATTGGAGATTCATTGGAAACTCATTTACATAATATATGTATGTAGTGTCTGGATAAAAATTCCTGTAGCTTTAAGAAAAAAAAATAATTTAGAGCTGGTTGCAAATGAGCTTGAGCTTAAGATACATGTGGTGTTTTAAAATTATTTAATTTCATCACACCTGAGGTACAATTTTTTTTAAAGGAAACCTGGCGTAGAACACTTATGTTACATCATTTATTTTTGGGAATGGTTACTAAAAAGAGTACAAATTTCAAATAAAATGACGAGTATGGTGTGCCCACTATAGGGGGTATTTTATACCTAGAATGCTTTCAACTGTGTTGTTCATGCATAAATATTATCTGTAAAGAATCTTTTCTAAATAAATTGGAAAATGAAAGTTACCTGGACAAGAGCCATAATATATCAGAATGTAGTCAAACCAATGACATGGGATGTTTATGCTTTTAATTCATACTAGCGTTATCTGCATTAGGAGATAGCATTGCTACAAGACCCATTCTGAGTTTTTTTTTGCAATTTTAGAAGGAATATACAACCGTTTTAGTAAAATTACTACCAGTGGACATTAATGAAAGGCATTTTCCATCTAAATCTTGAAAAAAGCTTTGGGTGGATTATGAATGATTGGAAACATTTTTCGCATATAAAATTTAACTAATTACTTAGTCTAGGTGATCTATTAGGTTATGAAGTCTCAGTCAAAGAGTAAATTATGCATAGGCCTCTGATTTTACCTCAATAAATTATAGTTTCGATCTAGATACACATGCAGGCTAGCTTTAAGGCCTGGATCTACATCTAGATCTAGGTATAACCCTCATATAAATTGGATTAACAGAAAAGATGGTAGGAATTTAGTTGACAGAAATTTTACTGTTGGACTCGATTCAGACCAACACTTATTGTTCCACAACATCTTTCAATGCATTGGATTGAGTTTCCAAAGTCTAGATAAACCGAATGCATTGTTATAATTGTAGCTCTAAATAAGCTTAGATCTAGATGTAGCTCTATGTTAGATCAGACAAGGGACACTATGTTATTACATTAAAGCAAAGGGCATTAAAATTTTTGAAACAACAGTTTCATCCTTGCGTTGTAACTAGAACAAGAATGATTGATCAACATTATGTTCCAAAACTTTTTTCTATACATTGATTAGAGTTGTCAAGCCCGACATGTAATGTAAACAAGGCAACAGTCTTGAATTCCGGACAAAAACACGCAATTTTTGGCCAAATACGCCAAAAGTAAGCGATATGTTAATTATATCAGACATTATTTTTAATGCTGTCGTTAGAAAATGTTTTGGATGCGACTTTGCTAACGCTGTCTTTAGAAAATCTTTTGGATACGTCGTTAATAACGATATCGTTATGAAGACAGGTCGCATATTTTACTTTACGTGTACGTTGACTCCAAAATATTTTGGATACGGCCGAGAGAGAGAGAGAGAGAGAGAGAGAGAGAGAGAGAGAGAGAGAGAGAGAGAGAGAGAGAGAGAGAGAGAGGTCACAAAAGACTCCAGTCAGGCTGTGTGTCACTATAATTTATTTTTATTTAAGTTTTTTAATTCAAACAAAAAAATTAAAAAGACATGCCCTACTTTCCCCGAGGCAATGTCCAGCTCTATATGTAACAATGCCACAATATTACACAAGATGTAAGCAGTTATAGATATAATAATGACTTATCTTTTAGCATTGTAGCAAGAAAAGCATAGACCGCACTTATCCTTTGGCTAAGTGCGCAACACGAAATAGGGCGACACACTGCCTGACCAAAAATCACAAAAGACTCCAGTCAGGCTGTGTGTCACTTTAATTTATTTTTATTAAAGTTTTTTAATTCAAACAAAAGAAATTAAAAAGACATGCCCTCATAGAGAGTAGGATAGGCTTATTGTAAAGTATTGTGCGATTTCACGCAGTCCAATGACTATGTTGTTAATTCACATCAAGGTACAGCAATGAAATGAGGTAACGCACGCACAACCCGTAGGCTACATGATTGTAACAAACAATGGGCTAATTAAACGATGACAAGCAATGTTATGGAACAAAGCTAGATTAGGTGCTTTTCCAAGAAGCAATACATAACTACGAAATATTCTGTATCGGACCATCTATGCAGGACGCTCATGATAAGCCTATGCCTGAGACATAATCTTATTTGTTATGGAAGGGGCGCCCGGGTAAACATAATGATCATAAAAAACATCCCGGGAAGCCCAACGCCCGATTTGGCGTGTCGAATCGGGGTCACAACCTGACCTGATGGCAGCGGTGGCACTTGCAGCTCTAAAGCACCGTGCAGTGTATTCCTCCGACAAGCCTGCAGCCTGGAGGGTTTCCCGTAGAATTTTGGCCACGGTGGAAGGCCCAATTCCCTCTGACGGTGAAGTCAGTGACCTAAAAACTGGGTCATTCCCACATTCTTTGTTAAGGTCATTAGTGCGTTGTAAATAACAGCGCAAACTTTCCACAGGGTCAACTAACTTTTCTGTTGCAGGAGTGAGCTGAATTTCAAACCCTTTTCTGTTAGTATCACTTTTTACTGCAAAAAATGTGATAGTTGCAGATTTGTCTGAATTGAATTGTATTTGCTTCCGCAAGAACCCAATCTTAGGCGCAATATCGGACGGCTGACACATCGCCGTCAAGCATAACAAGGCGATGCACTTTTGTCTCAGTTTCTCAATAGGTAGTTTTTCATTGCAACCCCACTTTCTGAATACATTCAGTATAGGCTGAATAGGGGGAATGGGTGTTCTTCCCTGAGGACAAAGAAGTAAAACGCTTCACAGGCGCCTGCATAAAGTGGCTCATATCCCCAGACCTCACGTCGAACTCTAATGAGTCGTAGAAGTGAGTTATAGCAGCCCATGCCATTTTGACGATGGATAGAGGTCTCTTGGATTTCTGGCAAATGGAAAACAAGAACCCAGTGACCGAGGCTTCTCTCAAAGCCACCTGTGGAGAGAATTTACCATATGAGTTGACACAAAAATCCTTATATTTTGTAAGGTAAGAGTTATACTGCTCCAGAGTGGATTCGGCAAGGAAGTGATGGTACACTTTAAAGCAATTTTCATTCCAGTGTCGTGCACTGAACTTATTTAGCCAGAAACTCTCCAGGCGAACCATCTCCACTTTTTGTTTCGAAGAGGTTCTGGTGTTTGTAAGCCCAGAGGGCGGCAAAACAATTTTGCCTTTGGCAATCTGATAGGGGCGCAAATTGAAAGGTGTCGTAGTTTGCTGCACCACTGTATTGCCGTCCACTCCGGTGCTATGACCGTTGCTACTGCTTTCTGGGACTCTATTTTTGACATTATTTTGTCTAATAGTCTCAAAGGAGCATTTATGAAATTGTTTTCTCTGTTCAAATCCATCTGAACCAATGCATCTACACCACAGGTGGCTGGATCGGCATGGATTGAGTTGTACTTTGTAACCTGTGTGGTGAGGTAAGATGCGAACCTGTCGCATGTGTGTGGACCCCATATGGTGTCTAGATATCGGATTACAAGTGGATGTATCATCCATTCGTATTTGCTCGAATAGCGGGATAGCTGATCGGCAACGTAATTCTTGCTCCCACTCAAATGCCTTACTTGTACCTGTATCTGATTTTGGACCATGAAGGACCAAATGTTGGTAGCTACATTTGTGAGGTTTTGACTCGGACCTCCCTGCATATTGATGTAAGCCACCGTGCTCACGTTGTCTGATAGAATCAAAACTGATTTGCCTGACAGATCTTTCACAAAAGTCTTTAAACTGAGGAGTACGGCAGTAATTTCTCTCTCGTTCGAGTGCTTTTGACTCATTCCTGAACTCCAAAAACCCTGTGCATACTTCTGGCGTCCGTCGCCATCCGTAAGTCTGCTTCCCCAACCCTCGAGGGATGCATGGGTTTCCAGAGTCACCCATTCTGGAGCTAAGGCTTTTAAGACTTTTCCGTTCCAATGGTCTAAAGCTTCCAGCCACCAGACTAAATCATTCTTCACATCAAGGGATACATTCAATGTAGCTTGCCAATCTTTCTTTAAAGACAACAAACGGTACACATTTCTCAACAACAATTTTGTTGGTATTATAGCTTTTGTCATCGAGACCAACTGTCCTGCTATGCGAGCTAGAAATCTGGCCGTGACCACGCCTTGACGTAAAGCTCGTCGAATGTCTTTTTTGACAGTGTTAATTCTCTCTTTGGGAATACTTATTTTGACAAAGTGTTCAGTGGTGTTTTGGTTAGATCTAGACCTAGACGATTGATTTTCTAGTTCAATGTTGCTTACTCTGTCCGCCAAGGAACGTACTGAGTCATTGATGGAATCCAACTTGTTGAGAATACCTTCTAGATCACTCATACTAGATTCTAGCTAAAATTTTTGTCTCATACGATGATTGATTCCTTTAGAAAATTTATCTCAAGTGAGATCGTGGCTACCGCTGGACATTGCAGCAAGAAAAGCATAGACCGCACTTATCCTTTGGCTAAGTGCGCAACACGAAATTGTGCGACACACTGCCTGACCAAAAATCAACAAATAGACAGATAGATAAAGAAAAACAAAGAATAAGTAGCCATAGTGAAAAATAAATTTTTTGACAATGTTATTAACTACAATGTCAAGATTTATCCAGATGGGATCTTTGAATAAAATGAAAATTTGTAAATCAAGTTTCCTTAATTAGCGATAATGTAGCCCCATTCTAAACCTTTCTCTCGCTTTCTGCTTTATATCTGGTATTTGAACTTGGAAATTTACAAATAAGATTTAAAAAACAGCCAAAAGTTCACGTTATAGTATTTCGTAACATTTTACGCATTGCGTAAGCTTAGTCATAAATTAGCTAGTCTGTGGTCTAAGACTAGCGTAAATGAGTATGCACAATGTGTATTTGCGACCCTTCTAGCAGCGACAGCCTTTATGTCCGTAAACCCCACTAGTCGCCGTAAGAAGCAACGCGCACGCGCAGAACCAATTCATCTTCCTTTTGTAATCATAGCTCTTTGGAGGGCTGTGTGGTACACAAATAAATGAGGACACGCAGATTTCCAAACTGAGCAAAGACTTCAATTTTTTCTGTCCTTTCGTTTCGCGGTCTCTAAGGTCGTCTGCCATATTAGTTTTGGTCACATCAAACTTCCTTTTCATGACAACAAGCATAAAAGGGACACCCTACCAGCATTTTTCATGGCCCATATACAAAAATTTACAACTTGCGTGACTAATTTTCTATCACGATTTAAGGCGACAGTTTTCTCAGGTTTCTCAGCACACAAAAAGCGAGAAACAATATCAGTTTTATCTGAAATCGACGCCTTTCCGCTATAGACTGATGTCTCACGAGTTAAGGCAAACTTCCAACTTTCATTATCATAATTTTAAAAAAAACCTTAAACATCCACAAACTTATCCTGTAAATGTGCACCCGGTGTCAATTATTTTTCAAATAGATCTAGACCGACCAGACCTAGATCTAGCCAGATATCAATACTAGATCTAGATCTAGTGCGTCTGATTCGCCCGAAGCTGTGACTATTGGTCCATTTACTTGAAATAACTAGAGCTAGATCTAGCGATTTACAAAGTGTATTCTGAATATTGTGAAGCAATAATTATTTAGCGAAGCCAGTCTAATCAATGCTTAGACTACCCGATGCACTAGTGGCACGATATCGTAGATCTACATCTAGCCCATGACAGATCATTTATCTTATTTTGAATACATTGAAATTTTAAATAAATTAGTAGTACTAGTAGACTATAGTGAACTGAAGGGCAGACAAACTATCACGCTTTTTAAGCATTTAAAGCACGTAATATTTTACCAATTGATATGTGTGCATATAATTTTGATTCCAAACCTTTTTTAACTTATTAGTTGAAAGCCCGCGAATTCGCAGGATTGAAAGTTTAAACCAATACCCATGTATTAATAAATTTAACAGAAAGTTATTGTACTCAACATTATATTATTAATGCTGATTTGAAGACAACATTATTGGTGTAGCTTGTTATAGTCAAAGAGTTCTCTGATGGCGGTGCCAATGCAAATTGTAAACCATAATAGCTTTTAACTCTTGACATAGCTACATACAACTGACCATGAGTGAAAACTGATTGTGGGTTTATCTGCTTCTTGTGGTGGTGTAGCAGATCTAAAGCTGGGTCTACGTTGTGGAGATCTAGAGCTACGTCTGTTTTCACTATCTGCATCAGATCTTAGTTGATCTATAGATCTAGATCCAGTTTGTCGTAGATCTAGATCTAGATTTCAATAGATGTGAATGGTTGATCAAATGTTGTTTGTGGTGATGGTGTGGTTGGGGGATTTGATTTTGATTGAGTGTTTCTACGTATCTGGATCGTCTTAAACGACGTCTCTTTTTCTCACCTGCCATCGTAATATCGATCTATCTTCCACAGTTCATTACATCACTCAGACTGAGGTGGTCTTATCGCTGGTTGGCCTAGGCTATGCGGGAGAGGTAGATCTAGATCTAAATTGAAGAAAAAGTAATGTCAAAGGTATAATTTTGATCTATTGACACTAAAAATTGCTTTTCAAAACGTGGGGGTCATGCCCCTAATGTTTTGTTATTTTTAGGAGACTCTGCAAGTCTGTAGTGAAGGGCAACGAACAATGTGTAAGTCTGTGGTGATGGGCAACGATCAAACTTTTTAGAATTATGGGAGTCATGTCCCTAATCTGATGTATAGTGTTTCTTAAAAAAAAAACTATTTTCTAATTTTCAAGTGTCTGAATAAGTCTGTGGAGATAGGCAAAAATTCGAGGAGGGGAGCACACAATAAGCACTAAATTTTTTTATATAAGTTGTGATAAGGCATGATAAAGAAGTTAAAACTTTTACTCTATGATAGGAAAAGAAAATATGTTCAGCACCTTGAAAAATTTTCGAAACAAGAAAAATCTGATTAGTATAAAACCAGCAAGCATCACACACCCACAATGATCTCATTTCTTATTTAACCTTATAGGCAGTGACGCATTAAAAAAAAATTCTGCAAACTTTCAAAAATGTGAAAATAAGAGATTATCAATTTTTAGGAAACTTTTCTAGACATTTTCCAAGAGAACACTATTATTTACAACATAAGATAAATACAGTTTCCACTTTCATTGACCAAAACAGTTATAGAGGCTCCGGAAAATTACGAAACTATCCGGAACATCCCGAAGGGCCTGTCTGTCTCTCTGTCCGTTCCCTAGTTTGTGGTGTCGTAGGCCTGTTTACATGAGGACCCGATTATTTTTATCGCAAATACTGCTTGCTTGTTCCAGCTTTTCATATCGTATCGGTCCTCGGTTCTATTTATTCAACTGACTGGATTTCGATGAAGAACACAACATTGATATAAAATTCCTAAGCAAGAATGTTCATGTTTGCATTGAATGAGTCAGCAGTTAGTTTCTGTATCTTCAAGATCTATCTCAGTATCTTGGAAAGCCCAGATGCAGCAAAAGAGCGCCATTTCTGATGTTTCGCAGACGAACCGAATGACCCCTTAACTAGACTAGGACGTTATATTTTTGGACAACCGACACTATTTTCATTAACTCCTCTTACCTAGCGGTATGCATAACCGGTTTTCCCAAACAGGTTAGCCCTCCGTCCGTCGAGAACGTAACTGTTAAGCAAGAGTTACATGACGACTGCTCGTGATGTTGAGTAGTGAGAACTAATCTAGCCTGCTGTCGGCGCGCTGTGGTGCGCGTATCTACTGCATGCTCACACAATTGAGTACTACAAAGACTAGAACGCGCATTGTCAAGGCGCACCTCTCTACACTTTACTAGATCCGAGAGAGTGGCCCGTACTAATAGAATGATCGGAAATTTAGGAAGTAAATTTGGGTCGGCGGAGAAATTCCTACCGTGGGTAAAGATTTGTATTAATAAAGTTACAAAGTGATTTCTTTGTCGATTTCACAACATCGAGAAGAGATCACTTTGCAAATGTGTTTTATCAGTTACTTTTCGCTTATAGCAGATGCATTTTCTCTGTTTACACCTAGCAACAAAATTATAACGTTAATATAGGGATAAATAACTGAAATTACTTAAAATCTAATTGTAATCGAGATATCAACAAACAATAGCTCTAGACGTGGATCGAAGTCCTAAAATACTATTTCCTAGATCTAGACCTACTTCTAAATTCTAACATAAATCTATAAAAGCGCAAAATTTAGATTTGAGCTTTTAGCATAAATTTTATCTAGATCTAGATAGCTACGCACGTTACATGAACGAGGTCCTGTCATGATAAATTTGCAGAGGCCCATACCTTACCTGTCTTACGAATGTCTTTTATGTGTATAGCCTTTTAAACATAATTGACTTCAGTTGTTCGTACTACCGGTACTCTTACATTTTGTCCTTGCAGCAGGCCTAGACCTTTATTGTCCTGCTTGAGAAAGAGAGAGAGAGGGGGGTAAATTTACTTCTACTACTACTGCTGCTATTACTACTACTGCTGCTACTGCTTCTACTACTACTACTACTACTACTATTACTACTACTAATACTACTACTACTACTACTACTACTACTACTACTACTACTACTACTACTACTACTACTACTACTACTACTACTACACTACATGCTGCTCACACTCTGCAGGAGGTACAGGTCTTAATACCTATAAAGCAATCCCGGGTAATTTAATGAGGAATCTTTGGAAATAGCCTTAGTCTCAGTTTATCAGCCCAAAGAGATATAAAATTATGCTAAAGACTTCCTTCATTACTCTAGCCTTGTCAGTTTTTGCTTGCTGAAAGCTTATCCTGGAACTCAGTACAACTCTTCATTTATTTTAAATGGAAGCACTGCTAATGTTTTGTTCTAGTTTCATGCATGATTAAGTATTGATTGTTAAAAGTGCTTTTGTTTTTTATGGCTCCTGAGAATTCAGTTAAATCTGTGTTACTTATTTTATCTCATCAAGTAAAATTTGTTTGATACTGTGAAACATTTTGAAATTTATCAAATTATAACTGATCACATAATGTTGATAAAAACTATATTTAAGGGAGTGTCCAAAAAAGGTGCATTTTGAGGAAACCACACATTACGTGTTCTCCATTGTTCTTTCGATTGTTAGCAGTTAATTTTTATAACTCTTCTTGGTATTCACTTTCTCTTTATTACCATTAAAACTTGTAGTAGATGCTTTGTGTCGTTACATGCGAGCCATACAATACAAATATAGCTAATTTTCAATAATAGTATATTATCATACAGTTGTTAAAATGAACCTTAGATTAATGCTACCAAGATTACTAACATGTATTACAGCAGAACACAGTCAAACCACAATTCTAGGGACTGCATAAACCATTTAGGTTTAATCTGGTGAACTTCAAAGAAGAAGTATAACTTTAGGACATTGCGATTTTTGTTTTACCAAACATTTTTGGTACTTCATTTTTTTTTCATAAAACACCTGCTTTTTTATACTATCATAACATTTTTACTCCCATTTTAATGAGGCTTCTTTTTAAATGTTCTCTTTTCTTTACTTGTGGAATGATGTACTCTGCATTTAATTGTGTTATCTTTGCAAAATTTTAATAGATTTATGTAATTTAGATGGAAATGGACACCCTTAACGAGTTGTTGTAAGATATATGCTACTTGTGTTTTGAACCCTCTTCACGCCAATTTATCTCAGCTTTGTTGCAATGACTTTTTTGTGACAGCAGTTCTATGGTGTCTAAGCAAATACATTCAATAATTTTTTTTGTAGACAAGTTGATATCGATAGCAATATTAGCATAGCATTGGACAGACCAACTAAATCTTGGATCAGCTTGTCAAAAAGATAAAAGAAAAGAACCAGTTGCATACTACTTTTTACCTTTAATAAACGTCAAAAAAATTCCTAAAAAGTATGTGACTGGTAGTGTTAAAAATGAAAACAGGTATTAGTCCTAAAGAGTTAATTCTATTAATTAAAACCTAAAAATATAGTATATGCATAAAAAAAAATATTTTTTTGTGCTTGCTTTTGAAATAATTTATCAATTTAAAAAAAAGTTTTGATTCACTGTAGTCTTTAAAAAATATAAAATAGTCATAATTTTGTACTGCATTACCTTCGAAAATCAAAATTGAACTTGCTAAACGCTGTTGTAAATTTTGCCAATCATTGAATCAGTTTTGTTTTAACTGAAATTTAAACAGGACATGATAAAATATGAAGGCTGTGTATGATTAACCATTTGCCATGGCTATGATAGAGATCTACCAGCTACTGATCAAAACTTAAAAATTTAAAATAATTTAAACCACAGTAGACAAAACAGCTACTCTGAGAAATATTAACCATCTTTCCAGCTTATTATGCCTAATGAATGTTTTTTTTATTTGCTAAATCAATTTCACAAAACAGACAGCACAGATAGAGAACAGATTAACCTGATCTGAGGCTAATTTGTCAATTTATGTCGTTAGAAGCAGATCCTAACTTCTACCTAGTCCCATAGAGGGGGAGGGGGGAATTTCAAGGTAAGGAGGATAGATAATTATATGAGAGGGACTATTATGGAGTTTTGACATAGTAGAGAGATATCAGGAATTTAAAGAGCTGTCCCCTCATCTTGAGAATGAGAACATAAAAAATTACCAAAATGTGCAATAACTGCAAAAAAAATGCGTCATGAGATTTTGGCTTCGATGGCCTAGTTTATTTGTAATTCAATAAAGATTAAGAATAAAATTTTAAAAAGTAACTAACACTCTCAAACAAGAAAAGTGCCATTACTGCAAGTATACAATTGAGAAACACACACACACATATATATATATATATATATAAAGTTTGAAGATAAGGTGGAATAATTGATGAGAGTGCTCAACTGTGGGAGCAATACATAAATATAGAAGATCTTACCTTAAATTTAAGGTAAGATCTTCTATATTTATATATATATATATATATATATATATGCTCTTGCGACAGAGAAGCTTGAAAATGTGCCTTAGAAGAGAGATAGCTGAGGATTAAATTTTTGAAGGAAGTACTTTTTCTAGACAAAATTGATTTGTTATTCTCCCACTTTCTATTCCCGCATAAAATCCAGGCAACAATTTTTTTCTGTTGGCTTATATTGGTGAAAATTTCTATAAATTTTTATGAAAGAAATTTGAAAAAAAAAAGTGTCATTTTAGCTTAGATTCTTTTTTTTTCTATTTATTAGGCCTAGAAATAGTTAAAGCCAAAGAAAAATCATTTTACTTGTTGTTATGCGGAAGGCCTCCCGTAAAATAGGAGCAATACTGCAACCCTTGGTAGCCATTGTAAGCAACATGCTTAGGCATCTAATCGATTGATCTATACATCAGTACCATTAAAACTTGTAGTTGATGCCTTGTGTGAGAATTTTTCAGAGCGCAAAAATGTTCCTGTTATGATGTCAAAATTAAATCAATCATATATCTTAAACTATCTTTATGGAGCAATATTGTGTAAATAAAATATAGTTCAGCTCATATTTCACTGTTATTAAGGGTTAAACAGAGACATCCTCAGTTTTCCAGCCTGACTCGTTTAAGTTGAGTCAAAATTTTCAGCAGACCTTGCAGTCTTTTATTTTCATAACATACAAGAAAATCGTCCATTGATCCCTTTGCTAAAACTAGAGAGCATTTAAACAATGTTAAGAAATTGGGGGTGAAGACAGACCAGTAATAACCGCATTGTGTAAATGTATTGGATTTTTCAGATAAAAATACCAGCATAAAATATTAGGCACTATAAAATACATTTGTTGCATCAGTCTGTGCTTGTGCTTTGAAGGCTACCATTTCTCCAGGTCCTGCAATGATCGTATTGTGTGAGAATACTAGTACAAACAGGTTGGTTGTCACTATAGAAAAAAATTGTTAGGGCAACTAGATGTCTACATCTGTAATCAATACCATTGTCTAAGTGGAGGAATATACAGTAAAGGAAATAAATCAGCTCAACTTTCAGATGTCCCTAAATGGACTCATGAAAGTGGCGGAAATTCTATTTAGTTCATAATTATGAGAGAATCGTCTATAGAGATAAATGCAAATACTGGCAAGTATTTTAACAATGTTAAAAAATTGAAGAATGGACAGGCTAGTAAAGAAACAAAAGACTATTATTTACAAATAGGGCTGTATAAATTGAGAAACTTTTTAAAGATAAAAATATGATCACAAAATGTGGCATTTCATAATAAATTCTAACACTAACTTGTGCACGGGATTTGATGGTTACCGCCCTCTCAAGTTCTTCTAAAAACGGTCTTTCTTATGATGCTAATTGTTTTGTAAGCGTAAAAGGTTTTTCTAAAATGCTATAATGTGTTTTTGCAAGTTTGTACTTGCAGTATTGGTGCTTTTCAAAGTGAAATTATTTATTTTTTCATTAAATTATAAACAGATCTATCTGAGGATAAATAATTTCATAGCCTTTTTCATTTGTCATTTGTTGCAATTAGTGGCAAATTGTTATAGATTCATGTGCAAATTTCCGCGAGAACAGAGTAAACAAAATGCGAATTGACAGAAAAAAGCATATTTACAGTGGTATGTCAAAATGTGCAAATGAATGTGATAGAACCTTTAAAGTTTCGTTTCGCTATTCACTGCATTCCTAGATTTATGGATAAAAATTAATCATATTATACGAGAGGATATTTTTCCTTTGTTTTGCCTTAGTAATAAGAAAAATGGCATCCATGTGGATAATTTCTATAATGGTAAGATGCATGACAAGAAAAATAAAATACATATTTGTAACAAAACAGCATCAACGTTTGAGGATTGTGATGTGGCAGAATACTCTCAACGAAATTTTCTTCAATGGATATAGCGCTATAGTAAATTTTTAGCATTTTTCGCTCCAGACCAGCTTGCCGTCCTAAAAATAGTCTGAAAGCCAACCACCATTGCTGCTGCTTACGATATATAGAAGCAATCATGGTGCTATGAGCAGGGACATTGAGGTATCGATGCCAGCCAGCGCTAATGTAGTTTTGATCCACCTACTTATTGTTTGTCTCCCCACTTCTTAGTGAGCTTTTACGAAGCTGATATGTAGTTTGAAGGTTTCTGCTTTTCCGCAGTTTTCTGTATGTAGTCAGTGAGTGCGGAATAGGCACATAGGGCAGAGTTTGCTGTGTATTTTGGAACAGTGACTGAATGTTCCAAGTCCATGTCGTGTATCGATTGTGCTCTGTGACCAGACATCAGAGCCACTAAAACAAACTTTTTTATTAGCATTAATACCCCAAACAAATTTATGTTTGGACATGTGGGCCTGAGCTTGATAAATGTCTTTCATGAATTTTTTTTAGTTCAGCATTAAGATATATCTTATCGATTCGGATCACAAAGGAGCTTACAGCGCCTTTAAGTGTACTTATGGCACTCAATGACAGATTGTCTTTGTATTATTACTTAAGGATTAGTAAAATGGTGTTGAAATTCTTTGTAGAGGAATTTGTCATTGTTTTCTTTACAAATTGATACTTTTTGGTATCCATCTTTTAACATAAGTTTGGTACTGTTCAGCAATGGAGCATGATGTTTGCAGGGTCTTGAGGAACTCCTCTTTCTTTGAATGATTCGAGGACCGGACACAAGGCAGGTAATCAGCCTAGTCTTTTTCCCAATGGATGAAGTTCTAGTATTCTCAGGCTTTGTGAAAGATGGTTTCGCTAATAGATTAGAATTGACACATGTATCAAAAGGTCTATGTCAAAGTGGAAAATGTCTGTGTGCTCCAAACTCATGCTATCACTATGCCTAAAATCTGTTCCATTTCCACTCTTTTTAGAAATCTTGTCAGTAAGCTAAAGGAGGACAAGCATGAATTACTCCCTTATTATTTTAAATTGATGAGCAAATGTGTGGAAGTAAGAGGCTAGTAGGTCTAGTTTCAAAGAGATAAATCTCTCTGCTTTGACATCTCTACGCAGTGCCTTAATATAAAAAAGAATAACTTTAAGTTCAAATACATTAATTTGCATTACCTTTTCATCGTTGGTCCATTTACCACCAGCTTCGTCATATTTTTAACTGCTCCCAATGCAGGGGGTTCTATTGTAAGCTTAGTAAATTCATTATCAGCATTCTTTTCTTATCAGCTATCTTCCAATGCTTCATGAGTTAACTTTATCTTTTCTTCAAAGTTGAAGGCATTGTATCCCAAAGCACGTGACTTTGCAGGTGTGTAAGAGACCATTACACCAATCAAGCTAGCTATTTGTATGATCAGAACTATTTTAGTAGCTCTTGCTTGAAAACAAGCATCTTTAACTTTGCTACATTTGTCTTGTTCAACTCGAACCGTCATTCCGCGAGAATTAATGACGAGTCCCAGATTTGCTTTTGTCACAGGTGGACGGCTGGTCAATTTTTCCCAGTTAATAAAAGTCTTGAAATAGGGCGACAGAAACATTAAAAGTGTAGTGTGCAAGTTCCTAATTCATGGCCATAATAATAGGATCATCGATATAGTCTGAGATAATGATATTCCATTCTCTCAAGTGACTTACAGCCACCTGAAAATCGTTCTGTAAACCCAGGAAAATGATGATAATCCTTGAGTTTGTAATTCCACATGAATATTAAAATATACTAAATTCTGGCCTCGCATTAATATAGAAGTGTGCATTAGATAATTCTATGCTACAAAAGAAGAAATGAGCGTACCATGTCTAACACTGGCTAATTAGATGTAACCTCTTTCCAAAATTGAGAAAAGATTTGAATCATTCCCCAAAATTCACTTGGTTTGTTACTTTCCTCGTTTGCTCTTATAGTTCTGGTTGTTGGTTTTGTTCTGTCTGTTTTGGAAGGCAATAGACACTAGAGCTCCAACTAGCTTTCCTGCCACCTCTAACCTAAAAAAGCATGATTGTTTTCTTCAAAAAAATTGTGTTCAACCATATAAAACCTCTCTTGGGTGTCTTTACAGCGTTCAGTCTCTCTAGTCTTTCAGTTTTATCTTTTGTTTTGATTTTTTTTTTACTTCACCAGATGGTAAGTGTTTTAGACGTTCTTGTAAATTAGGCCTTTCCTCTTTTTCATTCGTCATTTCATTTCCAAGCGACGAAGGTTTTTCATCTCATCTTGAGCGGTACTCAAGAAAGTAAGGGATTCCAGTATCGTCTCCTGTACAAAATTCCCAGTACTCTGTGTCTAGCATCGATAGGAGGACATGATGCCGTTTACAATCTTTTGTACCCTTTAATATGACATCTCGGTGTTGAATATCTTGTGGGAGGACATCACATACTTCTTTGTTGACTTTTGAAGCCACCAGTGCTGCGTGTTTTCTGGCCGTAATCATTCATAACGCAATTCTTTACGTGATTCTCGGTTTTGTTGGCTGGACATCATCGTGTGAACTAACTCGGCCAGATCATTGTTGATTTTCTCCGCACACATCCTGCTCAGTTTCGTATTTCCTTTACGTTTCCTTAAAAAATGATGGACAGTCTTTTTTTTTGCTTGACCCACATCGTCCGTTTCTGTGGACACTGAGGGGGGAAGCTTCGCTGACAGCACAGGTAGGTCGGGGCACTCTGATTTTTTTAGACAGAGGTGGCAGGCACTCTCCATCTGCCTTCATAAAGCTCATAATTTTTGCCATCTTTCCGATTTTTTTCTGTTATGGATTGAATAGTGTATTTTATACGTCCCGGTATAAAGTCCGCCCATACTTGGAAGGGGTTTGCTATGATCCATATGATTGGGCGTTTGGGAGATGAATAGATGCTTGGATGATCAACTTCTGAAAAGAGATTAATAATAGTTATTTGTAACTTAGTTTATAACTGTGCTTTGACACAGTCCTGTATAGATCTGTGATGAGATATCAAGGATTAAATTTTTAGTCTCTATCAATCGCAAAAATGTTACACTTATCCAATCCTCATTAAATAATACTTATATAAAATTTATAGTATTTTACCATTAACATTGTGAAACTGAGTTCCGAGGTGTGAAGCCTATCAGAGACCCCACATGAGCATAAAATTTCTTAGGCCAATTGCAACAGTCTGACAGCAGTAGAGCTCCTGTCCAACTAACCCATTATCATCACTGGGAGTTGACGGCGTCAATATGTTTTTTAAGTTGTCCCTTCCTGATCTTCATAGTAATCGGTTAAAGATTGGTGACAAGCAGGTATTGCGGTGTGAGAGCTTAAGCCTTATAATATTTTTTTTGACATCGTGAATACGTCTTGTGATCAGATTGAGAATAATCTAAGTAAATTCTTACTTTCATATACTTTTACAAGGAAGTTAGAGACTTTCTTAAGCTTTAGAATGTTCCATTCCAGAGAAATTCAGTTTTTTTGGCATATTAAAGGTACTCTTTCAAGTCATGGAATTCTTAATCATAAGAGTATAATACAGCTCTGGGCGTAGTGCGCACACTTAACGGCGGATAACGAAGTTGTGCTGTGACGTTGGGTTTGGGAGCATCTTGTGATATATGCATCTAACCTATATGCTCGGCCGCTATCATGATGTTGGCATCTGCCTGACTACCAGTACCATGGTTTAATAAAATAGTTTTTTTTTTCTGTTGTGTCAGGTATTTTTGAAGGAGATCACTAATATTGTAATATCTTCCAACTTCTCTATCATAGCTTTTTCTCCCACCTGCTCTTGATCAATTTAGAGTTACATTTTTCCAGATTGTTGCGAAGAGAAATTCCCGGTCTGTTTCGGGCCTAATGGGATTCAGCACCTTTCAGAAGTAAGGGCTTAACAATATAAAATTTACGGGTATTTTTTTTTTACGTATTTAACCAGGTTGCGGAGGAAGGTATTCATAATTAATTGTCAAGTTTGCAACTCTGAATGTTTTGTTTTGATCTAATTACATGTATATTTATCTGAAAATGATGAAGAGTTCATTTAACAGTGTAAAAATGCAGTGCATGTTGTTAGAATAGAATACAAGCTTAAAGTGTACCATAAAGAAATATTTACTAATCAGCATGAAGAAGTTGACTTTGATATAGTCCATCAAAACAATGTGATCTGATGAAAAATGGATTTTGATGCTTAGCCTACAGCTTATTATGCGAAGTGGTAAGCAGTGATTAAACCGCATGTAAAATGATTTACATGTATTGCAATGCGCTTTGCCTTTCATCAACTTCCCACTTCTGAATTTGTGTGCACACGTATGCACACGCTTTTCGGGCATTAAAGTCAGCCTAAAAATATTTTACAAGGCAGATTCTATATTATTTTCCTGGGATCTTCCATGCAATTAGAAAAAGGAATTAGCTTATAGTTTCTTAATTGGCTCTGATACGAGTATATTATGACGGTATGTTACACATAGCACTTCTGAAGTTTATACCGTTGGAAATAACATAGAATTAAGAATTAATCTACTTGAAAGGTTGTTTTGTTTACATTTAGAAATTTTCTCATCAAAATTATGCACAAATGATTATGATAAACACTGCTGGATTTGATAAAGAGCCTCGGCTTCTGGTTCAAACCCAAATAGCCACTAAGAAGCAGCAATAAGGACCTTTTACAATCATAAGCTTTGTTTTCTTTCACGTTTGAAGAAAACTTGGAGAAAACGTTCAATGAAATAATAATAGATTATCAACATGAATGTGAATAAAGATTCAGATTTAAGGCCTTCATGCTTATCTAACTTTTTTTTTTTTTTTTTGCTATTAAGAAGGATATATTTGGTACGAATTGGCTCAGTTGTGTACTGCAGACTTCAAAGTCGAAACCTAAAATTTTCCCTTCAATAGATATTTACACGCCAAAGCAAACCCTGAAACACAAAAAAGTATTAAACTATTATAGTGCTGTATTGCTGCAGTCAGCGCACTGAGGTGAAGATTACAAGCATCACATATCCAATAGTCGGATTCATTTACAGGTAGGTCAAAGTAGAGAAAAAAATACAATAATATAGGGTAATTGCTTTTAAAGGCAAGATAATATTAGTTGAGTTTGGAATCAAATTCGCAAGTGCAAATGATGAATTGCAGTTCTCTAATCACTGAACTATGCTTCACGAAAGACATGTCCTTATACAACACTTCATGTGACTATTGCAGAACTAATGAATATATTTTTGTCCATTTCATATGCTTCTACTTATGTAACAGTGCAAAAGGATTAAAGGTGTTAAAACAAATTCATTTAAACAAACTTTACTTTACATCTCGGAGAAGTTTACCTCTTCCTATCATGTGTTATAAGAAAATTGTTTTACCAGTACGGTGCAAATAATAATAATAATAATAATAATTTCGAGAGGGCTATCCTAAAAAAATCAGATCAGAACCGCTTATAAACTTTAAAATCTTATTCCTAAAGAACATGACATTGAAAAATAATACATGTATTGTTACAGAACAAGCACTCGCAACAGCACTTATGCATATAAGATCATAGTTTTACATTTAACTACGGCAGGTGGTGGAAAAATGCGTCATTAGTAGCTTTTTAAAAGTTTCTTCTGAATTTGTGTCTCTCGGTTGCTCTGGTAGGCTGTTCCGGATCTTTCGTTACCGTAATAGTGAAAGCTCTTTAGCCATACTTTTTAGTTCTAGATCTTTTTACATTCTAATTTTTTTTCCACTCGAACTAAGGGACCGTGATGATAACTAAGAGCCCAACAAGATTTATTAAATATTTAGGCGCAGTACCATTTATCATTTATAACAGAAAATCGAAATGTTTTATAATACGGGATTTTACTGGTAACTAGTGTAGAGAAGTGATAAATGGCCCCGCTTTCTTTTGCCTTTTACCATCACTAGTTTGACATCTTGTAATCTATCCAGGCTGTCGTAAGTTTAGTTCAAATATAACGAATTACAATAGCCCAGCCTTGAAAGAATAAAAATACTGTTTGCAAGGATCCTTTTTGGCGTTTCGTTCAGAAATTTGTTCATAGCGCCTATTCTCCGCAATTCAAGTTACAGTAGCTTGCAAAGGTGGTTTATATGTGACTTCATCGGTAACTTCCTATTTGCATACAAATCATGATTTTTAGCTTTATGAATAAAAAGCATTATTTCCAATACGTAAGTGTTTTATGTCATTGTCTTTCACTTCATGGCTGACATCAAACAGTGAAAAACTCTGTTTTGTCACTATTCAGCTGAAGCTTGTTAGTGTCCATCCAGATCTCCAACTTCATAATATATATCTCAAATTTTTTTTACAAGCACAGAGAAATCAGATGATGAGAATGATTGAAAATCCACAGTTTCATCAGCATACTTGTTATGATTATGCTAAAATCCCTATCCTCACGGCTGTTTGAGCCACCAGGCAAGCGGAAAAAGAAGATCCCAATATTTTTCACATTATTCTACATAACAAAAATACTCCACCACGTAATTATATTTTGACGATGGATCTGAAGCTTTAGTGTTGTACGTTTCTTCATCATTATTCGTTACGTTTCCTGTAAATCATTGAAAGCAGGATTATTAAATTATCACAGTTTAAATTAAACTTTTTGTCGGCTAAGGAATGACGTCCTTATGGAGCCTGCATGCCATATAGAGCACTTAATTTTGTTATAAAGCTCATAATTATAATTCTTTTTAGAGCACCATATCCCATTAATCAATGACACTAAAGACTTAGAAGATTATTTACCTATGATTAAGTTCCACAAGATAAAACTAATATCAGTGTGCACACTTTGTTTAGAAGAAAAATACCAAATTCTTACTAAAGCGTCCTCACTAAACATAAGAAAGATCTTCTCTCATTGCATGAAAAATGTCTCTTATTGTCAAACGTCAACACTCCGCTCATTACCCACATCATCTGATGAGAGCCTTATAAGCTTGAAATCCTTGAGTAATGGCCATGAACATCTAGATAATCAATTTTATTAGGTATGTATATATATATATATATATACACACACACACAATCTATGTTAATGAATGTGACGTTGGAAGTCTCTGTTATTTCCTTCTATTCTGTTTGTCTTTCTCCTCCCTCTATGTATACTTTCTCATCTCTCTCTTCTCTTTGCGGACCAGGAGCTTGAGCGAACATTCCACAAAACTCACTATCCAGATATCTTTATTAGAGAAGAGCTAGCCAACAAAGTGAAGTTGCCAGAATCGCGTATACAGGTAGGTAATAGCCATAAGCGTAATTGGATGTAAAGGGCCTAATGTCATTATTATTATTATTATTATTATTATTATTATTATTATTATTATTATTATTATTATTATTATTATTATTATTATTATTATTATTAACATTATTATTGTTGTTGTTGTTGTTGTTGTTGTTGTTGTTGTTGTTGTTGTTTTGTTGATTCTGTTATTCTAATCCCACAAATTCAAGCATTTTTCGTTCGTTTTTACTTAAAGCCTTAACCACTGCTTAGCACTACTTAAAATTCTAGCTCTTATAATTCTTACTTATAATTAACCTAGTGGTCTGCCTCCTCTAGATCCAAATTTGAAATTCATATGTATATATACTGTTATCGTTCCTTCTAGATGTTTGTGCGTCCAATGGCAAGTGTTGGTGCTTCCAGATTCAATGGTTGTCTTTGGTGCGATTTGTATCTTCGCTATCAAGATTGCAGGTCACTCAGGGAGAATTTGTAAATACCTTCGCCATGAACCTCTCTTTGAGTGACCTATTGGTGTAAGCTATGTTCTCTTTGAGTGGCAAGGCTATGGATGCCGAAACGGTCACACAAATTCAAGCATTTCCGGTCATTTTCACTTTGAGCCTTATCCTAACCTCTGCTGAGCACTACCTAAATATCTAGATCTTATAAATCTATTACATTTGTTATACTATTACCATCATTATGCAGAATACTTTTTTTTTTAATTGGATTGAGAGAAACGTGCAGTTTTCGTTGTTCTGAGAATTGCATTAATAGAATCCTACTTTAAAGAAAGCATTATCTTTTTCCAATACGGGTAAAATAAGATATTTGTTTATAATTTCATTAAATACAATGTGTAATCTATAGACTATATTAGGTGAATCTTCACACACATATATCAAATCTAATAAAATGATATATATAACTTTTTACTTTTCCTTTGCGGTGCATAATTATGTTTCAGTCAAACCCGGAAACCAGTTGTTCTCAGGAAATGGCTGAAAATTAAGTCATTCCCAAGTAATTCCTGATTTGATCGGGCATTTCCAGGTATGCCTAAAAATATTAGTCATTCACAGAGAATGACTGAAATAGACAATCAGGCATTTTCTAGAAATGACTACTATCGAGAAAATCCAAAATGGCGGAATGACAGAATGTAAAGTAAAAAGCAGAGGATGCATGTGGTTATTTGTTCATCTCTTTTAATAAAAGAAATTTAATATAAAATATTGATAATTACATAAATATGTTCATTAACATTTGCTCATTGTTTTTGCAGTTGAGACTTTGGTGGCATCGAATATTACCTTCACGAGCTTTGCTTTGAAGCATTAGATGTTTGTTTGACATTTCTTTGCCTCTGCGAAAACTTTGATTCTACCTCCATACTGAGAGCCCAAAATAACCGCTTCTCTTAAAATGACATATATGGTGCATTTAACACCACTCATTAGAAATAATTTTTGACGGCAAAATGCTGTATGTCCCTTTTAAGATTTCATGTTTGGTAGCAAGTGTGTAGATGGTAAACACTTCTATATTGAAGAAAAGTGAAGCACATCAATGACAGATATAACTCCTGCGGAGCCACACAACTACATGTAAAAAAAAACTTTACAGCAATAAACCCTCAACAGCAATAGAACTATATGTAGAAAAGCAAAGGGTAAAAAAAAGTCTTTACAACAAATACAGATTTATTTCCAGAGCCACACAATTACATGAAGAAAAGCAAAAAAAAAACGGTAGGTAAGAAAAAAATGTTTTTTCAACAAAAATAAAGTTGTCTTCTCTAGAGGCACTCATAGTACAGTTCTGAAATATATAGAAACTTGAAACATTGGAATTCTTCTCACTTTGTAATGAAGACAGGCTTTAAATGAAGCAAAAATCTGAAGCGAAAAAAAAATTAATTAAATCTGAGTCTCATCGTTGAAGCAGCCCTCGTTTTAGTTTATCTCTCCACCGAGACCTTTTGTGGGGCTTAACTGACACATAACAGATACAGTGTAATGTATTCCAAACACATTCGGTGAAGAACTGGCCTACAATACGAAGAAACAAAAACGGTTGCTCATTTTTCACACAACCTTCAGTACTTAGTTCAACTTTATACTGAAGCCAAAAACTAGTCTCACAGCTTTTTCTCTATGTTATGGCCTCCAGTGAAAAAATAAACCAAAGGATGCTTATTATTCACATAATCTCTATTCTTTTTATCTCTCCACTGAAGCCTATCCCTAGATCCTGATAGCTTCTTTTGTAGATATTATGGTTTTTACATGTGCACCCATAGGGCGGCATATTTATAATTAAGATTTTAAACAGTGTTCTTATACATTGGGTACAATTGAATTCAATATAGAATTTATTTATAAATTTTAGATATAGTTTTTTTTTTTCATTCCAAAATATCTGGGTATTAACTTTTTTTTAACATAATTTTGATTTTAAAAAAAGGTTAATAAAGATAAATTCATGAACAAAACTTGTTTTTGAAGAATAACTTGCATTGTATGTCTATGGATTTACAAAGTTGTTTTTTCACTACCTTCAAAATTTGAATAACAATAAAACTTGAAGGCCGAGAACTATTGAGTTTTGAGGTTGAATGTTTATTTTATCAAAAGCTTCTGGGTGTTAACCATTTCTGGGTTTTATAAAATGGCAGATGACATTGCATAATTAAAAACAAAAGCTGTGGTTTTTATGTGAAAGAATTTTATTGCAAGACGCAAGGAAAAACAATACTGTTAGTGCATTAGGAAAAAAGTAACATTGAAGACTGAAAATTTTTTAGTCAATTTGTTTAGTAACAAGCTGCTGATATACAATGTTGAAGATCAACTTGAAACTTCGACACAGATTAATTTTAAGTAAACAATTAAACTTGAAGGCTATGTAATGGTAAGTTTTCTCTTATTGTCAAGCTTTGGGGTATACATTTCGTGTCTGTTGTCAGGTGCTAATGTCCATACAGATTTCTTGCTTCCATTTTGTGGATAATGCTACATACAACAATCTATTGGGAAAAACTGGTTATGACCTTGAGCCTTGTCTATATTAAGGGCTAGGCGTGGCTCAGTGAGGAACCTTCGACGAGTAAAGGAGGAAGGCAAACACGTATCAGAAGTTTGTAGAGATATTCTGGGAATTCAGTGGATTTCTCCCGTGTGTGGTCTGAAGCACTCTAAACAATCACTGTATTTGGAGACCTAGATAACAACACATTCCGTACCGTTCATTATACGAGGGGAAATTAAAGATCCCATTTTAATGACTAGCATAATAATCTTTATGGTGAGTTCGTATGAAAGCAAACCTGCAACTTCTATTGAATTAAGAAACTCTGTTGGATAATATACTGCCTCTTTCTCAGTGATAGTGCCCTCAAGGCACGCAAATGTTTTTAGGACACCAGGCATCAATTTGATCATTTTCTTGTTGATTAAGCTGACTGTTTCATTCAAAGGGGCCAAAATTTCTCGTTCTGCCACTCTGGGTTTGAATTGTTCTCGGCAGTTTTGAACGACTGCGTGAGTAAGTTACAGAGTAGTTGTAACACATGATCCAAAATTTCCAACAAAAATGCTGTCTGGTTCATTGCCTATAGGAAAGTTTCCACTTCCAAGATGAAGTAAATGATCAGCAAATTGTCCAGCTTCAGCATCACCACTCGTATTCTTTTTTAGCTTCATTGTCTTAACGTTTGACCACAATGTTGATCTCTTCAAACATCAGTATACAATTGTGGCCCTTGTTTCTCCACGGACTACAGGCAAAATTCGTCTAAAATCTTCACAGAAAAGTGTTGAAATTCCTTGCATGGCCTCAACCTTTCCAGTGAAATCACGAAGAGTTTTATCAAGGGCCTCAAATACTAATTTGTTGCTCATTTGTGCTTCATCCACAATGATAGCTCAAGCTTCCCTGATGACTCGAGCAAGTGATCTCCCTTTTTTGATTGAATGAAGTGGAACATAAAAGTGTATAAGGTTAAGAGGAGCCTTGAAATGCCATGAATGGTAGGACCTAGTATAAGTGTTGCAGCCAGACCACTACTTGCGGTTGCAACTGCGACTTTTTATTGTGATCGCATCGTTGCCAAAAGCGTAGATCGAGGAATGCTTTTCATCCTCCTGGAGCATGTAAAGAATACATTCCACAACTGGCATTCAATGCTGCAGCAACAAATTCATCATGTATGGCTCGCTGTATCTCTTTTAAACGATTTGGGTTTTGAATTGTCGCCTCTTTCTCTTCACCAACATTACAAGAAGTTTCTCTTCTGAAATCCACTCCGGTTATTCTCCTGTATCTTTCCTCCCATCTCTGTGACAAAATCCTCTTTCTCTGCCTGGGCTCTATGGACAACAATGTGATCATTCTCCTCTAGAGTAAAACTGTGTGCAAAATCTTCTTGACCATAACTCCATTAGGATGCTAGGACCGCAGTGGGTTAAAGTTACAGCAACTGCTTTGGTGATATATTAACTGATGCCTCCTTCTGCGTTAAACGATGAACATTATCATTTTCGAGAAGTCCCCTTTGAACTCATGCATCTCAGTAAGTCAGACTTAAAGTGCCATTGACAGTTCTTAGATCTCCAAAACTTCGTAGGCGTTGGACATGGTAGGAAAAAAATTACTCTTGTTTAGGACTTACTGTGTACATCCAAACAATAACAATGGCTTAAAAAATTACGTCCTCTTCCTGTCTCGTTTCATGCTTTCTGCGTTTCCAAGATTTATTATTCCATGTTTGAAAGCGTGCAAGTCAATGTAAAATAGATTTGATGCAAAAGGATCTCTGCGGCAAAGGTAAAAAAAAAGCAGAAAGTGATCTTTATCTTGCATTGAAATAGTCACTTACCTCCTCTTGATGATGGGTATGTCACTTGAAAAGTAGCTTGATCAGATTTTTTGTGCACATACTTAAGAACATACTTTATGTTTTTCACCGAACTTCATATTTCCACTTTCAAATGGTACTTCATGTGTATAAGAAGCCACGGATGGTATGGGACTATCCACCAGTTATCAATTTCTTTTGCAGTCCGTGTCCAGTCCCTTACAATCTTAAGTACAGCTGTTTGAACCTCATTGTCTGGACTTCTCCTCCTTTATTTTGGGTAAGAATCTGTCAGTGTGCTGACGGAAAGCGTTTGGGAAATTTTTTGTATGTTTATCATACGTGATGCTATTAAATTGAGCTCACCAAATGGTCCGTGTATCAAATTAGTAGTAACAATGTTGTATAGCTCTGGATCAAACTGCTAATTTAGAATATCTTTGCTGACTGCTTGATTTTATATGTCTGGCTGTATCTTGCGTTCCTTTGTCAACTATAGAAGAGTGTGAGCATGTGTCAGGCCACGTTTCTGGAACTCACTGCAGTACAAGCATGCTTGAATTTTGCCAAAACAGCTAGTGTTCAAGAAAGTCATAAGTTTTTGCAACTTTAAGCAGAAAACTCAAAGAGTGATTTCTCGTTGATCTTGGCCTTTTGTCTAGGAGCCAGGTGTTTTGTGATCTCGTTTCATTTAGGATTTGCAGTCATGGTTATAAAGAGATCGGCTTTACCAAATTGTCTAACATAAGTCATATTGTCTTGTTATCTTTCAAGGATGCACCTTGGTCCTCCTTTGAAAGAAAACGGCAAAATGATACGCGGACAAACATTTTGGGATCTCCGTCGCCTGCGGTGAAGGCATCTCTTAAAGCCCATAACTCTCCGCACCCAGTTTGTCCTGTTCACGACGAATGTAAAAGAGCCTTTCACTTACAAATTGTGCATAGATATTGTCGGAAAAGCCGACGTGCGATTACGTCTGGTAATAAAACTCCTGCATTGTTAATTTGTTGAGATGAGTCTCAGAGCTTAAGGTCCATTTATTATATGTAAGGACAGCATTTCAAGTCGTCTGTAAAAAAGATAAACATGGC
This sequence comes from Elysia crispata, assembly GCA_033675545.1. Lineage (NCBI taxonomy): Eukaryota > Metazoa > Mollusca > Gastropoda > Plakobranchidae > Elysia > Elysia crispata. Next base: position 328,904 of record JAWDGP010001464.1, read on the forward strand.
TCTTTGCGTTTTTATTTTTCTTTCAAGTTTTACATACGGATTTTTTAACACTTTATATTGCAAAAGCATGACTTCTGTTAGAGATATTGCGATGGCCATTCCATGGGGATAACTTTAGTCTAGATCTAGTTGGTTATTGATCGGTCAAGGTCAGTGTCATTCTTGGCCACTTCTCTGCACGGGCTCTACGTGTCAAGTACTCAAAAATGGTCCGCAGAGCGCCTCTGTTGTTTAGGGGTAACCTATTCAAGCGTCTGCGAGGTGTCAGAGGGCGATACCATTCGGCCTACATCACTACACTCCTCCCCACCATAAAAGGGCGGCACACCTATGTTGAAACAAGTAGTTCTTAAATGACTGAATGGAATCATGGTCCATGCTCACCAAGAAAACATCCTTGCTAGAGTTACACGTATACTACCCTATGGGAGGAAAAGAGTTGGGGGAGTTTCCATCAGTACTTAAACCCCCAACGTGTCCCAGAATATATAAGGAACCAAAGGTGATTGTAATAGCTATCTCATCGATACTGCAACACCACATTGTGATGCAGCACCTCTCAATAACCAAGAGTATGTTATCCCACAAGGGATTCACATGCCATGATATAAGGGTGTTGGGTTGTTTATGAAAGCTGGTAAGGCTGCACGGGAGTATCATTTGATTGAACTTTGCAGTTGAACAACAGCATATGGCCACTGAGACTGCAACCCATTTAAGCTGAGGAAAATATGTCTAGTTCAGGCATAAACTGAAACCACAGTACTTGGCTACTCAGTATATTGAGAAACCCATATTGTGTTTGTCGACTTATATCTCAAATCTTAAGGTGAAAACCACCATATATTGCCCAAATAGGTCCTATTTTGTTTCATAACAATCGTGGCTAATATGGCATCATGAACCACTTCAGTAGGTATAAATGTGTGCAATAGACATGGCTGATAATACTTGTACTTCCTCTTTATGCCAAACAATCCCCCTACGCCCTTTAAATTCAGCACAGAATATGAAGCTTCGCAATGCTGAAGAGGCGGCAACAACCTTCTCCAAAGGCTCATCCTTCTTCCCCGCAATTAGCTTAGCGAAGTCCCCAAACTGATATGGGGTGTTGTCAGCTTCTTCCCCCTGGCTGACAGATAAAATGTATTTGTCTTTAGCAGGAATTGGTCACCCGTCCAATCCCCTCTAGCCCTGGACCTGTTGGTCATTGAACATCCTAATGAGGCCAGCGATGGAACGTTGCGCGGCCTCGCGAGAAACGGTGCAGTTGTGCTCTTAAGCGATAGTACACTGGCGCAAGAGTTCCCGGCTACGAAAGTTAAAAATCTGGTCTTCGCTACCCGTGTGGGAATACTGTGCTTAGACGGGTCAGTAGCCTCCTCAGAACGTATTCCAGAAACTGCTCCTGTCCTTTAATATTGTAATGGGTGCAGTCAATTCCTACCTCCCCTAGCGCCTGAATATGGAGACTCCGCGACATAAGCTTGAATTCTTCGCAGTATCTCTTATTCTCTGGCTCAACTTCGCAACATGCTTAAGATGAATCCCAATAATGGTCACGTAGCCAGGAGTGTTGACCTGTCTGATAGTTTTGGGTAGGTTCATGGGTCGCAAACACCTCAGCCGTCTCAGGAAGAGAAGTTATGCCGCTTCATGTAGCGATAGGCCAACATCCAAACCGCTCATGCCCATGCCCATGCTCGGGAGACGCTTAAGACGAGCCAACACACTTTCAATACACCATCGGAGATGCTGTGTATGTTTGCGACAAAGTATTCTTTCCGGGCCTGTTCGTATCTATCATTACCCTTCTTCAAGGTATAAAAGCGTAACTCTGCTACAGTGCTCAATCACGATCATGTCAAGGGAAAGATTTGCCCAAGAGGCTTGTGAAAGCCCGGGAGTGAATGAATGGGGACGCATTGTACTGTGTTTGCAGGGGACCAGACACTGGACGAGCGATGGTGCAGTGTGGCATCTGCTTGGAGTGGTTTCACTGTTATTATGTTTGCCTTAATGCCTTAGAGTCGCGCAGGTTACCAGAATACTCCTGTTCTGATTGATTCTTCCGTAAATTATTAAGTATAGCTCTTCTCAGTAATTCTTGAGTCCCAACCCATTTAATCTAATTAAGAGGAAAATGTTTTAGTGCTTTTAGGATGTCTAATTTAAGAATGCAATAATTTTTCGTTCTTTTTTGTGGACTTATATATCTTGTCCCACTCACTTCTCGGTGAATTCTAATTTTCTTTCATCAATGATGCAGCATACATGGCGCAGAATAACAGAGAGGTTTTTAAGTCTATACTAGACGCCATTCGGGCCACTTTTTGGCCCAAGGCTTATCATATGTCTATGAACTAACCACTAGGATCCTCTCGGCGTGCCGTTGAACAGCGATCCCGTATCTGGAATAGACGAGGCCTGCACAAAAGGGATGGGTTCATCGAAGGGTCAGGGACAGAATTTCAAGCTCCAGCGATCCCCCCCCGCTCAAGATCTTACAGTGGTGGGAGGTCTCGACCATTTACATCAGCGTTCAACGCAGTAGCAATTTGTTGGATGCATTCATCCCAGCAGTTCTGCTTACCCATAAGGTAGCAACGGATCGCGTTGAGAACAATGGTTGGTGAAAATGTGGGTGGGGTAGCCAAACCTAGAAAAAAAAATCCATTAACTTCAGCTGTTGCTGTAAACTCTACTGTCTGTGGTGGGAGAGGAATGCACCCCCCCCCCCCCTCCTTTATTCCGCAAATTGGTCAACTATCATCATAACATATTTATTGCACTTTTCAACTTTGGTTAAGGTTCCAAGAAACCAAGGTTTACCCGTTCAGTTTGGCAATTTGCATGGCACAGTTGCATGAGGTAACGTTATGCAGGTTAAGACGCCTTTTCATGGAATTGCACAAGGCGCAGCCCTTCAATGCAGTTTTATTTGTGCCCCACAATGGTACCACCAGAACCCTTGGAAGCGTTCCTTCGTAGGTCTAACTCCCTGATGTCCAGCAGTCGGGACATCATGGGCCAAGGACATACATGGAGTCAGCTTTCAGATGTTTCAACACCACGATTTGGAGCCATTGTATGCATGGATGAGTCCTGCAAAGTATATCGCTTTAAGTCTAAAAAGACTGTGGGCCATGAACATGTGTTTGAGAGAAGGGCTTGTCAAAGCCAGGGTCCCCGCGTCTGGGTCCCCATTTTGCATCTAATTGATCAGCTCCCTCAAATCTTCGTTCCGGTCTTGCTCATTTAAAAGATGAGCCAAAGTGACAGGGTGGTCGTTCTCTAGGCCGGAGCTTTAAGCAGTATGTGTGGCCCGCACACTTTTTGCCGATAGCTAAACGACATCATCGATTTCCTCTTGGAATTTCTTCAAACTACTCTGCATGTGCTGGCTATAAGGGCACCCGCCACACGGCAGAGATGCAAGTACGTTCTGTTCAGCAAGTCATGCAGTTTCTTTTGGCATTCTGGAGAGGAAGTCGGCATTATGGTGCAATTTCCCCGACCTGTGTACAATTTCTATATCGTATTGGCTGAGTTCCTCTAACCACCTGGCTAGCTGACTGTAACAGATTTGTGATGATGATGGGTAATCTGTTAGGCTCTGTTTGTCTAGGGGTATTAAAAATATACACAGCCAATCACACGACTCGTCCGTAGAAAATAAGTCCGAAGTCCGCAAGTAACAATTGCAAACTGTTTAATCCAACACAAGAGCTAGACTGTACAATATCTGTAGGTTGACTCATTAATCATTCACTGTAGACTCAATGTCGACTCACTATAAACTCTATGATGTTGACTCACTGTAGACTCAATGTTGTTGACTGACTAAATATAAATTGGATTCTTATTTATACAAGATCTCGTCGAATCATCGAGAAAAGGAATTACATAAATCATAAGAGAATACTCTCGGTACACGTCATTAGCAATTAGCAACCAATCAAAACAAAGGTAAACAAGGGGTGACGAGATCATTACTATGCTAGAACTAAGTCGGAGATTCGAGAAGAATCTTGACCATACAAGTGCGGGCTGTGTTCAATAAACAAAACTAAATTCTTAGGCTTGAAATACAAACGTTATGCAACCAAACAAGATAATGTACATAGATCTAGCCGATCCGCTACCCAAAAGTTACGCACCAAAAAAGGGTGAGGAAATGAGTAGATCAACTTATAGTACAATGCGTTACACATCCCCCCACTTAAGATAATTTTTCCTAAAAATTTATTCTCACATCCAAAGCATTGTATACTGCTTTCCACTTGATACAAATATCATCAATAAAATGGATACACCACGAGACTTTTACTTGATGTGGGCATACTGGCAGTCATGCTTTACGTTTAGTGTAACTCGAACATACTGGCAATACAAACAATAGAAGTGTTACTTCGAAAAAGGTAAAATACAATATTACAATAAGTACAGGCATATCAGAAGTTGCCTACTTCACAACAATGCCAACAATGCAATCTAAACATTACATTTAATAATAAATATTCAAAATATTATACAGGAACTCTGCTAAGAAAATCAGCTCCCACATTATCCTTGCCTTTAATGTGTTCTACTCTAAAAACAAAACTCTGCAGAGCCAATACCCAACGCATGATACGAGGGTTATCAAATTTAGAAACCTTTAGAAATTCGAGGGGTCGGTGGTCTGTCTGAAGCGTGAACTGCTTACCATAAAGATACAAAGCAAATTTCTTTATACCCCAAACAATTCCGAGACATTCTCTCTCCATCACAGAATATCTCTTCTCCCTATCTAGAAGCTTCCTACTTGCATAAGCGACAGGAAAAATGTGCCCATCCCTGTTCTGTAACAGGGTGGCGCCTAACCCTATATCAGATGCATCTGTTCTCAGAACAAACTCTTTATTAACGTCAGGGAGCACCAGTATGGGTTTGCTAATTACAGCTTTTTTCAATGCGGCGTACGCTCTTTCCTGGGGCTCTCTCCACACAATTTTGTTAGGCTGACCTTTACGAGTTAGATCTGACAGGGGGGCGGCAATAGCAGCAAAGTTAGGTATGAATGGTTGATAATAACAGACTAAACCTAAAAAGGATCTAATCTCTTTCTTGGTGGTCGGTCTCGGGGCGTCTTTCACTTTCTCAACGTTGCAGTCCTGAAGTCCAACTGTCCCCCGTCCAAGGCGGTGTCCTAGGAAGTCGACTTGTGTTGCTCCCAGTTCGCAACTAAGTTGGCCGCTTTCAACCTCTCGAAGAGTTCCTCCAGGACTTGCAAGTGTTCCTCCCACGTCTTGGTATGCACCAGCAGATCATCGATGTAGTCAACTACGTTGTCCATTCCCTCCAGAAGTCGTCGCACTGCTCTTGTCATGGTCATGCCGGAGTTAACCATCCCAAACGGCATCCTCAGGAACTCGTAGTGCTGACCCATCGTCACGAAAGCAGTCTTGTGGACGTCTGAAGGCCTCACACGTATCTGGTGATAACCCTTGGTCAAGTCGAGCTTGGAGAAGTACTTGTCTTCGCTCATACCAAGGAAAGACTCGGCTGGCGAAGGAACTGGTTGAAGGTCAGTAACCGTAATCTTGTTGAGACGACGGAAATCAATGCAGATACGATTACTCACGTCCTTCTTCTTCACAACGACCACAGGTGACGCGTATGGTGAGTCGCTCTTTCGTATTATCCCTAGGTCCTCCATCTGCTGTAGCTCTTTCTTGAGTGACGACTTCAGGGCGAATGGTACAGCATACGGCGTCTGACGTACAGGTACGTCGGAAGTCAGGTCGATCCGGTGCTCAGCCAGATTAGTGTCGCCTGGACGATCTGAGAATATCTCGCTGAACCTCTGGACCAACATCTGAAGCTCCCGATTTTGGTCATAAGTCAGGGCTTCACCGAACTTGACATCCGCAGCATCTTCTTTCTGTGCCCAAGTGCCAATTTCGGGCAGATCTTCGGAGCCTTGTTCATCACCGGCCAAATTGTCTTGACCATTATCTGCCTCGTAGTCGTAGTCCTCGACCACGGCTACACACGATGGAACGTTAAGATCATCTCGAGTCTGGCTCGAAACATCGAGTACTCTTGAACTAGTTTCATTGCGCAGCGTCTTCTGACATATATCACACGAGCGGCAGTATCTGGCCACGTCCTTGTATATGCCAGGCCAGTAGAAGTTACTCATTATCTTCTCCCTGGTCTTCTTTATTCCACTGTGACCTCCGGTGGTCGTATCATGGGCTGATGACATCACGTACTTCCTCAGACCTTCTGGGAGAACGACTTGTCGTACATTAGCCCCTCCGCGGGTCGCGTCATTATAAACTCTGTATACGATCCCCTCTTTTTCCTCGAAGAATGATGTTCTTCCCGCGCGATTTTCAGACATAACAGTCTCGCCCATCCTCTTGATGGCTTCAACATCTTGCTGGAGTCGGATCAGCTCTCTCTGGTCCACTCCTGTGTGCTTCGGTGTATCCGGTACCGTAAGTGGCCTATGTCTGACCTCCTGTCTTGCTTGGGCCCTTGTCGTTACAGCACCAACCACGGCTGTCGTATCAGTGTCATCTGGGTTCCGGGCACCCGGGACGTTTCCCACAACAAGATCACATATGACCTCCGGTATGCATAGCGCCTCCACTTCGCCAGACAGATAAGGTGTCTTGACTTGAATCCTGGCCTTCTCCGCCAGCAGCACTGTATTGTCGATCCTGACAATCAAACAGCACTTTCCTGTTAGCTGATCATCATCAACTAACCCGCGACGAACCACGACGCCCTCACAACCTGTGTCCCTTAACACGTCCACTGTCTTGTCTCCAACAAGGCCCTTGACGATCGGTAAGTTCAGCTCCTTGGCTGACCCCTTACCACCACAGGCTCCACAGTCTATCATGGCTGGAACTCTCTTCCCACTCTTGGACTTCGGTTCTGACGTCATATCTGGTGTCTGCTTTTCCCGCATCCTCTCCTGATGCTGATCCTTGGGTTTCCATAACCCGCATGGCTGCCGATCCTGCTCTCTTGGATGACGTAACCTGACTGTTATTCATCCTCAGCTTCGGACAGTCCTTCCTCATGTGAGTCAACTCTCCACAATGATAACATCCTCTACCATGAGTCGCTTTATTTCTACAATTCTGGGTAGTGTGACCAGGCTTTCTACAATTGTGACAAATGATCACTTCCTTCTTGGAAATGGGAGGCTTGTTTTGCTCATGAGTAGTGCCTTGCCTCGCTCGGTCGCTCAGCTGTCTCTTGCGGGCCGTGAGGAATAACTCAGCTGATCTCGCCACTTCTTCAAGGTCAGCTAGTCTCCGTTCCCGCAGGTATGTAGACAAATCAGCCGGACTTGAGTCTAGGAATTGTTCTTTCACAAACAGGTCCCTGAGAGCCTCATATGTGTGTGGTGCTTCCGCCAGTTTCATCCATCGCTCTAAGTATGTCTTGAGGCGGACTATGAACATGCTGGGATTCTCTCCCTCCTCTGGTGAACAAGTGCGGAATCGCTGCCTATAGCCGTCTTCTGTCAGATTATATCTCTTTTGTAGGACTTCCTTGACACGATCATAATCTGTGGCCTCGGTCTCTGAGAGACGACAAAACGCTTCTAACGCTCTTCCTGTCAGCAGTGCTGATAATGGTGTGCACCAGCTTTCCTTGGGCCATCCACTTGTTGTAGCGAATCGCTCAAACCGAAGTAGCCAAGAATCAAGGTCATCCTTTCTGTCCACAAAAGCCGGTAATTTAGGCATCTTGAATTTAGAATTCTCTCCTTCATGGACCGATCTTGTGCTGCCTGATGTAAGGTTGTGTTCACTTTGCTGTCTTGCCTGTGCTTGTATCTTTGCCAACTCTGTGTCCTCATTTCCTCCATCTTTAACCTCTCTTGTAGTTTAGCTTCTCTCTCTTCTTTCTCAGCTTGAAGTTTAGCCTCTCGCTCTTCCTTTTGAAGTTTAGCTTCTCGCTCTTCCTTTTCCTTCTCAGCTTGTAATTTGCGCAATTTATCCATTTGTTCAATAATAAAATTTTTCTTTTCATCTCCTCGTAACTGCAGTTCCTCAGCAATCTCTTTAATTTCTTGAATGGACGACATTATGGAGCTTTATCAGCTGAGAGTGCTATATGAAAATAGAGACGCTTCGAATACTCGCGTAAAAACACACGTCACGGTTTACGCAGAACACACTGCTGGCCTTGAGCGACTCTGACTCTAGATCTAACTTTAGATCTGACGAGTGAGGCTGGCAAAGCGTTTGTACCAGATTTTAGCCGACGAAGGTTGGTAATCTAGATCTAGTTCTACGCTGGACTAATCTAGATCTCTAGATCTATATATTCTCCGATGCGCTGAACGTAGATTCTATCCCGGACGAGCCCCCAGTGTAACAGATTTGTGATGATGATGATGGGTAATCTGTTAGGCTCTGTTTGTCTAGGGGTATTAAAAATATACACTGCCAATCACACGACTCGTCCGTAGAAAATAAGTCCGAAGTCCGCAAGTAACAATTGCAAACTGTTTAATCTAACACAAGAGCTAGACTGTACAATATCTGTAGGTTGACTCATTAATCATTCACTGTAGACTCAATGTCGACTCACTATAAACTCTATGATGTTGACTCACTGTAGACTCAATGTTGTTGACTGACTAAATATAATTTGGATTCTTATTTATACAAAATCTCGTCGAATCATCGAGAAAAGGAATTACATAAATCATAAGAGAATACTCTCGGTACACGTCATTAGCAATTAGCAACCAATCAAAACAAAGGTAAACAAAGGGTGACGAGATCATTACTATGCTAGAACTAAGTCGGAGATTCGAGAAGAATCTTGACCATACAAGTGCGGGCTGTGTTCAATAAACAAAACTAAATTCTTAGGCTTGAAATACAAACGTTATGCAACCAAACAAGATAATGTACATAGATCTAGCCGATCCGCTACTCAAAAGTTACGCACCAAAAAAGGGTGAGGAAATGAATAGATCAACTTATAGTTTACACTGACCTTGTGGCTCTTTGAAATTTGCCAGCCATCGGAGACAATGAAGTGCCTTCCTAGTTGATAGGGTCTAAATTGGGTGAATAAAGCAGACCACCGTGAGGAGCTCTTTTCGTGTGGTACAATAATCGTCTCTGCTCCTTCGAGAGAGTAATGCTATCATTTTTCAATAATAATAGTAATAATAATAGTGATGATGATGATGATGATGACAATAATAATAGTAATAATAATAATAATAATAATAATAATAATAATAATAATAATAATAATAATAATAATAATAATAATAATAATTATGTTGTAATAATAATGCTTTTTAATATTGGATTTGAATTGCGAAAGATTTAGTTTGTCCTTTTTCAAACTTTGATAATATTATATCATTGACACGCTTGTATTCATTCCTAATATTTTTTACTATTGTAGTCCTAGATCTATTTCGGATTTAGTAGGCATACACGATTAGGAAAAATATCAAGGTTCGAGGGTTCACCTTGCATGAAAGGTCCATCTGCAGGTCAATGCAGGTTAATTCAAAAAAATCCTTCCGAAATCCATAAACACTCTGTTTATCCATTGCATTGTTGTATAAACGGATCATTTGCCGCACAGGAGAATCTACAATTTATGGGTATATGGTGACGAGTGTTTAGATTTTTAATTTTCTATGTCGGCTGCCTAATACTCTGTAACAAAAGATAGTTTTGCACATAAATGACTTTTGGGTTAGCAGTATTATTTTGTGACAGATTAAATGAAATAAATGATACCTTAGCAGGAGAGAAATAGACTGCATTAAGGTTCCACTTAATTTCTTTAATTTTGTCAAAAATAGAAAATAAAAATGAATTGAAAGTTCTTTAAGATTAAAAAAATTAACAAATTTGTAAAGCTTAAAAGGCATACGCCGCTTGTGTAACTACAAGTATATAAATTAACCATTAAAACGATCAAAAAAACGGATCTGTACACTAGATCCTTCACTGACGTGGAACCACCAATAACATTTTAAAACACAGCTTAAAGTTACCTATTGAACTCTTTAAGCTAATTATTTTGTTTCAAAATCAAATATTCAAACTGAGAATATCTGTTGAAACCAGCTTAACAAAGGCAAACGATATACATGCAGTTAAGAAATAGGCGCTACTTTGCTATTTGGCGGAACGAGTATAAGAATGAAAATTACTTACAATAGAAATTGGTTAGGCCAAGTCACCGAAGTGAACAAACTTATGCATGTTTGAGTTATAGTGATCTAATTATTATTTACTAGGATAGGATTTTGCTCAGAACGCACATAATTTCAGCCTACAGGCCTACACAATAAAAATATCTAACCGTCCTAACTTTGCCAAATGGTTATATGATATAGATCGATGTTACACTTACTGCAAAAGTTTGTCCACTTCGGTGATTTGGCCTGTCTGTATTTTAGGAAGCCTCGTTTACAAAGCTTGGTGCATTGTGCTTCGAAAAGAAATGTGAGGCAGCTTAGGACTTTCAGTCGTAAGTCGCAACTACCGATTTCGAGCACCAGTGTTATAAAGAAAAAAATCGATTCTCTGTCGATATGGAGTTATGGTCATAACTGCAATCTATACCCTTTTTTCTTCATGCTCTTTGAATAAAGCATTTCAAAACAACCATTTTATGTGTTTATTTTGCAGTAAGGCTACCTATGTAGGCATGAATACTAAAACATAGAATCTAGTGCGCATCCTCCTTTTCAACCGTTTGATCTGGAGCTAAATACGAACGTTCTACCCTTTATAACTTGTCATCTCGCACAGAAAACATTCATAAAATCGTACATTAGATATGTTTATATTTGCCAAAAGCGTATTATTTGATTTGCTTTAAAAATGACAGCACAGCCTTTGTTTTCTCTAAGCGCTTGTGATCAGTTATGAAGCCGAGAGCAGTGGCGTCCAAGATCTAGATCTAGAGACCCTGTTCATGGTGAGCGACGCAGGATTGCTGCTCTATTAAACAGATTTATTGCGTCAATCATGACTTTTGCAGTAAACCATAACTACGCAGATCATCTTCATGAATATTTTGGGACAGATCGCAGTGCTTCTAACTGACTTTGATGATACTGATACTAGCGATCTTGAAAGTGAAAGTGATTGCACTGAAAAGCAAAAACCAAGGCAGTGTGTACTCTACGGATATTGGCGATCTTGAAAAGGCTATTAACCACTAAAAATGTAAGAGATAGACATAAATATTGATCACTTTCTCCTTATATTATTGTACAATCATATTCAGCTTGATTTCATGTCTTAATTGGTATACAGAAATCGTTTGTCAGTGGAAATTTTTAAAAAAATGACAAGAAGAAACCAAAACTTTTAAGGCCATTTTCTCAAAAGTGGGTGTCCGTAGGAATGAGTCTTTGAAACACAATATCTCAGCTTCTAATAACAATTTTAAGAAGCTGTTAACGCCACTCTCTTTAGAAATGTTTGCTGTTTATTAAAACATAATATATATAGCTTAGTACGCTCAAAAATCGACTTGCGACTGAAAATCCTTTGCTCTCTCACAAATGATACGCAGGTGGATTTTGTGTAGCCTCAAGCCTACTATCTACATCTAGAGAAGAATACTTCCTTAACGCTTTCTTTAACAATCTAAGGATTACTCTTGATTTTGTGCGATGACTGAGCCCACCCGAGGCCGATTGAATAAAAGACCGGCTCCTTTATCCGATCACTGCCCAGTCGCGTGATACAGGCTGGCTGGCTGGCTAGCACAGTGTAATGATTCGTGACGCTAAATTTGAAGTTCGCTTTGTTCTCCGTGTTGTTTACAGTCAACACATCATTCCTTCGTTCCACTGTTGTTTTATTCAGTCTCAGGAGTTATTAAAAGGGCTGTGGTTACACCTTAGTGAGAAACTTTCCATTGTATTTATTTGTTTCAAGAGCAGTGTAGTAGGGTAAGGCTTTTAAGTGAAAATGCTTGAATTGGTGGGATTAGAACCATCGGTTTATAGATGCTTAGGCACCCATCGCCTTGCCACTCAAAGCGAACATAGCTTAAACCAATACGCCACTACGCTCCCTAAAAAGAGAGTTTCATGGTGAAGGTATTTACTAAGCCTCCCTGAGTGATTTTCAATCTTGATTGGGAAAGCCCAAATCGCACCAAAGACAACCATTTAATCCAGAAGCACCACACTTGCCATTGGACGCACAAACATCTAGGACGAACGATAATAATATGTATGCTTCAAATATAATATAGTTTCAAATTTAGATGTAGAGGAGGCAAACCACTGGGTTAATATAAGTAAGAATTATTAAAGCTAGAATTTTAGGTAGTGCTCAGAAGTGGTTAGGGTAAGGCTTTTAAGTGAAATTGACCGAAAATGCTTCAATTCGTGGGATTAGAACCATCGATATTGGCTTTTCCAATCAAGATTGTAAGTCACTCAGGGAGGCTTAGTAAATACCTTCACCATGGTTCTAATCCCACCAATTCAAGGATTTTCGTTCATTTTCACTTAAAAGCCTTGCGCTAACCACTTCTGAGCAGTAGTAGTAGTAGGAGGAGGAGGAGGAGGAGGAAGAGTAGTAGTAGTAGTAGTAGTCGTAGTAGTAGTAGCAGCAGCAGTAGTAGTAGTAGTAGTAGTAGTAGTAGTAGTAGTAGTAGTAATGGGAGTGGCAGCAGTCCTCCTTCCCATACAAATATATATATATTGTATAGTCATCACGGATAATGTTTGAAGTACGATGTATGTCGAAGTTCTAATACTGTTTCGATTATTTGTATGGGAAGGAGGACTGCTGCCACTCTCACTACTACTACTACTACTACTACTACTACTACTACTAATGAAATAAATAAAACTTCCAGTGGCCTGGAAACGAAAAACAACAGCACAAGGTCGGAACGACAACCGAACACACCTCAGTCATACCCGAAGAGAGCGGAGGACAAGCGACAACTTTGTCCTCCACTTTAAACACCAGTGTCGTATGAAGAGAATTTAAGATATGATCTTATATCGCTTGTCCTCCGCTCTCTTCGGGTATGACTGAGGTGTGTTCGGTTGTCGTTCCGACCTTGTGCTGTTGTTTTTCGTTTCCAGGCCACTGGAAGTTTTATTTATTTCATTTTAAAAAGAAAACCAAGCCTCAACAAAAGAAAAGACAGCTGCTGGTCCACCAACATCAACACTTACTGCTTTTTTTACCTTTGCCGCGGTGATCCATTTGCATCCACTCTATTTTACATAGACATGCCACGCTTTTACACCTGGAGTAAGAAATCTTAGAAACGGAGAAAACGCGAAATAAGACTAGAAGAGGGCGAAATATTTGAAGCCGCAGTCATTGGTTCGATGTATACAGTAAGTCCTTGACAAGGGAATTTTTTTTTCTAACATTGCTGCTTCACCATGTTCAAGGCCCGAGAAGTTTTGAATATCTGAGAACTGTCAATGACACTTTGTGTCTGACTTACAGAGATGCTTGCCTTCAAAGAAGACCTCTTCAACAATGATAATGTTCATCACTTGACACTGGAGGAGACATCAGTTAGTGTATCACCAAAACAGTTGTGCCAACTTTTTGATGTCATTTTAACCCACTGTGATCCTAGCAACCTAATGAATCTGTGGTGAAGACACTGTACAAATATGTCAGAAGATTGTGTATACAGTTTTAATTTAGAGGAAAATGATCACATTGTTCTCCACAGAGCCGTAGCAGAAATAGAGAATTTTGTCATAGAGATGGGGAAAAATCAACTGGTTTAGTATCGCCTTCCTCAACCAGAGCGAGATGCAACAGAAAGAGCCGCAGTGGACTACAGGGGGAAAACTTCTTATAATGTTGACGAAGAGAAGGAGGTGGCAGTTAAGAACACAAATCGTCTCAACGAAGAACAGCGAGTCGTACATGATGAATTTGTTGCTGCAGCATTTAATGCCAGTGGTGGGTTGAACTTTTTACATGCTCCAGGAGGATAACGAAAAGCATTCCTCGATCTACGCTTTTGGCAACGATGCTGTCAGAATAAAAAGTCGCAGTTGCAACCGCAAGTAGTGGTCTAGCTGTAACACTTATACTAGGTCCTACCATTCATGGCATTTTAAGGCCCCTCTTAATCTGACACACTGGGATGTTCCACTTCATTCAATCAAAAAAGGGAGATCACTTGCACGAGTCATCAGGGAAGCTTGAGCTATCATTGTGGACGAAGCACAAATGAGCAACAAATTAGTATTTGAGGCCCTTGATAAATTTCTTCGTGATATCACTGGAAAAGTTAAGGCCATGCAAGGAATTTCAACACTTCTCTGTGGAGATTTTAGACGAACTTTGCCTGTAGTCCGTGGGTCACTATTGTAAAATGATGTTTGAAGAGATCAACATTAAGGTCAAACGTTAAGATAATGAAGCTTAAAAAAGAATATGAGTGGTGATGTTGAAGCTGGACAATTTGCTGATCATTTACTTCATCTTGGAAGTGGAAACTTTCCTACGTGCAATGAATCAATAGCATTTTTGTTGGAAATTTTGGATCATGTGTTACAACTACTCTGGAACTTATTGACGCAGTCTTTCCGAACTTTGTCAGCAACTATACAGACCCAGAGTGGCTGGCAGAACGAGAAATTTTGGCTCCTTTGAATGAAACAGTCAGCTTAAACAACAAGAAAATGATCAAATTGATGCCTTGTGACCTAAGAACATTATCGTTAATTGGCGGCACCATCACTGAGAAAGAGACAGTACATTATCCAACAGAGTTTCTTAATTCAATTGAAATTGCAGGTCTGCCTTCGCACAAACTCGCCATAAAGATTAGAATGTCACTTATGATAATGAGATCTTTTAACTCCTACACACATAATGAATGAAACGAGATGTGTTGTTATCAAAATGCAGTGATTGTTCAAATTGCTTCAGGACCATATAAAGGAGAAACCCACTGCATTCCCAGAATATCTCTACAACCTTCTGATACAGCTTTGCCTTTCTCTTTTACTCTATGACATTTCCCCTTTCAGCCATGCCTAGGCTTTACTATAAACAAGGCTCAATGTCAAACTTTAAAATACATTGGATTACACTTGGTATCACTACTTTTATCTCATGTGATGTTGTATGTAGCATTATCCAGAACTGGAAGCTGGAAATCTGTATGGATATTAGCACCTGATCAGCAGACACGAAATGTTGTATAACAAGAAGCTTTGCAATTAAAAAAAAAACATACAAATATAATGGCCTTTATGTTAAATTGTCCAGTTTACATTAATTTCTGTCAAAGTTTCAATTTGATCTTCAATATTGTATACCAGCATCATTTCAATAAACAAATTAGATTTTTTTTTAAAATGTTCAATCTTCAATGTGATTTTTTTCCCTTCAAATTTTAAATGAACATACATTATCTTCCCATATGTCATGAAATAAATTATTTCACATACAAATTACTTTTAATTTTTATTAATCTATGTTAACAGTCTCTTTATGAAATCTAAATATAGTTAACTTACAATATTGTTCACCCAAAATTTTCTTAATAAAACAAAAAAATCACCCTCGAAACTCAATATTCTACTCTTCAAGTTTTATTCTGTTATCAAAATTTTCAAAGTAGTGAAAAAAGAACTTTGTAAATCCAAAGACTTGCAATAAAAGTATTCCTCTGAAAACCACACAAGTATTGTTCATGAATTTATTTATGTGAAAAAGAACATTGTCCACCCAGCACCTTTTGAGTAAAAAAATGATCGACCTCAAAACTAAATATCCTCTGCCTTCAAGTTTTATTCTGTTATCAAAATTTTGAAAGTAGTGAAAATATCTATCTAAGAAGCTGTCAAGATTTAGGAATGGGCTTCAGTTGAGAGATGAACTGCATGGGGATTGTGTTTATCATAAGCATCTTACTTTGGAGGCCATAACATTTACAAAAAAGCTGAGGACCAGTACTTAGCTTTGATAAAGTTGAACTAAGCAAGGAAGATAATGTGAAGAATAAGCATCCATGGTTTCTTTTTGTTCGTTTGTACATGCATTGGAGATTGTTTGATTGTTGTTGAGTTTTTGTTTTGTTTTTTTTTTTGTATTTTGGATCAGTTTTTCTCTAGATTTGTTTGGAACAAATGGCACTGTATCTGTTTTGTGTCACATCAGCACCACATACGGTCTCAGATGAGAGATAAAATGAAACGAGGGCTTCTTAAACAATAGCACCCAGATTAAGTTTACTTTTTTGCTTGAGATCAATACGTCATTTAAAAGTGGTCTTCATTACAACATGAGAAGAACTCCAATGTTTCAGGGTTCATCATCTTTCAAAGCTGTACTGTAAGTGGCTCTGGAGGAGCTCTGGAGGAGCTCTGGAAATAAGTCTGATTTGTTGTGAAGTTTTTTCCCATTTTTTTTCTTTATGAAGTTATGTGGCTCTTGAGAGTTATTGTTGTAATTTTTTTTCCTACACTGTGGTACGACTCTGAAGGACATATAAATGTTATTGTTGTGGTTCACTTTTCTTCAATGTGGTAGTTTGGAATACATTGCACTGTATCTTCTGGCTCGGGAGGAGATAAAACTATTATTGTTGTGGTTCACTTTTCTTCAATATGGCAGTTTGGAAAACATTACACTGTATCTGCTGTGTGTTAGTTCAGCACTGCATAATTTTTTTTATGATCTCTATGGAGAGATAAACTGAAACTGGGGCTGCTTAAACTGCTTGATTGCAACCAGATTTAGTTTACTTTTGTGCTCGAGATCTTTGTTTCATTTAAAGAACGGCATCATGAAAATGTGAGTAGAGTTCCAATATTTCAAGGAACTCATATATTTCAAAACTGTATTATTAGTGGCTGTGGAGGAGACAGTTCTGTTCAATGTTAAACAACGTTTTTTTTTCATATAGTTTTATGGCTCTGGATTATGTCTATGTTTGATGTAAGTCTTTTTTTTTCTTGTAGTTGTATGGTTCTGGAGAAGATTTGTCTATTATTTTTGTAGTTCACTTTTCTTCAATATAGCAGCCTTCCCCACCTGTTTGCATTCTTCATTGTAGTTGTATGACTTACAAGGATACAAGTCTGTTATATTTGTCAACTTTGCTCTTCATCAGTGTATAATTTTTCCTTCCTAATCTGTTCATTTGAACGGGTAGTTGTGCTTCTGTATATATATATATATATATATATATATATATATATATATATATATATATGAACCATTGCCAAATACAGGTAGCTTAGATCTATCATGATTTTACGCCCATATGGCATGCCTTTATCTTGAAAGTTATAGACATTTCTATATAACTCAAAGAAGCAAAGTTGTAGTATAGACCTTTGTTGAAGATATCATATACTTTTTTATATAAGTACTTCTGTATTGACAGAATTATTGCCCTTTATTGATTACGCAATATTTAAACGGAGTTATTGATATTTTACCCTAAAAATAATCATCTTTTGGATACACTTAAAGCGAAAAAACGTTGCAATAATCTTTTAAGTGAAGATAAAAGCTTAAATAAGATGTTTATTCTTCATTCTAGCCAGAAATTGCCCTTGATACGTAAAATAACACGAAAAAAAGAACATCTTTTTCAAGCGATCATAGTCAAAACATTCTTAATTGAACAAATATTTTTTTTAAGGATTATATGTTGTAAGAGTATATTATGAACAATATCAGACCCTGTACTATTTGGAAGTACTCTACAGACTCATAAATTTATCATTAAGTACTACATGTAATGTTTCTTTAGTCTAAAATTGTCTATCCATCAGGGTTATTGTTTGGGAATTATTTGTATCTTTCTATTCATTATACTGTACCATTATAAAAAAAACTACATAAAGACAAAAAATATATGTAAAAAAAAACAAACAAAATGTAAAGAAGTCACGCCACTCTATGCTAATAAGTTCAACTACTCAAGAATGAGAGTTGTGAATGAATTTAAAAAAATTAATGTAAGAGGTTCTATTTTCTTGTCAATATCTTTGTTAAGTTTTAATTTTCATGAAAAATTGTCAGGTCAAAAACGAACAAAGGAAAGAACTGATAAACAAACAATTAACTGCAATTCTTTAACAAATTCCATAACATGATCATGTTAAAGATTATAAAGAACTATGCAAAGAAAGTTTATTGAAATTATGCTGCATCATGAAAATCAAAATAAATTATTGGTATACTTTATTGTAGACAGTATTGCTCTTTTATCTAAAAACAAGCATTTTGCACACATTAGTACTTTCCAAGCAGTGGACATACAATTCATATGATTCAAAGAAGAGGAGATGTATGTCATACAGAAATAAAAAGCTAGAAATCATAATGATAATCACTTCATCCAATTTGATAGTTCCCCTTCATTTAAAAAAGTTGCAAAGAATGGGCCTTTTTGTAAACATATACATTTGCTAGGATTATAGCATGAAAATTTACAACTCTTATTTAAAATGTGATTTTATGAAGTACACATTTATTTAAATCAAATGAAATTGAACTATGCATACATCAAACTGGTCACTTAAGTATTTTTTCATACAATTCACCAAGAATAAAATTTCATTCATGACATAAAGCATCAGATGCATTTCAACTGACCATTCTAATTTGCATTGAGAAATTTCTTGATAAGTTGTGTTTAAATTGGGCTTTTCATTGACACCTAAACATGTAATATGTCTTGCATTTCAGATGAAATGAGAAGCCTTGTAGCAACTACTATTTAATGATAAGTCAATTTTAAAAACTTCAAATCATATGCTTTAAAAGTCAAAAGTGTGAACAGAACTGAAGAAGAATTTTTCTTCAGGTATCAGGGAACCACCTTAAATTTGAATAATATACTATGCATTTCTGTAAACAATATTAACAAACATATTTTGTAGATTCAACTAAAGAAAAATCGACCAAATAAAGTTAAAAATTCAGCTTCACAACTACAATGTAAATGATTTGTAATATTCAAGCTGAATATTTTCAGCTTCAGGCACACTTTAGTAGAGTCATTGACTTTTTCAATTAGTATCTCATAGTCATACTGCTTTTTATATTTTGCTCCTCCTCCTGCTCCTGCTTTAAGCTGCCCCAACAATTCTTTACCAGTAGTTTCTGCTTCAAGCAATAGGCTGCCCGTTTTCAGCATCTGTCTTTAGCCTGGCACAGTATTCTGCCTCATGCTTGGCTTTTGGATGTTTTCCTTGGACGAACAAGCTTCTTTTTCTTTGGCCATAAATTCATAAAAAACTGTTCACTGAAAAAGAAAAAAAAAGAGACTATTGAAAGGTACCATTCTAAATGGCTTAAATTGTATTCTTAAGACAAATCTAAAATCATGCAATAGCAATTCTAGAGACGAAAATCAGGATTAGATTCTTTTTAGCCTCTTGACTAATAACACTTGAGTAGAAACTGAAACAACAACAAAAAAAAGGAGGAGTCAAGTCTACATAATTTCTTCTCCAAGTGATGTTTTTTTTTTTTCTTTGGTTTTTTTTTTCATATAAAAAAAGAAAAGGAAAATTATGTGCATGAAGGGATTTTATCGTAATTAAATTGACCTTTTAATTTTCTGAGGTGCTCTTACTATAGGTGGAGTAGAGCTGTTTTGATTGTGAAACTTCTAAAATGGATAACTATCATACATAATGCTAACAAATACCAGTAATAACTGCTATACATAACAAGAATAGATGGAAGAGAAAAAATTCTTGACCTCTTGATTACTTGTGCTAAAGACAAAAAGATTGTGTTTGTCAAAAGGGTAAATGTAATAGTCTTCATAATATCTAGACAAAAAATAATGCTGAATGATTTTTCTAGAGGAAAATTTGAATAAAATTCTTACCAGCACTGGTAACCGCTTTAAAGGGTTAGTATTATCGTCTGCTGCATGACTGATGTCATCTACCATCTGGATAATAAAAAAAAATTTTTAAAAATTGTTGAAATTCTCCTTCTACTTTGGTAAAAGTTGTCCTGAGTGATTAACCATTATTATTAAACATATTGTCCAATTAAGAGGTAGCTGCATAGATTTCATCTTGTGAAACAGTGTGAATGGTTTAATGTTAACAACAAACAGTATGCGGAGTGTGGATTTTTATTAAAATTATAAAAAGCATTTCATTCTGTCCATAGAAATCAAAACTAGACTGTGAAATAAGCATTACAACTGGACCACTACACCCAAACAGTTTTCCAAAAACTTACAGAAATATCTCCCAATAGCGGTACTTAAAACATTACAAATCTCTCACTGTTTAATTCAAACAACTAATATAATAAACTTTAAGAAATAATATTCGAAAATAATAACTTAATTTCCAGAAATAGGAACTTGCACTACTTTAAGGAATGGTGGCTATCTGACATGATGAAAACAGTGCTCAATAGATTAAATCTTTTGAAAGTTTGCACCTAGATCTAGATCTAGATTGTTGAAAATCTTCTTTAAGTTATCAATATTTAAACATTAAAATTAAGTTGCTGTTTTGGCACACTTTATAAAAATGAAGCAGGAGAGAAAATATAATAATTTATTTACTATTCTTGGAATTGGTTCACTTACACAAAAAGACAAGCACATTTTCCTGCCCCTTAAATTTTTTGCACAATCTTACCCTTGAATGAGTTAAAAACAAATTCTTTCCTGTCATAAACTAATACAATTTTCTCATATATGGATTTTGCATTATGATCTAGATCTAGATATTTATAATTTTCATTTTGCTTAATTTAGCTAAATCAGTTTCAAAGAAAACAATTTCCTGTAGCAATCATGGGAAAGTTTGTCAGCATATTCTCTTTAAACCTTTGACTACTGAAACATATGTAGATATAAAAGCCACATATTATCATTCATAGAATTTTTCAAAAGAAAACAAAATGAAAAATGCAGGTTTCCTGCAGTACTCCAAAACCTAGATCTAGATCTATCAAACTTACACAAATTGACAAAGAAGTTATTCCTGTTCAATTTTGTAAAAGTTATCTCACAGCTCTAATAAATGCACAAACATGTTGGCTCTAAAACTAAATATAAATTTCAAAAGACTAGGAGAACTGTTCTAGCTTTATTGTCTACACTTCTTAAAAAAGCCATGACTTTTCTTTAAATCTGAACCTTTTCATAACTTTTCCGAATAAATATGGTTTGACATGAAAATAACTCTGTCAAATCGTGTTAAGTGATAGAAGATCCAAATAAATTTGAGAACAATAAGAAAAACCGAAAATTTACAATAATCCTTTCCAAGTTACAAAGAATATGACTATGCAGAACTTGATGGATGCCTTTTCTTGAGATGAATTATCTAGATCTACATTTTCCAAATAACTTACACAAAAATGACGAGTGAGACGCCATGACAGTATAGTCAATTCCTTGACTCTGTAGTAAGTTATCCAAAAACAAGTTAATGTTATGAAAAGAGGAAAGAAGTCATACCGAAATAAAAAAAAAACTATCGTTAAACAGAACTCACCTGTGAAGATAGATTTGAGAGACTTTGAATGCGATGTTATGCAGGGTAGATCTACCGGTCGGACTAACTCTCAAGAGCCGTTCTTAGTTTGACGCGAAAAATGCGAAAGGTCATCGTGTCTCGCGAGATCTTTTTTCGAAAGTAATATCCGACAAGGCGAACGGACGTTCAAAACAACTTTTCGCTTTTTTAAATAACTTTGGAATCTTAAAATTTGGAAATATCCAGAGAATTTGTAATTTTAAAAATGAGGTTGTTAATATTTTGTCCGCTTTGTTTTTTTCGCATAACTTTCGTCTCGGTTTTTGACACGAAAATGCACTTTGACGATAATAAGACTAGACTCAACCCCCGACCACTTATTTTTGGGGGCTTTAAGATTATTTTTTAACCCAACTGAATTCCTCGCCATAGTCTAATAAAAAAAGAGCTAGTTTCTTAGACATTTATAAGATTTTGGTAGATTCGAACACCTAGGTGTATTTGACAGGAAAATCTTATGTTAAGTTAAGAATTTTTAAAACACCCGTAAGACATAATCAACGATTTTTTTTTCAGTAAAAAAGCATTGGAACCCATGGCTACACTCCTTCCAATGTCTCAGGAGAGAAAAGTAACCATTGAAGCCTTGTTAAAATGATTTTGGAGTGCAGTTTCCTGTAAGATTTATTTCATGATAGATTTTCACGGTCGATTTTAGTATCGATTTCATAGTTTGGAAGTCTGTAAAATAAAAACCAATTGATCAATCAAAATAAAATTTTGCATGTCTGTTGATTATTTACATTTTAAAAAATGTACCAAATCATAAATAGAACCGTAGTTTAGGCATAACGTTATGGCTCAAGTACTGCAGTGACGTATACAGATATGCCTTATTTGGCAATGGGTCATATATAAAACTTTGATTTCTTTGTCCGCTATCTCCTCATAAACCACTCAACGTAAAATGATGAAGTTTACTGATTTATGATCTGCCAAGTTCAGTGTGTGCCGCGGTAAAAAAAAATTTTTTCTAAGTTTTGGCTTTAGGCTAAAACATGCTTTTGAAACTTCATTATATTTTTATTGTAATTAATTCCTCAATTTTCATTGCCAAATTGACCATAAGGAACCAAATAACCTATAAAACAGTATTTCAATGTTTTCGAATTTTTTTATTTACATAACTCTTTTAAAACTATTTATAATTATTTTTTAAACATAAATGTATTGTGATAACATGTTTTTATTTTCAAAGGAGTGAAAAACTTCAAGGAAACTAAATTTAAATAAAATTTGGCCTCTTGCAGGCTAAGACAAAAGCGTCATATTTTGTGGTTATTTTCGGTCTTAAACGGAGTAAAAGCATAGCATTGTTTTTCTCTTAATGGCTTGTCTAGATGAAACAGAAAGATTTCAAAGCTCTGAGGTTAATATTGATTGCAAGATTTCATCAATTATTTGTGTTTAAACGCAATATTTGTATAGAATGATCTACACATTGAATTTTCTTAGATCTAGATTAGATTACATATTTCTTCGAAATATCAATCAGAAAAGGAAAGTAAGTAGATCTAAGCTTAGTAGGGTAAAGCAAGTCAAGATCTAAATCTGGATTGCGTTAATCTGATGACTTTTCAATAAATGTCCATATCTAACGTAGATCTAAGGGTAGTCAGAATATGGATCTAAACCTTTAGAATTAGGGGTAAAATAATAGTGATTAAAACATAGAATCAAAATCAGGACTTTCCAATCAATGTTCGTAGTCAAAATCTAGATCCAGATCTAGATTAGAATCAAATTTGGATTAAATTAGTCCTCAGTCAAAATATAGATCTAGATCTTGATAAATATGCCAGAGTCTAGATCTAGATATGTAATATTTTCACTATCCAGTGCAATAAATGTTTTGAAAAGCAAAATTTTGATTGCGGTTGCTAGTTTATTGTCAATGGGTTTCTCAAAACATTTTGAAATATTTTTGGCTGCAATAAGTTTTTATTACTCCTTTCGACAAATGAATCAAAATCTATTGCGATTTCCCATTGTGTAAAAATGTACAAAAAAAGTCAATACCGTATTTTCCATAATAATTGATTTTTACTACCCTTTGGCTATAGGTTTTTGGAAATCTACACATATTATTTTTATTTCCACTAACTTTATCTAGAGAGTTGGATCCAGACAAAATTTTCTAAGGCCTTTATATTTTTTATCCTTTGTTGTAACAAGTTTCTTCAATAGAATTGACAAAAGAGTCATCGATATTATTAATGGATTTCTATTACAGTGAGAAAATTTTAAAAAATCAGCACAGGATATGCTATAACAATTGATTTTTAATAATCTTTGACTACAAGTGTTTGGAAATCTACACATTTTTTTTCTTATTTTTGACAAATTTTATGTAGATTCAGACAAAACGTTCATAAGTCTTTAGTTTTTTTATACTTTTTTGTGACAAATTTCATCTATAGAGTTAATTTTACACTTGAAAGCAACTTTACTTGCCACGAAAATTTTATTTGTATGTAATTTAATAAATTTGGATGTAGATTTAAACATTATTGAAGATCCAGACGAAACTATATTTTTTTTTAATAATTTTTGCAAAAATTAAGGAAAAATCCAGCAAGATTTGCTACGGGGTACATTTTGTATTTTCAGATTTGATCCTTTGGATCTATATTCTCAAGAAGACCATTTCATGATTTCATCTGTACGGCTGATCTAATCGACAAAGAAGTTCATTTTATGGTCTCATCTGTACCCCTGTAGATTTTTAACTGCACTAAACATATTGTTACATTTACAATGCCGAATCGCAAAAGAGGGTTTGGACTGGGTGCTTTAACACCACAAGGCCAGAGGAAAAGATCTGATCATAAACCTAAGAGGATTAGAGGTGATGATGGAGGAAACAACACTCAAAGGTTTTCGCGATGATGGAGGAAGAGCATACGGTTTCGGTGGAGAGATAAACTAAAACAAAGGTTGCTTAAACAATTGCACCAAGATTTAGTTTACTTTTTTGCTTAAGATCTTTACTTCATTTGAAGAAGTCTTCATTACAACATGAGAAGAATTCCAATATTTCAAAGTTCTATAATTTGAAAACTCTATCAGTTTTTCACCATAAATTTGTTAAGGACACATTACACTCTATGATCTGCAGGGGGTCAAATCAGCACCACATACTGTCTCAGTGGACAGATAAACTAAAACTGGGCTGCTTAAACACTTGCATCCAGATTAAGTTTACTTTTTTGCTTAAGATCTTTACTTTATTAAAAGATCTTCATTACAACTTGAGAAGAATTCCAATGTGTCAGGGTTCTTACAATTCTGTTACATGAATTATTGAAAAAAAATTTTTTTTTCCTTTTTTTTATATAGTTCTGTGGCTCTGGAGATAAGTCTGTATTTGTTGTAAAGTTGTTTTCTTTTTTGTTTTTCTTTTCCATTTTTTGTATGTAGGTTTAGGGCTCTGGAGAGTTATTGTTGTAATTTTTTTCATGTAGTGGTACAACTCTGGAGGAGATATAACTGTTATTGTTGTGGTTCACTTTTCTTCAATATGGTAATTTGGAATACATTACGCTGTATCTGCTGGGCTCTGGAGGAGGTATAACTGTTTTTGTTTTGGTTCACTTTTCTTCAATATAGTAGTTTGGAACACATTACACTATTCTCTGTGTGTCAGTTCAGCACCACATAGGTTGTCTGTGGCGAGATCAACTAAAACTAGGGCTGTTTAACATTGCACTCAGATTTAGTGAACTGCTTTGCTTGAGGTCTTTGCTTCATAAATGTTTCAAGGTTCTATATTTTTAAAAACTGTACTATGAGTGGCTCTGGAGGAGACAATTCTGTTACAGTATGTATTATTTTTTTTAATTATCTTTTCTTTTAATTTTTTTATGCGCTGTTTGGCTTTGGATTTACTCTTTATTTGTTGTAAATTTTTTTTTCTTTTACCATTTTTGCCTTTATCAGTTTATGTGGTTGTTTGGCTCTTGGGAGTTATCTTTGTAAAATTTTTTATGTAGTTGTATGGCTCTAGAAGAGATCTATCTATTATTGTTGTATGTTATTCACGAGGACAAAATGAAGAATCATGTGAACTACTTATAACAAAAGTGTCTGCAGGAAAAGAAAGGTTTCATAATTTGTAGAAACTGATGATATTATTGATAGACCAAAGGTAGGTTAAATATTTACCCACCTTTTTCAATTTACTACTCTGCATCTCCACCTCTTCTTCCTCCATCTACTTAACTTCTTCATCTTTTTTCTTCTTCTATTTCATCTTTAACTTGTATCCCCTCCTCTATTTATGTATGTTACCTGTCTCTTCTTCTCCCTCTACTTTTTTTGAGGTTGTCATACTGCATCTCTCACTGTTTCTCTATACCTCTCCTTTTCTTCCTCTTCTCATTAATTTTCTCTCTTTCTCTCTACCTCGCTCTCTGTTTCTCTGTCTTTCTAC
Organism: Elysia crispata; assembly: GCA_033675545.1. NCBI lineage: Eukaryota > Metazoa > Mollusca > Gastropoda > Plakobranchidae > Elysia > Elysia crispata. Next base: position 354,895 of record JAWDGP010001464.1, read on the forward strand.
TTCTATTGTTTTGTTTCGTTTTTTTTTTTTTTTTGTTGTTGTTGTTTTCAAAAAGGTATGGCACAATTCCAACTCTTGAAAATGCCTCTTGCCTATTCAAGCCTGTCACTGATCATAGACCAAGTAGCATTATTCTCGGCCGACCGCTGTGACATTATCGTTATGAGCCGGCATGACATTCAAGAGGGCTGTGGCCCAGCTGGCTCCGTGGCGCTTACTGCCCTCATGTTGCGTCTTGACTACTTGTTGAAGGCTAGTTGTGTAAAGCCTAAAACTTCGAACCGAGCGGTTTTCTCATAGATAACCTTAACGCAAACCTTACGGCAGTTAAAAATCATTCAAGGAGAGTGCGATTTTTTCTTTTCTTTCACAAATCTTGCTGAAACTCAATAATTCAAAACTTTTATGAGAAATGCAAATTCATTCAAGAGAATTTGGCAAAAATAGTTTTGCTCGTGTTGGTGAGATATGTGCGCTTCTTTGAGGTATTGGTGTAAATTAAAATGTAGTAAAATATAAAAATATTATTATTTTGTATATTTGCAACTATTACTTCTCTTTTTTCCGACCAGGTTTGGTTTCAAAACAGAAGAGCGAAATGGCGGAAAAGATCTAAACCCTTCCAGCAGCATCCAGTGGCGTCTTCTTATGCGGTGTCGTGTCCATTTGGGTGGTCTCCCGTGGCAGTGTTTGTAAGTTCTCCTTCTTCGTTCGATTACTGTTTAGGATATATCTGGAAAAATTTTTACTCATCTTAGTGGGTTTACTTGCAAATGAAGAATTCAATGCTTTATTTTTAACAATTAAGTTCATTGAATCATAACTTTCACGTTGATTATGTATCGCTAACATTGTTTTTATTAGAAATGTATTTGAATCTAATGCTTTTATTAATGCAGACAAAGTTAAACAAATCATGATAAACACAAACTCTCTCTCTCTCTCTCTCTCTCTCTCTCTCTCTCTCTCTCTCTCTCTCTCTCTCTCTCTCTCTCTCTCTCTCTCTCTCTCTCTCTCTCTCTCTCTTTAATTCTCTATCCTTTATTTTTCTTTTATCCATATCTTTCCCGTTTGTTTGTTTCTTTGGTTTTGTTTTTGTTTTTTGGGGGGGGTTTTTTTTTATGTTTTTTTTATTTGGGGGGGGGGGGAGGTGTAAGGGTTTGTTGTTTTTTTTCCTTGCTTTTGTTTTTGTTTCTATACCTTTTATCTTAAATAGGTATTTTTTGCCACTCGTCGCTTCTTGTGACTCAATCATTGTTCATGAAAACAAGAAGTCCTTCATGCCTAAAATATTTATAATTCTTAACAAGTTCAACGGAAAGAGTCGTGGAAGTCATTGGAAATAATTATACAGAAGAGCATTAATTATTATCACACAAAAAATCAATACAAAATTATACATAATATTGGAAACAATTATCATACAGAGCATGAAAAGGGGACCAATGCAACCGCAATACTTCGATTGCTAATGGTCATCATAATAATAATAATAATAATAATAATAATAATAATAATAATAATAATAATAATAATAATAATAATAATAATAATAATAATTATAGTAATAATAATAATAATAATAATAATAATAATAATAATAATAATAATAATAATAATAATAATAATAATAATAATAATAATAATAATAATAATAATAACAATAACAATAACAATAATAATAATTATAGTAATAATAATAATAATAATAATAATAATAATAATAATAATAATAATAATAATAATAATAATAATAATAACAATAATAATAATAATAATAATAATAATAATAACAATAACAATAACAATAATAATAATAATAATAATAATAATAATAATAATAATAATAATAATAATAATAATAATAATAATAATAATAATAATGATAATACTATTACCGCCAACAGTTTAAACGATGAAGAATAAGAGTAGGAAAAACAAGAAGAAGATGAAAAAGCAAGAAAAGGAGGAGGAGAGAGACGGAAAAATACGCGTGGGAGGGAGGGGGGAAGAAGAAGATGCTACAGCGCTCATATTAGAAATTCACTGCGAAGCTAATTTGAAACGTCATTCTCTTCTTGTCCTATCTCAGTTACTAGAGAGAGACTTGCATCTCTGCTATTTAAAGACAATGAAAATACGACGGTTTCTTACTCTTTGAACTAATGGTAAGAGATCCAGAGCCCATGAGGTGTGAAGAACAAATACGACTGTCGGTACCGTGGACATTTGAAGTTACTGACACATGTAGTTGGTTAATACCAGGACAGAAGAGCAAACAAAAGATCTAGACATCGGTGTTTTAACCACAATCATGGGCCTTCCCTTGTTCTAAACTTGCCCCTACCCCAACCCCAGAGTCCTAACAAAGAGTAGGAATGACCACTGCTCTCAGTCTTTCCCGAATCATGTGGATTGCATCTAATGGTGGCGTTGGATGGAAAGTAACGTTATTGGCTGATTTCTGTAGTATCATTAGCCCAAACCAATCAATGTTACTCTGAAGTCGAGTAAAAAGGAGAGACATTTACTAAGATGGAAACAAAGGCATGAGTTGATGGCGTGACGGATGTGAGTGTAAGGTATCAGCAGACAGGCCTCAGGCCTCGGCCTTTGCTGTTGGTGATTTTTTATGTGCTGTCACTGTGTATCGAATTGTAGGAAAGCATAGTCTGTCGCTCGGATTGTTGAACGAGATTTTTACTTGATGTCTCTTAAGGTGTTTAAAACTATAAAATTGCACAATTAAATCTTACTTTGAAGATTAAAGAAGTGAAAGAAATGAGGAGGAGGACGGGCGGGTATGTGAGTGAGAGAAGGAAGGAGGGTGCGGGAGAGTTCAAGTATTAAATTTCGTTCAATTCTTCTCGCGAAAAGAAACAAAGAACGGACCTTTGAATTAGCATGTAGAGCCACACACAAAAATGCAAGCTGTGGTTGTTACACTAAAAGGAAAAGACATACTAATTAAAAAGAAGAAGAGTAATTTAAAATGGAGCACCATTGACACTTAACACCTACAGGTTCCATCGGGTGAGTCAGCCAGCCGTAACCTCTGAACGCTGTTGGAACCAGAGTTTACCTCCTTTGGGGTTATTTCTGAAGACGCACGTATCGCCAGATGTTGATTTTAGATTTTAAGACTGCTAGATCTAGGTCCGAGCAAGCCAAACTTATTATCCTAGACCAAATGTCTAAGGTTACTTATAAATTATTTTGTATCCGTAACATCGACTATTGGTTAATAATTTTTATATCTTAAATACAACGAAGGGTACGGATGTGGTATGGCGGAGATTAAACCACAAATACAAATTCTACAGATCGAGCCACCGGTGACTCCTATTATTAAACCAATCTATCGATTATCGCCCATAATAGCGTGTTAAAACTAGATGCGATCAGAGAGCATAAATAGTTGTGGTCCGACTTAATCCTTGAAGACCGGCTCGGGTAAAGCGCTGATATGCCAGGGCGAGGGTGCCGAGCTAGTAACAGTTGAGAGGGGGTGTGCGTGGCGCACTAACATGTCCTGTCGTGTGAAAATCGAATATCTAGGAGTTGATACGTTATTTTTAGACATTAAATTTTATAGACACCCATAAAAGTATACATTTTCAGAAACTTTACTGTTTAATCTTTTTGCTCGTGTTATTTTTTTTTTTACTTTTTTTTTTTTTCATTTACGACAAAAAAAGGATTAGGGTAAATGACGCATATAAAATCATGTCGAGAAGAAAAATAACAAGACAAATTTTACCGATAATTCATAAAGCTAATCACAAGTTCCCTTAGTTTGCTAATATATTTCAAGCTTTGAACGATGACTAATCCAACTCCCATCTGCTTTTTCGCACCAATCATGATCCACAAAACAAAGCTCTCGAACCAATCAGAACGGCCCATCAAGTCAAATTTACAGGCATTTTTCATCTAATACAAACGGAACGGAACTAACAAGCATCAAAGGAACACGTTAACTTCTCATATCGCTATTTTCACACATTCTCGAAAGCCAAAATAATATCCCTCAAGTTCACCTATACCCCTCCCCTTCCATTCATACCGATTTAATCGGAATCACTCCGATTTTTCATGCAAATTTGGTCCGTTTCCGATTTTCCAAATATTTTGGAAATATTTCGATTTATTTTTCCAAACTAAGTTTTCACCTCCAAAATTAAAAACATTTTCATATTTTTTAATAAGACCTACAAGATCGACGGACAGCCTGCACAGAAGAATAAATAGGGACGATACAGTTATATCATATCGATATTATTTTTTTTATTATTTTATCAAATGCGGTATCGAAATCGATATATTGATTCTACCGAGTTGTTTACTTTATCGTTTATTCGTCCGCGCTACCTTCTCTCTATCTTTACACTCAGACTTCGCCTTATTTCCAACAAAGGATTATTCTTTTTTTTTTTCTTCTAAGAGTAATTTCTACTACAGGACAGCGCTTTTTTTTCATCTATATCTTTTAGTTATCAAGATCGATTGAGAAATCCTAAAATAGAACTAGAGTAAATCAAGATGAAATGACACGAAACTCAGTAGGCCTAATGTGAAAAGTAAGGTTTAGATCTGATAATAGGCCTAAGAAGTTTTATCCGGATGCACACTTTACAATCTGGACAAGATCTAAGATTTTGATCATTTTATCTTAGGTAAAATTTACATCTAGATCTAAGTTACATGCTACATCATGCTTAACTAGTCTCAGCGAAATTTTTGTAAATTGGCCTGTTTCTCATTGAAGTGATTGAACAATAGAGTGGATTACTCTCTTGAAATTATTTCTGAAATAAAATATTACAACTTTCCATCAAATTGTCAGTTTGCTCCCCATGAAATATCTGGTTATGTTTTCAACAGCTAGATCCAGCAAAATTCATTAGATTTTTAATTTTCCGAGTCAAGTGTGAGAAAGGCCTATACACCATGAAGAAAAACTATCTAAAATCAGAAAAAAGCATCAAATATGTCATTTTTAATCCTTTAGTTCGCAGTACATTTACTCTTTTTCATATAAAAAAAGCCTTTTGAAGTGATGTACGCTCCCCACAGGAGGTAGTTTGCAGCTCTGCTCTTTGTGAATTCATCAAATGCTGCATAATGCCAATGTCATCCAATTTATTGAGTCACTTAAAAGTATTGTAAGGCATAGAGCACTTGATTTAAACTGAAAGAGTTATTGAAAAAAGATCTTAAGATTATTTAGAATTTTTCACCAGTGAAGAATTACAAGCTAAGAAAACTAGTTTTTATTAGACTTCAGAGCTAAACCGATGAATAGAAATTCATCAAAGACCGCATTATGTGTTTAGTAATGGATGCTGTAGGGGGCAAAAAAGCGAGACATTCAGATTTTTTTTGGGCAGATTCAGATTTTTTGACAGAATCATTCAGACTTTCTTTCCCTGGAGAGTGGCAGGTCTGTATAGGGGAGGGGGAGGGGGAGGGAGAAATTTAGTAAGCAGACACACCAGCCAAAAAATTGCATCATTGATCTATATCTTCGTTATTCAGTTTTAGAATTTTGAAAAATAAAATATATGCATACGCGGTGTGACACATCTGCAACTGACGGCTTCCCGCTGGAAATTGTTTGAGCTGGAGATGGACAACTGATCCCTGTGAAAAACGTCACAAAAATTTTTGTCGATGAACCACTGTCGTTTTTCCCGGTACCGCGTCTTAGGCACATGAATATGAAAGAAAGAATGAAGATGGTGGCTAGAAATGGGAGTCCTGAACATGTTAAAAATCAGATTCCTCAAGTAATAAACTTAAGGTTTCCAACGGAATTTATCATTAAAATACCACTTTAACCAATCTTTACGGCACTTATGTCTCATACGAATTAGAGGCCTCGATAAATTCCAGACCCGAGTCCAGAACTGGGCGGCAGCCGAAACCCAAATCCGTAAATCGGGAATAAAAACTTGCACCCATTAAAAGACACAATAAAAGTCGTATGGGAACTAGAATTTGAAAGATCGGAAGCAATGCTATCGAAAAATAATATGAATTTAATTACCATAAAAAACTTCTCAACATTGTGCATAAAACGATATAATTGTTTCCGCAGGAATTAAAGGCGTTCAGTAGAATTATTGCTTATTGCCCATTCCCTCTCCCCTCCTCCCCCTTTCCCTCCAAAAAAATTTTTTTTTAAAAGTCATAGAACTATAGAGTTACAAAAAGTATTTTAAAGAGTTAGTCAAAACTATTCCTGTAAGTGCTTTGAAAAAAGATATATTGGGGATGGACCTAATAGCGTTTTTTACTGCGGTCTCCCTAATGTTGAAATAAGATAAATACAAACGGACGATTTTTAGTACAGGTAATTAAACTCCGTATTCTTATTTCGAAGTGTCTAGCGGGACCCCAAACGGGGTCTACGTAGCCATTGAGACTAGGGAGACCCCAGAAATTTTCTGCTTTGCGCATGTGTCACTTTGAATTGTTTTCAACTCTATGACCCATTGGGCTCTAACTTGATCTATTGTTATTACTTTCCTCACCCTGCGTAGGTGCTTAATTATGGATAGCGAATCGACTAGGTCATCTACGTGCACTTTTTTATTTAATTGCATAATGTTTGTATTTCAAGCCTAACGAACACATCCCGCACTTGCATGACTTACATTCTTCTGGGATCTTCGACCTAGTTCTAGCATAGTAAGGGTCTCGTCACTCCTTGTTTACCTTTGCTCTGATTGGTTGCTATTTCAGAGCGCATTACTCATCACGTTTACCAAGAATATTCTCTTACGATTTATGTAATTCCTTTTCTGGATGATTCGACGAGATTTTGTACAAATAAGAGTCGAAATTATGTTCAGTCAGTCAACATCAAGTCTACCTGCAGTGATTATAGAGTCGATCTCTGGTGTTGCATTAAACAGTTTGCAATTTTTACTAAGGACCTCAGACTTACTTTCTACGGACGAGTCGTGTGATTGGCTGTATACATTTTCATACCCCTAGACAAAAAAGCCAAACAGATCACCCCATCAAATCTGTTACACTGGGGCCTCGTGCGGGATAGAATCTACAAGTTTAGCGCATCGGAGAATATTTAGATCTAAAGATGTAGGTTAAATCTAGCGTAGATCTAGATCTAAGTTACCACCTTCGTCGGCTAGGATCTAGCACAAACGCTTTGCTTGCCTCATTCGTTAGATGTAAATTTAGATCTTGAGTTGCAGTTGCTCAAGGCCAGCTGTATTCCGTGTAAACGGTGTCGTGTGTTTTTACGTGAGTATTCAAAGCAACTTCATTTTCATATAGCACTTTCGGCAGATAAGGCTCCATAATGTCGTCCATTCAAGAAATTAAAGAATTATTATGCTGAAGAACTATAGTTACGAGGAGATGAAAAGAACAATGGTATTATTGAGCAAATAGATAACTTGCGCAAGTTACAAGCTGAGAAGGAACAGAGAGAAGCGTAAGCTTAACTTCAAGCTGAAAAGGAACAGAGAGAAGCATAAGCTTAATTTCAAGCTGAGAAGGAAGAGCGAGAAGCTAAACTTCAAGCTGAGAAGGAAGAGCGAGAAGCTAAATTACTAGCTGAAAATGAGGACTGAGAGGCTTAATATAAACTGTAAGCTGAGAAGGAAGAGAGAGAAGATAAACTACAAGAGAGGTTAAAGATGGAGGAAATGAGGACACAGTTTTCGGCGAAGATGTAAGCACAGGCAAGTCAGCAAAGTGAACACAATTTAACATCAGGCGGTACTAGACCGGTTTGTGAAGGGAAGAGGTCAAAGTTCAAGATGCCTGAATTACCGGCTTTTGCGGAAAGGAAAGACGATCTTGATTCCTGGCTACTTTGGTTTGAGCGATTCGCCACCACGAGTGGATGGCCCAAGGAAAGCTGGGACACATCATTATCGGCACTGTTGACAGGAAGAGCGTTAGAGACGTTTAATCGTCTTTCACAGACCGAGGCCACAGATTATGATCGTGTCAAGAAAGTTCTACAAAGGAGATATAACCTGACAGAAGACGGCTATATGCAGCGATTCCGCACTTGTTCACCAGAGGAGGGAGAGAACCCTAGCATGTTTATTGTCCGCCTCTAGACATACTTGGAACGATGGATGAAATAAGCGGAAGCACCAAAGACATATGAGGCTCTCTGAGACTTGTTTGTGAAAGAGCAATTCCTAGACTCAAGCCCGGCCGATTTGTCTACATACTTATAGGAAAGGAGAGATTCGCTGAGTCGTTCCTCACGGCCCGTATAAGTCAACTGAGCGACCGAGCGAGGCAAGGTGCTATTAATGGGCAAAACAGGCCTCCCATTTTCAAGAAGGAAGAAGAGCTCATTTGCCAGGTTTGTAGAAACCCTGGTCACACTACGCAGAATTGTAGAAATAAAGCAACACAAGGCAGAGGGTGTTATCACTGTGGTGAGTTGACTCACACGAGGAAGGACTGCCCGAAACTGAGGTTGAATGGCAGTAAGACTACTTCATCCAAGAGCAGGATCGACAGCCATGCGGGTTGTGGAAACCCAGGGATCAGCATCAGGAGAGGATGCGGGAAAAGCGGACGCCAGATATGGCATCAGAACCGGAGTCCAAGACGGGTTGCTGCAGTTGGCAAGTGGAAAGAAAGTTCCAGCCATGATAGACTGTGGAGCCTGTGGTGGTCAGGGGTCAGCCAGGGAGCTGAACTTTTTTTTTAAGCTCAAGTGTGATTTGTTTATTTTTTCTTTTCAAAAATATTTTCTCAGCAATTTTAAGGCACATGAATATACAAAGATTATTATAATCTTTAAGTGTACAAGAAAGCAAGATTAAATAGGGCCTTCTTTCCAGCCTCAAGTCTACAGCTCGAACACATAAATGCATGTTAATTTATTTCGAACAAAACGATCAAACATATGTATGTATGTACGTCTATAAGTATTCTGTAATGTTTACATGATAAATAGGTGTGTAACAAGATGCAAAGTGTATTTAAAATCAAATATGGCATCATTCTATGCAATTTTACTCTGATGGATGGAGCAGATCAAATATACCGTCAAGAGGAGAGAAAAAGAGGCTTCAATCTAATGAGAGCTAGTGAAGTATTTATTTTTTATATTCTCGCTTCAAATTCTGATTGAAATCATCTAAAAAATTGTCAAAGCTTCAAAAGTAGCAGTAGCAGTTGCTGATGCTAACTACAAGATCTTGGAACTAAGTAACCTAAGAATAATTATGCCAAATCAATACAGAGACTTAAGTTAACTTGTCCCTCATTTAATATTTTTCAAACTAGTGTTTAAATAATAATTTTTTAAAAATACTGCTTTAATGTAGCTTGTTTCTTTCACTTATTTACCATCTCCTGGTGTTAGTTATTAATTCTAGGCATCCATAAGACTTCTATCCTTTGAAATGGTTTACAATAAATTTACATAGTGCATTTTAAAAACAATTTCTGCATTCAAAATAATTTTTTTACTAGGAAATTTACTTAAAGTTGCATTGTCCACAAAACACTTCAACATGGTCATAAAAACATGCGCAGATGATAAATTTTAACCACAATGGAATGGATACAGAGACTCTATGAATGGATCAATTATTGTAATGCTGTTCCAAATTACCCAATAGTTATAATAATCAGCGAGACAAAAGAAATATATACACACTCAATTAAAGCATAAAATAAACAATTGCACTGGTATTTGAAAAATTTAACACAAAAGAGTAAGCAAACAATTAGAAATGAAATTCATTTCCACAAACCATCCATTCTTCATAACTCTCAACTTAATATGTACAAATATATATTTTTAATATTGCACAGATTTTACCATAAGTGCACTTAATAAATCTCAGTTTTCCTGTACAAGATATCTGCAAGCTTAACCTTTATTCAAACCATAAGATCATTTTAACTTAAGCAGCATTATCTGAACTTGTATAAGAATGTAAATTACTGTGGGATATAAGACATTGATTTTTGTCTCAAATCTGTATGTAATTGTATCTTTCATAGTGACATTGACAACATTTGGAAGAAAAGTCATGTTTACTTTCATTATTAATCAGTGTTCTGTGTGTGTGTGTTTGTCTCTCTCACACACACACACAACACACTCTCTCTTTCTCTCTCTCTCTCTCTCTCTCTCTCTCTCTCTCTCTCTCTCTCTCTCTCTCTCTCTCTCTCTCTCTCTCTCTCTCTCTGCACCCATCTTCACAATATACATACACAATTGCAGAATAGCTGACCTCTTGAAAGGAAATGTTTTTTAAAGAAAGAATTTTGAAATAACATGTGTGTACACGTTATTGTTTAGCTTTGTCATTTTCAAATGACATTATCAACTAAATATTTCAAAGTCTTGCAATATTCAGAACGTTTACCAAAATGAAATGTAAAATAGCATCAACACAATCTCTATTAGAGTAATTTTTAAAAACAATCCTGTTATTCATTCCATAGAGAAGTTGAATTCAAATAAGTTGTGTTCAGTATCAATTTAAACTGAGAACTGAAACTGACAAGTCTGAAATGAGTTTTTAAATAACTGCTATATAACTACTGTTGTTGTGAACCACGGGAAGTGAATCTGTTCAGTAAAACGCATGGTTTAGCTCATTTAATTGGTAACAACTCTCAGGCTGATGTTTAATACTTTTTAAAAAAATTAGTCAATTAAAATTTTATTTTCACTCCATTTCAAAGAGTGTCTGGCATTTTCAAACTACTATGAACTTTGACAGTTCAACCAGCTCTAAAAGAACTTCATCACTTAGGTGTTTAGAAAAGTTAAAGAGTTGATAAAGAATAAAATGGAAAAGGCAAGAGAAGGCACAGTAGCACATGGAAGCGTGTTGCAGATGTCAGAGATATGTAATTATGACACTACGCTGTGTGGGCAGTTTACTGGCTGATGTAGCCATATCAGCATTTGAGGGAAGATGAGAGGTACTTACAGGATACTTGGCAGAGCTAGGCACGTAGGAGCAGCCAGGAAAGTGAGAGTCAGGGTAAAGTTCATGGGCGGATAGCACAGAGTTGTCAAACTCGTCATCTCCATTATCTTCAACATGTGGGAAGGCTATGTGGGTCCCTCCAAGAGGAAGATGCACTCTTTCAGGTCTTATGGGCTGGTTTGTTACGTGTAATGGTTCTAGAACCCTGGAAAGCTGTGCAAAGTTTGTCGAAGACATTTGATTTGAGGAAGTTTGGGGGATAGAGGGAGGGTTTGAAGATTTTTTGCCCAGTCTTGGCTTGGGTGCTGGTGGGGCTGATGTCCTTTGAGGATGGAAGGTGGAGAAGGGAACTGTGTCTTGATGGGGCGGTGGTGCCCATGAATTAGAATTTTTTTGAGATTTTGGTTGTTGAAGTTGTTGATGTAGATGAAGTTGCTGATATTGTTCTTGCTGTTTGCTGTGTTCTGGTTGTTGAGTCTCTTTTTTTTTTCCTTGTGCCTTTCCTATTATAACAGTGACCCGGTTTGATTAGTATGTTAGTATGTTTGTACATTCATTTGATTTAAAACACAAGGAGTAATTGGAATAGAGGTATTGGTTAGAGCTGTTAGCTTTCTATACCCTTCGCTACATAGAGTCGCAAGGGAGGCACTTCCCACTTCCCAGTCCAGAAGGGACTGACCAGTCGTCACCTTTTGTCCACAATATTTGCGCATAGTCTCGAGCTATGGTGACTTTGTTAATGTTAGTTTTCCTATCCTACTATAGTTTGATGTTTGATATGGCCTCCGATATACATAACGCCTCTACTTCTCCGGCCTTATAAGGTGTCTTGACTTGAATCCTGGCCTTTTCTGCCAGCAGTATTGTATTATCGATCCTGACAATCAAACAGTACTTTCCAATTAGCTGATTATTGTCAACTAACCCGCGATGAACCACGACAATACCTGTGTCCCTTAACGTGGCCTGTCTTGTCTCCAACAAGGCCCTTGACGTTCGGTAAGTTCAGCTCCCTTATTATTATTATTATTATTATTATTATTATTATTATTATTATTATTATTATTATTATTATTATTATTATTATTATTATTATCAACATCATCATTATCATTATTATTATCATTATTATTATTCATATTCATATTCATATAATTATTATTATTATTATCATTATTATTATTATTATTATTATTATTATTATTATTATTATTATTATTATTATTATTATTATTATTAATATTATTGAAAAGCTACCACAATGTATAAGCTATCAGAAACACCATTTTCTTTCTTTTTTAATGAATAATATAATTTGAAGTCAATCGTGTATGATTCATTATCTTCGCTTCTGATCACTATCAAGATAATGAATCATACACGATTGACTTCAAATTATATTATTCATTAAAAAAGAAAGAAAATGGTGTTTCTGATAGCTTGTACATTGTGGTAGCTTTTCAATAATATTAATAATAATAATAATAATAATAATAATAATAATAATAATAATAATAATAATAATAATAATATCAATAACAATAATAATAATAATAATAATAATAATAATAATAATAATAATAATAATAACAATAAAAAGAAGAAGAAGAATAGTAATAATAATAATAATAATAATAATAATAATAATAATAATAATAATAATAATAATAATAATAATAATAATAATAATAATTATATGAATATGAATATGAATAATAATAATGATAATAATAATGATAATGATGATGTTGATAATAATAATAATAATAATAATAAGAAGAAGAAGAAGAAGAACAACAACAACAACAACAACAACAACAACAACAACAACAACAACAACAACAACAACAACAACAACAACAACAACAACAACAACAACAACAACAACAACAACAACAACAACAACAACAATAATGATATTGTTATAATTATTATTAATAATAATAATCGTTTGAACAACACCAACAAATATAGTGCTGTATGATAGTAATGTTGCACTATCAAGTCCTTTTCCTCTCTTTTCCCAGCAGAGGCTCAAGAAACGAGAATTTATCTTACTCCATGTCGCACCTGTTTTCCAGGTTAATATTTTTGGAGTTTGTTTCTGACAGTAGAGAGGAGATCGATATATTTTAAGAACGTACATTTTTTGCCGATAAATAAGCTAATGATGTTGCTAATACTCATCAGTATAATTAAAAAATAATAATAATAATAATAATGATAATAATAATAATAATAATAATAATAATAATAATAATAATAATAATAATAATAATAATAATAATATTAGTAATACTACTGATAATAATAATAATAATAATAATAATAATAATAATAATAATAATAATAATAATAATAATAAGGGAGCTGAACTTACCGAACGTCAAGGGCCTTGTTGGAGACAAGACAGGCCACGTTAAGGGACACAGGTATTGTCGTGGTTCATCGCGGGTTAGTTGACAATAATCAGCTAATTGGAAAGTACTGTTTGATTGTCAGGATCGATAATACAATACTGCTGGCAGAAAAGGCCAGGATTCAAGTCAAGACACCTTATAAGGCCGGAGAAGTAGAGGCGTTATGTATATCGGAGGCCATATGTGATCTTGCTGTGGGAAATATCCCGTGTGCTCGGAACCCAGATGACCCAGATATGACAGCCATGGTTGGTGCTGTAACGACAAGGGCCCAAGCAAGACAGGAGGTCAGGCATGGGCCACTTACAGTACCGGGTGCATCTAAGCACACCGGAGTGGATCGTGGAGAGCTGATCCGACTCTAGCAAGATGATGAAGCCATCAAGAGATTGGGTGAAACTATGTCTGAAAATCGCGCGGGAAGAACATCATTCTTCGAGGAAAGAGACGGGATCGTGTACAGATTCTATAATGACGCGAAGGGGCTAACGTACGACAAGTCGTTCTCCCAGAAAGCCTAAGGACGTACGTGATGTCATTAGCCCATTTGTCATTCTTGTTGTGACACAGTCTACGATTACACCATATCACACGATGTGTAACGGCCTGGTCGAGAAGTTCAATGGCACGTTAAGGAAGATGTTGAAGAGGTTGTGCGATGAGAAGCCAAAGTAGTGGAACAAATACATCAACACTCTACTCTTAGCGTACAGGGAATTCCCTCAGGATTCAACTCATTTTGCCCCGTTCGAGCTTATGTATGGCAGGACGGTGAGAGGACCCATACGTATATACACATACTACGGGATCTATGGACCCAAGACATTAATGAACTGGAGGTGAAGTCAAGCTGTTAGTACGTGCAAGACCTACGAGAGCGTCTTAACGACACATTTAAACTAACCAAGGATCATCTTGAATCGTCTCAAGCGAGGCAGAAGAAGTAATTCGACAAGAAAACAAAGACTAGACGTTTTGGTCGTGGCGACAGGGTGTTAATCCTCCTCCAGTCTGACACAAACAAGCTGTTGGTACAGTGGAAAGGACCCTATGATATTATCAATACGGTGGGTCCTAATGATTACAAAGTAGAGATCAACGGAAAGGAGAAGACTGGGCACGCAAATCTCCGCAAGAAATATCTCTCAAGAGATGAAGAAACTAGTTCAAGAGTACCCGAGGTCTCGAGCCAGACTCGAGATGATCTCAACGTCCCGTCGTGAGTGGCCGTAGTTGAGGACTATGATTACGAGGCAGATAAGGGACATGATCAAGACAATTTGACCGGTGCTGAACCAGCCTGCGAAGATCTACCCCAGATTGGTACTTGGGGACAAAAGGAAGATGCTGCTGATGTCAAATTCGGTGAAGTCCTGAAGCATGACCAAAAATCGGGAGCTGCAATTGATGGTCCAGAGGTTCAGCGAGATAACCTCAGATCGTCCAGGCTACACTAATCTGGTTTAACACCGGATTGGCCTGACTTCCGACGATCATGTACGTCAGACACCGTATCCTGTATCATTCGCCCTGCAGCCTTCTCTCAAGAAAGAGCTACAGCAGATAGAGGACCTAGGGATCATATGCAAGATCGATTCACCATACGCATCGCCTGTGGTCGTGGTGAAGAAGAAGGTCGGGAGTAATAGTATTTGCACTGATTTGCGTCGTCTCAACAAGATTACAGTCACCGACCCTCAACATGTTCCTTCCCCAGCCGAGTCTTTACTTGGTATGAGCAAAGACAAGTACTTCTCTAAGCTCGACTTGACCAAGGGTTATCACCAGATACGTGTGAGGCCCTCATATGTCCACAAGACTGCTTTCATGACGATGTGTCATCACTACGAGTTTCTGCGGATGCCGTTCGGGATGGTTAACTCCGGTATGACCATGAAAGAGTAGTGCTGGAGGGAACGGACAACGTGGTAGACTATATCGATGATCTGTTGGTGCATACCACGACGTGGGAGGAACACTTGCAAGTCTTGGAGGAGCTCTTCAAGCGGCTTAAAGCGGCCAACCTAGTTGCGAGACCAACACAAGTCGCCTACCTAGGACACGCCTTGGAAGGGGGATGGTTGGACTTCAGGACTGCAATGTTGAAAAAGTGAAAGACGCCCCGAGACCGACCACCAAGAAAGAGATTAAATCCTTTTTAGGGTTAGTTGTTTCTTATGAACCATTCATTTTAAATTTTGCTGCTATTACTGCCCCTCTGTCAGATCTAACACGTAAAGGTGAGCCTAACAAAATTGTGTGGGGAGAGCCCCAGGAAAGAGCGTACGCCGCATTAAAGCAAGCTGTAATTAGGAAACCCATACTGATGCTCCCTGACGTTAATACAGAGTTTGTTTTGAGAAGAGACCCATCTGATATAGGGTTAGGTGCCACCCTGTAACAGGATAGGGATGGATAAATTTTACCTGTTCCTTATGCAAGCAGGAAGCTTCTAGATATGGAGAAGAAATATTTTGTGATGGAGAGAGAATGTCTCGGGATTGTTTGGAGTATAAAGAAATGTGCTGTGTATCTTTATGGCAAACAGTACAAGCTTCAGACTGACCATCGATCCCTCGAATTCCTAAAGGTTCCTAAATTTGATAACCGCCGTATCATGCTTTGGGTATTGGCTCTGCAGAGTTTTGTTTTTAAAGTAAAACAATTAAAGGCAAAGACAATGTGGCAGCTGACTTTCTCAGTAGAGTTCCTGTATAAAATTTTGGTTGCATTGTTAACATTTTTGTGACGTAGACAGCTTGTACTTATTGTAACATTGTGTTTCATCTTTTTCCAAATAACACTGTTATTGTTTGTATTGCCAGTATTTTCACGGTTATACTTAACGTAAAGCATGACTGCCAGAATGCCCAAATTAAGTAAAAGTTTTGTAATGTATCCATTTTATTGATGATATAAGTAATAAATGAAGAGCAGTTTAGAATGCTTTGGATGAACTAATTTTTAGGAAAAATTATTTTAAGTCGGGGGAATGTTTGACGCCTTGTGCTGTAACGATTTTAGCTATTGCTTTCCTCACCCTGCGTAGGTGCGTAATTTTGGGTAGCGGATCTACTAGATGTAGTAGCATAATGTTTGTATTTCAAGCCTAAGAACTTCGTATTGTTTACTGAACACAGCCCGCACTTGTATGGCCTAGATTCTTTTGGAATCTTCGATCTAGTTCTAGCATAGTAATGATCTCGTCACTCCTTTTTTATCTTTGTTCTGATTGGTTGCTATTTTAAAGCGCATTACTCATCACGTGTACCAAGAATATTCTCTTGCGATTTATGTAATTCCTTTTCGGGATGAATCGACGAGATTTTGTATAAATAAAAGTCAAAATTATGTTCAGTCAGTCAACATCAATTCTACCTTCAATGATTATTAAGTCAACCTACAGTGAGTTTAAGGGTCAACCTACAGTGATTATAGAGTCGACCTCTTGTTTTGGATTCAACAGTTTGCAATTTTTACTAACGGACTTCAGACTTATTTTCTACGGACGAGTCGTGTGGTTCGCTGTATATGTTTTCATACCCATAGACAAACAAAGCCAAACAGATCACCACATCAAATCTGTTACAGACTCCTTCCTTCGGACGGAAAATGGCGCGGCCGGTTGTGTGGCAGATTATTTCGAAGCTTTTGAGACCTTCAAAACTGTTTTCAACCAGAGAGCAGAGCAACTGAATGAAAAGCTGGTCATTAGACATTCATTTCATGCAGTGGAGGAAAGAAATAAGGCTCTGAAAGGAAGTTTTAAGTTTAAACCGCAGTTAGTATACACCAGTGTCACGTTTCGTTGTGTCCACGTTCAACTTAAAAGTGAGCAGAAAAAAAAAAGAAAGATCATCGTGAATGTCTAATCTATATTATTAGATATCACCTTGATAGAATTGAGATCCACGTCTAATTTATAAATGAATTCATTTAATGTAGATTACATCTATATATTTACCCACCATTTTCAATTTCCTATTCTACATCTCCTCTTCTTCTTCCTTCTACTTCTCTTCTTCTTCGTATTTTCTTCTTCTTCTTCTTCTTCTTCTTCTTCTTCTTCTTCTTCTTCTTCTTCTTCTTCTTCTTCTTCATCTCCTCTTCTTCCTTTTCTTCATCTTCTTTTCTCCGAATCCTCTTTCTCCTCCTTTTCAATTTCTTTCCTGCATTATCCTCGCTCTCTCCGTTTGTTCACCTTTCTCTTTGGAAAATTAGTATAACATCTTTGATTTGCACCCCCTCCTTCTCTAAACATGTGTGTTACCTGTCTCTTCTTCTCCCTCTACTTTTTCTGAGGTTGTCATGCTGCATCTTTCACTGTTCCTCTTTACCTCTCCTTTTTTTCTTCCTCTCATTATCTCTCTCTCTCTTTCACTCAGTCTCACACTTTTATTCCTAGATTCCTTTTCCGTCTCGCTCCATACTTCTCCCTTTTAGTTTTGTTTGATGTATCTCTGCTTTTCCTTCTCTTTTCTAATTCATCTCTCTCTCTCTCTCTCTCTCTCTCTCTCTCTCTCTCTCTCTCTCTCTCTCTCTCTCTCTCTCTCTCTCTCTCTATTTATCTATCTATCTATCTATCTATCTATCTATCTATCTATCTCTCCCCCCCCCTTCTACTGTTTTGTTTTCTTGTTGATGTTTTGGTTTTTTTTTTTTTCAAAAAGATATGACACAATTCCCACTCTTGAAAACGTCTCTTGCCTATTCAAGACTGTTACTGATCATAGACCAGGTAGCATTATTCACGGCCCACCGCTGTGACGTCATTATCGTTCTGAGCCGGCCTTGTATTTCAGAGGGCTGCGGTGGTCTCGGTACTGATCAGATACATCGCAGGCGCTAATAGTTATGCGGTTACAGAAGATAAATGTCTTCGAACTTCCTGTAAACGGTAATTTTTGCATCGGAGAAGATTCTCCCATGGTGTCATTTTTCGGTGTTCCACACTGATAAGGTTTACTTTGATTCTATGTCTGCCTTTGAACTTACATTACATACACTGTTTGAGATTTGCATGAGTGAATGGTTTTTCAGTGTACATGTGGTTCCTCCCATATCGTCTTCGTAAGTTGAGAAGATTTTTATCTACTTCCTTGTCACTGTGTGAATGATGTTACGAGGTAAATTCGGTTCTTTCGATTTCATGCTGTGTCCCGCCACCCTTTTTGTAGACAGGTAGGGAGATTCCTATCTCTCTGATCAGTGATCTTTAGAGAATCTTTGTTCGATAGACCTATATAATTATGAAGAGCAGTTTTCGAAGTTCCTCATCTAGATTCGAGAGGCCGAACTTCGCGTACACGAGAGAAATTTTAAGTTAAGGCAGTTGTATGGTTTGAACATGAAAATTGTATATTTTTACCTATTTTCAGTTATGCACCTTAGATAGGTCGGTTGATGCTCCAATATGAGAGTGAAACAAAAAAATTTTTTATTCGAACGTACACAATTCAATATGGCCGCCAATAGGACTGATAAAGTATAAAATTTCATAACATCATAACTTAGATTAATGTAATTGAAACCCAATCAAATTTATTCCACAGTTGTTTATGCCGATATTGAATCATTCTCAAGATGCTAACTTAAACAAATTTTTTTTTTAATTTTAAATTATGTGAAGTTGTGGTTAAGGCAAATTCATATCCCTTGACAGGGAAACGTGCTGAAAAGGAAAAGAAGATATTCAGTTTTAGCAAAAAAGATAGTCTAAGTTACAAATCAAAGTTCAAGCAACAATCAGACCACAAGCAACAATCAGACCAAATTACAAGGCATTTGAACTAAAAATGAGTGAGTTATGATGTATGAAGGATGGGAACATGCCGCAAAAAGTCAACTTTCGGAAAAAGCCAAAAACTAAAATCAACTTACTTTTTTTTATTCTGCAATTAGTTGGTGCCTTCTTAAAGCCTTCTCAGTGTCCTCCTGCAGCGTAAATATCCCCTTCAGTTTCCAGTACTTTCTCAAGAAAGCCTTATTCCTGCGCTGTATGAGTTCTTTTTCTTCTTTTAGCAACTTCAAAAGATTTGATCACTGACTTTTTAATTCTTGATATGTCCTTTGACTCACACATTTGCTTTGAAACGTACCCCCACTCCCTAGATCCAGTACTTTGTGTAATTCTATGACAGATTTAGCTTCATCATTAAAATTGGCTGTTGCACAATATACTGCATCTTCTATGATTGTCTTCTCAACAAAGTGCTCTTTGCTTCATCCATCCCATATAAGTTTGTTGAGATATTCATTTGTATTTTGCGTCTTTCCATGGACACATTTACGTAAAAGGCTTTCGTCTGCCAAGTATTCCAAGACTGGCTTAATAAACTGAACAATCGAAGGGGGGGGGGGGGGGGGCAGGCCATGTTGTTGGGCGCTACAGTACTGGTGTTGTGGGTTAAGGTGATGTTAGGGTGATGTGGCGATGTGCGGCAAAACGTCTTTTACTGCAGATAACATTCCATCAACTTTCAGCATTTTGTCTTATTGCAAAACCACATTAGTTTCGAAGTGTGTCAATCTTTTTATCAGTTAGACGACAAGCCCCACATAGTCCTTTCCCATCAGCCAACTTTTTGCCTTTGTTATCATTCTTGAGCCTACTCAACCTCGTTCCGACACGCTTTTGTAGATGGCTAAAACACTCAAGCTTTTCAATGGGTGTGGCTTTGAAACAAGTATTTTTTTGAAAAAGGCAGAATCACCATCCCCAAGATATTTTGTGCAACGTAACTTTTTTTGCGGAAGAACTGATCTTTCAAACATCCTTACACACTCCATAGCACTACCTACATGATTTATTTTACATTTGTGGTTAGTTTTCCATTTGTCATATTATAGTGTCCCCTTTTTTTAATCTCATTATTACATTGCCTTCAAATGTTTTTGAGAATTCCTGCATCCAAACATTTCCCTGTGCCAAGGGAAATTGCTGTTACCACACCCTAATGGCTTGAGTGTCCTCTGCGTTGCCATGTTCCATCCACGCTAACCCCGCAATCATAAACAGCATCCACGCTCTCTTATTTTGCTTTACTTTATCAGCTGCTTGTTCCATGGTAGCTTCAGCAACTTATTTTGTTGCACTGGTCACTTTTTTTCATTATTTCCTGGTAAGAGGACTGGTTTATGGGTGGTGGTGAATTAAAGTGTTGGCCAAAGTTGATCAGTGAACTGTGCCCACGACCAATCGATCTGGCATATGTGGACGTCCGAATGTTGACTTCTCTGTATCCCTTCTTCTTTCCAGATCTTACTTCAGGAGAGGTTTTAAAGTGAGACTTCCACTGACAATCTGCAGAGATGCAAGCTACATGAGTTTCATAGCAAAACCCATCTCTGCTCTCTCCGTTCATTGAAAACGTCAATCGGTGCTGTCCCCAATCATTACATCTCATGTTGCTTGAGATAAATGAATTTAAAGCTGACATGTGAATTAAAGCAAAGCTGTCTAATGGATCTAAATTCTGAACACTGTCACGTTGATCTAGCTTTATCTTTTTTGCTCATTCAGTGCTGTGTCTTTATCTAGAACTTCAAGTTCAACATCAGTAGAGTCTAGGTTTGGATCTGATCTTTGTTGTTTAGTAAACTTATTGCCGAAGAATTTTCTTTTCTTTTTAACTCTACCTGATTTCTGTTTGTTCCCCATTTTAAACAAAATATGAATCTAGATCTTATGGGCAATCTGCTATTTATATTTTAGATCTAAAGACTTTCATCTTATCACAGGGTCTCAATTTTTTTTTAAACTTTGTCTCAATTTGTCAAGATAAATTTCGGCTCTTCTGTGGCCGTGCGCATGAAAAGGTCCCAAATTTGGGCGGTGCCCAAGCTCTATTTCGGCTTGGGCGGTCCCAACTAAGATCAGATCTACCCAAGATTTGGGAATGGGCGCGGCGCATGAAATAGTCCCTGACAAGTGCCCAGCTGGGACGAAGAAAATGTAAACAAACACACTTTTTTTTAGTAACACCACGATGTTTCGATGAGCACCTATCATTGTTATTGCTTGTAGAATGAAAAATCGTAGCAAATCATGGCTAGGACAGATTTTAACTTCACTCATCTTGAAATTTCCGGGCATATTGAAGAATTTTCTTGCAAGAAAGAAAATCGTCAATCAAGGCTAAAAACAGTGTCATATTTTAAATGAAAAGCCGATATTAGGAAAATAATATTATTAAAAAAAATGTGTAAAAACTGTAGTTAAATCTACATCTAGTTTGAAATCTATTCTCAATTTATGTTACTTTTTGTCTAGAGACTAGATTTAACTGTTCCGTAGATCTAGAAATCTAGTACTGCAATTCAAATCAAACTAATTCATATAATTTTCCCTAAAATCTAGATCTCTTTTATGCAAGAATAAGCTCATTTTTATAACTAGATCTAAGTAAACAAATAGTAGATTTAGATCTACGTGACGTGTGCTACCGTAAGCAAAACGCAACTCCGGAATTTAACATGTAACCGTTATATCTTAAAAATCACATTTTTGTGATTAAACCAATCATCATAGAGGCTTAAGACTTTGATAAAATGGACCCACAAATGAAAAAGCCTTATCATTGAGTAGACTTAAAAGCATAGATAGACCCTCTGTTTGAGCTCTAGTCCAAGATAATAATGGTAAGAATTGTTAACAATCTTTATGACGTGATCTATACTTGATCTACATTGTAAAATATAGATTTTAAAGTTGTAAATGCTAAATATCATTGGTCAAGATAAGGAAAGAATCAGCTCTATTAAAATTCTTAATTATTGGTCTGCCAAATATATTTGACTTGAACTTGAATAATACTATAATTCAGTTTCCAGGCCCCAGCACAATAATATATTTACAACATAATGAGTTAATCAAATGGAGCATTACAGAGTGAGCCTACAGAGTACTAGTGGTCCTGTGTGAACAAGTGACCACTTAGTCATTAGAGGCTATGTGTTGAATTATATGCAAAAGAATCATATTTTATACTAAAACATTATAATCATCATCGTTATCATCATCATTGTTTCTTTGTCTTATTTTTCTTCTTCTTCTTCTTCTTCTTCTTCTTCTTCTTCTTAGTATTATTATTATTACTATAGGACTGGATCAAGGAGTTCCGAAAAAAAGATTTGGGGGGGGGGGGGGGGGGGGGGGGGCGCGCTTAGAATTCTTTTTGGGTCCAATCATTCAAGTGACGAAGCCATGAGCACATGTCTGCAAAGCAGGCACGGCCACAGAAGGTGTTTATTATTATTATTACTACTACTACTACTACTACTACTACTACTACTACTACTACTACTACTACTACTACTACTACTACTACTACTACCACTACTACTACTACTACTACCACCACTACTGCTACTACTACTACTACTGCTGCTACTACTACTACTACTACTACTACTACTACTACTATTATTATTATTATTATTATTATTATTATTATTATAATTATAATTATTATTGTTATTATTGTTAGGCTTGAATAAGTGAATAAATGAGTGTAAACTTAATCGAGGAAGAGACCTGAGGAAAATAATGTCGGATTGAAGTTTTCAACCTAAATTACGAATAGGCTTACTATATGCTGGAGATTTTCATGTAGGGCCTATAATATTGTGGTCTTCTGTGCTACATATCAAGAATCGCATTTACGAGATGAGGAATTAATTCTCGCAGAGAAGTTGTATGTTTCAACTATAGAGATGTAGCGTTACACAGGCGGCGCAAATCTAAGTTTTGTCATAGTGATAGTGCTGTATACACGATTGCTAATTTGGCATCATGGATGAGAACTGCTACTTTGGTATTTATTCACAAAGTATAATAGTTGCAGCAACGATGAATGGTTCGTTACTTGTTCTATATATTTAAAAGTTATATTAGTGAACCTCGAATTGAACGAGCTCGGACCAAACGAGACCTCGGGCTCAACGAGGGATTAATGAAGTCTCGTTTTTTTTATTCCTCTTTGCATCAATAAATTAACCTTGGATCCAACGAGGCTGTATTGGGCCTCAATAGAAGAACAAAACCACTTTAAAAGTTACTGTATACTCTTCAATGTCGGGCTCTGTCTTTGTCTGGGCGGCAATAAAAATTAGATCCACGTGCAAAGACCGTAAAATGTCCACGCCCATGTGCGATGAAAGATGTGTGTGTGTGTGCGCGCGCGGACGGGTGTATGGAGGAGAAGGGAAAGGCCAGTACGACAGGGATATGAAGAAAACAAAGCCACCTGGGCACTCCAGACCTAGTGTTATTGCTAGGTGCAAGGCATTGTGGCAGGGAAAAAAGAAGAGATAGAGAGAGGGGGTGGGGGTGCGCACCGCAGGGTAGAGCGTCAGTGAAAGGAAAGGAAAGGAGGGTTATAGTGGGTGCAGTTACGAAGCTAGATCTAGGTTTTAGGAAGGTCCGAAGAGAGAAATGGGGCATGCTTACACAAAGTCAAAACAGTTATGTAGATCTGTTTCATGAGAGAGAGAGAGAGAGAGAGAGAGAGAGTAACAAATGTGAAAAGACAGGGAGAAAAGTAGCGAGGCATAAAGAGGAAGTGAAGATCTAGGCAAAGAAGGAAACAAGTTAGTTTTTAGGGGTTTTTTAATGAGGGTGAGACTGAGACTAGTGTGAGAGAGAGAGAGAGAGAGAGAGAGAGAGAGAGAGAGAGAGAGAGAGACAGAGAGAGACAGAGAGAGAGACAGAGACAGACAGACAGACAGAAAGAGAAATACATTGCTTTGTAGATAGAGGCAGAGAGAGAGAGAGAGAGAGAGGAGGAGGGAGAAAAAAGGGGGTAGGAAGAGTCAGAGAAGTTGTTTAAAAAATGAATATGTTTTAAAGAAGAAATACATTAATTTTTTAAAAATGCGAAACAAAACTTTACTTCCTCAACACTTAGCCAGGTCCGTTCATTTGGTTGAACAGCATAGGGAGGTAACTGATTAAAAGTTTAGCGTTGGGTAGGTTCTCTCCCTTGAAGACATAATTTTTTTTAATTTAAATCACAGAGTAAAGACACACAGAGGCTCCACTTGCTGGGATTGCCCCATTCGCTCAGTGTTAAACGGTTGTAATCGGTCTGGCGCCGCCTCGAAAGTATGTCACGCCGTATAAGTTATAGTCTGTTTCTTACAGGCTCTTTTTTCGCTTTATAGTTTCTATACTTCTTGGCACTGGCACTTGAAGTTTATTATACAGTTAACTTTTATATTGGCAAAGACAAGAGATGAAAGCAGTAAAGAGAATTAATGAAGGGAATGAGATGATGAAGGATACATATCAAAATTTAATCACAGTCATATTCTGGTAGATACATAAATGTAAAGAGAGAGAAATATCAAGAGGGAGGCGGAGAAAAAAAAGATAGAGTCTCGTGGTATACCGTGGAATGAACAGGCAGATATGACCTAGGAGGTTATTAAAGCAATTAAAAAGAAAGATGTAAGCTGGCAAAATCCATTTCCTGCCTCTGGACAGGATGGCTCTGCTCAGTGGGCGTGTTGGATGTCATTGTTTTAAGCTTTTTCTTAAGCCTGCAACTTTTGGTCCTTTCTGCAAGCAACTTTCTTTTCAGTGATTTTTTCTCACGGTGAGTCGCACCACTATCTCCTAGTTCATTAATTTCAATCTCATCGACATCATTCGAAGTTGTGTCCGTTTCTGTACTGGAGGTAGTTGCCTGTGATAGTGTGGGCGCTATGCGCTCTTTCGGTGGCGGTCGAGAAGGTGTTTGCTTGGGTGGAGGATTAGGAACAGCAAAAATAGATGGCACAGCGTCGTTTTTCAGTAACTTCCTTTTCCCTTTGGTCTCTTTGAAACAGCATGGTTCAAAATGTTTTTCGCACATGACATTGCTCCGATGCAGTTTCTCAAACGGTTTCTTCTCTAAATCCGCTCTACGTGAACTGATCACCCACCGCCGGGACCTGCGATGATAAACAGGGAACTTGAATGTGTCGCAATCTCTTTTCATCACAATTCAATGTGGTTTATGACCATCCATTTATCAGTTAACTTTATATTTTAAAGTCTATATTCATTCACATCAATGATACTTTCTATAAAGAATTATACATGTAGTGATGATGATAATAATAATATAAATACATGTAATCGGCCAGATTATATTGACAGTTTATGATAAAAGTAAATAACAACAATTACCATTCTTCTGCTATTAATACAACTTCTACTATTGCAACATCTAATGATAGTAGTTATACAGTATTAATAATAACAGTGACAATCAGCTTGATTCTGACTATCATCTGCTTCCCGACTTCCTCCTCCTCGTCAAATTCATAATGTTCAATATCACCACCAAAGTCACCCATAATTGGTCTATAGGTAGCTGTAAATCCATCTAGGTCTCCGCCTTTTAACCAACCTAGTCATCGTTACATAACAGTCATCGAGTCATCTAGATCTGCATTTACTCTAAGAGATAAATAAACACCCCTCTTTATTATTAATCTTACCAATTGATGATATAGATAGGCCTAGATCACATCACAGTCACCAATAATTGATCTTAAGATATGCCATGCCATAGTTACTAAAGTATAACAGATCTTAAAACCAAACGAGATCAATCTCAACTTACCTTTCTGCGTCCAAAGGCAACGAAAAGAAGGACAAATCAGGACAACGAATCTTTGAATTAGTACAATTTATGGCACTGCACCACTTTGAATTATATTTAATTTTATATTGTTCATCATCTAGCACAGTTTGTTCCGACTCCATCATTTTGCGTCTTGTGAGAGAAGAGGAAATGAATGTTATGTCTTATCACTCCTTTTATAAACAAAGTATAAAAAGGAGTGACAAGACACCTCGTGAAAGGTAGTGTTTAACGTAACGTCTCCTAAGCTCCTGTGACCACACACGGCGTGCGGTAAAACGAAACGGACAATAAACGATACGGCGTGACATTGTTTAACGGATGTCTGACCCAATTACACTGAAATCGAGGAGTGGAGCCTCTGTGTGTATACTATCTACTCTGTGTTTAAATGTTACCTCCAACGAGACCTCGGGTTCAATGAGGAAATGCTGTCAGACCCGAGTATCTCGTTATATGCAAGGTTCGCTGCTTATAGAACTTTGGAGAATCCTATAGATATAGTGAATGATCTAGATACCGTATGTTTGAGTAAACTAACAGCAGAAATGTAACGGTAACATAACGGTTGTCGCCCATATTATCTGTTTATAGGGATAACTTACGTTGCGGTGATGATATAATTTATGGACCGTGACATGCTTGATAATAATACGTGTAAACTTCAGTAGTTGCGATGTGTGAAATTGAATTGTAATTGTTGTCGAAGGATGATGTACCTGTAAAGTTGGTAGTGTAAACCATTTTTTATTATTGGAATGGACGCTAATTTGAGTGCATATTTTGATTAAAGTTTGATAGCGATTGTAATGATCTTGCCAGATGGGTAATATTGGATCATCACATTATTGAGTGTGTGATCGCTAAACTTATACTTTGTATACATGCATGTGTATGAGGTTTTGTGTCTTACGCGGTGGTTTTGTATTTTTTCTTTAGCGACTGTATGAGAGCTACTGGCTGGGTTTTTTTTTTTTAATTTTGGGTTTTTACTTCTGAATTTAATTTCATTTTTAAATTCGGTTTTTAGTCTTTTTTATTTTAGCTTTTATTTTTATTTTGGGATTTTAATTTCAGTTTTAATTTGGGATTTAAGTTCCTATTTTAGCTCTTGTTTTAGTTGAAGTTTTAGTTTTAATTGGGTTTTAGTTCTAGACTGGTTTTGTGTATCTTAATTTTATTTTTGTCGACTGCACGAAAAGAAACGTAAAAACTTACACCAGTAAAGTTTTTATTTCTTTCACACTTACCTGACGTGCTTTACCACAAGGCATATTACTCATTAGTTTGTCAAACCTGGTAGCTTAGTTTACCATTAACGCAAAACGAATTCCTGGCGTTGTCGCACAAGTTACACCTTCATACATACAAACATACACTAAGCATTTCATAATTTATCATACCGAGCCTGTAGAGAGGAGAGATAGATTGATCGAGTGGAGAGTAGACATAGCCATCACATGGCAATTTTGCAAGGATTTGCCTAGTCTAGTCACACACGCGACTCTTCTGGCACATTTCTGGCGTTGACGGCAGGGTTGACTATAGTGTCTATAGTCTCTACTTTACTGCTACTTTTTTTAAGGCAACACACATATATATATATATATATATATATATATATATATATATATATATATATATATATATATATATATACTTATCTCTCTCTGGACGATTTAATACCATTGAAATTAAAAATATTTAATAATTCAAAACCTGACCTAACACTTATTTCTAATTCTATCCTTACTCTGAAAATCTGAGAGTAGCAAAACGGTGTTCAAATCTTAAAAGACCACGTCGGCCGACTGAAACTATATGGAGATTCTGATAATTATTGTTTGCTGTGATTCAAATTAAATATCCGCACTTCAAACGAACAAAGCCTGATCGAGTGTAGTGCAATGGAAAAACTTATTGGTGAAAATATTCGCTCCACTGATCTATATCAGAAAAGGACCACCGCAAACCCATACGGGTACTCCTTTTGGAAAACTTCAAAGAAGGCAGTGCTCCATTTCACCGGATAATTTTTGGCTGCCCGCTGGAGATGCAGACGGAGCTTTAATATTATGTCTTTCCAAATGTGATTATTTCTGCCCTAAATTCTATGACACAAGGATGAAATAATGATTTTATGCTGAACATACATAACTTTGTCCATTTCAGTTTGTTTTTTGTTGTTTTTTTTTTTTATTTTTTTGTTTTGTTTTTTTTTTTTTGCTATTCCAATGAATTCCATACATTCATAATTTTATTTTCATTTTCATTTTGAAAACTGTTTTACATGATATACTAAAAGCTTACAGCCCTGAGTGTCATCATTAATTGGTTGAATAGGTTTGGTCTAAAAAAAATCTTGGCCATTGAATTGCATGTACATGTATCTGCATTTGAAATACCCAGGACAGTAAAATAAAACTGTTGTTTAATTAAAAAAAACCGAGAGAGAATGAGTGAAGATGAAGATATTTTTATAGTTTTGTTATCTATATTAATTTACGTTTAACCATGCATCTTGTAAGTTTGTAGAATTCGAAATCCATTGGAATTTCCCTATCTCTATCTATCTTCATCTCTGTACCTTCCTCCCTCTGCCCCCCCCCCCCCCTTTCTCCCGCTCAGCTGTTTTGTAGATTGTACCATAGGTTTCCTTTTGTCATTAATTTAACAATAGCATATTATTCTTTCAGTCCGCGGAGAGTCACCTTCCATCTTTGAGCACGGTTTATCGACGGTTCCCAACTCTACTACAAGCCAACAACATTTCTCTCCGAGCAACTACGGCCACGCCCATCTTCAGCGCTTCTCACAGGATGGTCAGCCACACTCGCCCAACACTAACACCCTGTACCGTATCGATAGCAGATTCTTTTCCAAGACTCACTGCCGCCTCAGACATTAGTGATGACCGATGAAAGCCCTTTAGCCATATCAGATGAGCTCAACGGACAACTGAAATAGAAATCATTAAACATAATTAATGAATTTTACTTTAATTATAATTTACACTTTGGCACAATTTCTGCAGTTCGACCCTAAATCATGACAGCGTACCTCGATTTTAATGACCATTTTAATAACTGGTATGAGAAAACAAGCGTGTTTGTGTGTGTTGTCATAACTTGTGTCTCTGCCAAAATTTGACGTTTAGGTGTGGAAAGTAAAACCACAGAGCAATCGAATTTCGTTACCATCAATCAATTCCCAGAAAATTATATACCGCTACTAGTCAGTGCGACATGGCAATCACATCAGCTTTTAATTTTAATTTTCAGAGGCACTTGTCGATTGTGTATTTCTCTTTAGCATAATAAACGAAATGAACCATTTTTCATCTTATTGGAGCTATGTCTATTGATATTTATTTATATATATATAAATATATATATATATATATAAATATATATATATATATATAAATATATATATATATATATATATAAACAGTGAAATACGTACAAATGCTGGGTCAAAACTAATAAAAAAAAATACTGATAATCAATTGCTGTACAGTTTGTATAGATTAATCACGCATGAAAGATAACAAAAACTATGTTTGTTTGTGGATCTGAACTAAGCGCAAGTAAAATATGTCTTGGCAATTACAAAATTAAATTACGAATTACAAATGCAAAAAAAACACATTTCTAAAACACATACCCGTGGACACTGATGTTAAAGAAGACTTTTTCTGTAAATAATTCCTTATCTTTTTTAATAACACCAAGTATCTTAAAACGTATGGCTTCAGACAAAAGTGAATAAAAATTAGCCTGACCTAGCTTTATATTTACAAACATTGATTTCTCCTCCTTACTTTGTTCCTGAAGCCAATAGGGTCACAGGTTTTTTTACTCCTTTTATTGTTGGTGAGCTAAAAAAGATTCAAGTTATGACATCAAGAAAATCTAGGCATATAACGTTTTTTCCGATCTTCTTAAAATGACTTCAGCAGCCCTTTTTTTTTTATTCAAATTTTATGTGATGCAAAAGTTTGATTGGTATGTCAGTTGACTTTGCTGTACTCGCGCTTTATCATCAACTTTATAATCGATATCTGAGGTGGTTTAACTCTTTTTCTTTTTTCAGATAACCGTCCTAGCTCTAGATATTAAGTCAAAAAGAGAAAACAAGCAGAGTAAAATTATTATACTCCTATTTTATTACACATAACAAATTTCCGAAAGTAAAGCTCACAATATGACCACGGAAAATGCGGTTCTTTGCTTGGATCTAGTTTAATTAGAAAAGAAAAAATAATCATTTCTGGCTATGTATTTTCATACAGCTATGTGTAAATATGAATAATTCCTTTCTAATGTCTGCTTTACAATTTTTGGCTTTAGATTTATTATTCTTTTTCATAACATTTGAACCGACATTACTACAGAAAAGTTAAATAATGAGAATATTTCTTTTCAATTATTTTTAGTTTCAAAGCTTTGTTTAAGAAACAAGAATTGCTGAAATACATGTATATTTGAATTCCTGTGCCAAATTCTCATGGCCCCTTTGTTTTTTGGCAACATTTTCGACCACTACGTCTGCAATCATAACTAAAATACCTTTGATCCATGCGGATAAAAAGGACTATCGATTATGCCGTAGAAGTCATTTTCAACTTTTTTATAGAGACATTACTCTGCACGCAAAATTTATGAAAAATTGGAAGGGGGGAAATGGTACGTTAGCATTTGTTCCTATGCCATTAAATAGAAAAACTACCGGAGAACTACATGTTTTCTCGGGTTGCGACTCAGTTTCTTGTTTCAAATCATTCTATTTCAATATCAAAGGCATCATTTCCCCTTTTCATTTGTGTGAATTGCAATGTTTTTCTTCGTGCGTTTTTTTTTAGAGGGAGAGTCCTGTGGAACAAATTTTAATGTGTTTAGGAAACTTTTTATATCAACGCTTTGACTTCTCACATGAAAAGACTTTTAATGACACTGAGCCATGATAATTTTTTAAAAAATCATTAACACTCAAAGGTATTTTTCGTTGATTTTATTGCACTACGGAAATTCAGAACGTAAGACACTAATTTTTTCAAATGAGGGTTGGTAGGCATCGAAATAATAACAAAATTTTCAATAGAAGAATACAATTTTCAAAAAGATTATTGATTACACTTTATCAACAAGCAAAGAACATTATGCTTTCAGTATAAATAATAAGTAAAGGTGAGAATTGATAAGTATGTTTATATATATGTATATACTGCCGCTTTTCAAATCGTTCCTTAAAACCTAAATGTATAAGATTTTGAAAAAAAATGTAACGCTCTTTAACTCAAATCACATACCTGATATACAATACACAAATTTCATAAAGTACTGGATCTTAAATCAGTTGCCATACACTGTCCAATATCCTAAAAGCTTAGTGTCTCAATGAAGAAATGAAATATACATCGTTGTTCTATTTCAAAGAAAAGAACTCGTTACTGAGAAGTTGGAAGCAAAAATGCATGCAGAGGTAAAAAAATTTTTGCTATGCTAAAAGTAAGGAAACATAGTAAATATTGAACACGGTCTATCATCCTCTATGTAAAACGACAAAGACCAGCTTCGTTTGCTACATTTATATATATACGGACATATTCAACAGATAATAGCCATGTTTCGCTGACAGAGTTACGTACCGTCAGAATGAGTCATAACGTAACTAACCCGTCGTTTCCCTAGTGACGTATGCATGATCCGTGCCTTATGTTACAGCGTACGACATCGTGTGTATTGCAGCCCTGCCATAAATCTCGGCCTTTGTCGGCCCGGGCGCAATCTTGTATCGCTCCTCGATTCGGAACTTTAAAAAATAAATGCATTTTTCCTTAGCTGTTATCACTAAGACTTGTTTTAAATCAAAAATAATTATGAATCTAAACTTAGTTATTGAAAAACTTGTGAATTCTGTCGGGCGTGTAACCCGCAGTACTCATCTGCCTTGGTCGCTGACTTAGATATAGATTTATCGGTCAGTAGTGTTCACGTGACTGGCGGTCAGACACTAGAGTCGATCGACTGTGACCTTTGATCCCAACATCACAAGTGTGGGCAGACCATGTAGGTTGGGTGCGCATACCGAGAATTCATGTGATGACTGGCTGTTACGGGCTGTCCGTTACAGGATGGCCCTGGCGTGGCGTAATATATGCTCACCCATTTTACATGGTTAGCCCACACTTGTGATGTTGGGATCAAAGGCCACGGTAGTTTCCCACAACCATGATCTACAACATAGATTAATCGACAATCATATCTTTTTATTTCTTGATATTTCTTTCCTGGCCAAAGTCAGGTTAATTTTAAAGCTCTAACGTCCAGTATTGAGCTTTTCCTTCGTTAGAAAAAAAGTTTACAAAGAGCAAAGGTAAGCCTTAAAAATATTGAACATAATTATAGTTGCACGGTTCATTAAAAATAACATCTTAGTGTAGAAAGGAAACCATTGCGAACACTTTCAATTTAAGTGATCACTACGTAGCTTTCCAGACCTATTTGTTGTAAACACAAATGTCACTTTTTATTCATAAGATCTTCAAAGTATTATAATTTGTTTCTCCGCAAGAAGTAGATGAACAACAGTTACCTCCTCTTTGAAGGACGATGGAAGTGACATTGGCATGAAACGAAACTCACCCTGAATTCACACAAAGAATTATAAAAGCGTATTTTTGCATAGGAGGAAATAGTAGTTAACAACCATGATAATCTAAAACAGTCGAACTGTTTTCCGCTACAAAATATTAACACTGTTTTTTTTAAAAGAAAAGGAGGCGACACAGCGTGAAATATATGCCGCGTTGATATATAAGAAAAATATGAGGCCTGTTTTTATTTTCATTAATAGAGGGGGCTCCTCTATTCATGACCGAAACATATTTTTACCTAAATCTTTTCAATATATTATTTTTATGTTTTCAACCCCTGCATGCGTCTAGGAATAAGTGGGATGTGACTGGCCGGGAACAGTTAATACTGACATGCTTTAGCGAAACCATTGCGTCAGCCTCATGGCATATAACATAAAACCATCTTTTTAAATACCGTAGACCGATTTTTCAAAGTGCATAGGCTGTTCGCAAAAATCGTTTCAGATCTTGGAAAATTTCGTTATTGATGAATTTTTATACCTACTACTGTAAGTTCGTGATAGACATTTAAGGCTTTTCCTGGATTGACGCCATGAAATCCCCTTCTTACCTCTTTTACTAACGCACATATTCCCAGCGCTAATTTTTAAATTACTCTTTTGAAGACGTGCGCGTTTTCTATCAAATCAAAATCAAGCATGTGGCAACACTTGCAACTATGTATATTTGGAAACCTTAAATCTTTTGGGCAATTTAACAGAACATCACAAGCGGACATATTTGTATTGGAAATTAAAAAATGTTAGCATCCTGTAACACAATATAAAAATGCATTATAAAAAACCCTAAATCACAAGCAAATTTCTCATGTAACAAGAAGAAAAGCAATCAATATTTTTTTTTCGAATTCTGTGAATATTTTGAATTGTAAACATTATTTTATTTTATTTCTGAAGCAAAGTTTCGGAAATTGATATTCTATGTTTTATTCTTTGATACGATTATGGGTTGAATGAGCTTACAATAGCTGAAAATAATTGATTTGAATCCGATTTTGCTTGAGAACTGGTGTCGGAATATAACACTACATAAACTTCGGAAATAAAAAAAAGGAAAACTCTATCTCGAGTACATTCTAGAGGCATTCTATTAAATTTTTAACATTTAATAAAGTCTCATTAAATCAATTATCTTTCTACAGTTATTGGACACATTTTAGTTTCTTTTTTAAAGGAGTTCAGTCGCGATATCTAGCTGCAGAGCATCTTTTATGTGATGCAGCGCATCTAAATCTTAATGTGAGAAGAGAGAGAAAAATCGTAGACGGACATCATAAAGCATATCTGAGGTTATATTCATATATATTTCAATCAATAGTTACTGATATTATATTCGTTTAGAACAACATTTATATATATACAATAAAAACCTAAATTTTATTCAGGCTAATTTTTCATAATGACATAATTTAGTTGTCTTTCAGAAAGTATCAGACTTCTTCGGTTTTGATTTTGCCATTGACACATGGGATGGAATTAGAGGCATTATATTTTGACAGCGCACCGTGCTCTTTTAAAAATTTTTGAATCATCGGTGGAAATCGAGGTGGGAGTCAATCTATTGTCGTGGCTGTAGAAATTGTTTCAAAAGGTTTTGTCACCCAGCTGATGACTACTCCTGTCTAGGTTTCATTGACCACAAAATTCTTTCAGGATGAGTTTGGCATCAGGGTCAGAACTTCCTTCTTTCTGTTTTGTGGAGCTGTCTTGCGACCCACAAAGGGTGGCAAGAAAGTTGTTTTGATTCTCGTTGTCTGAAAAAGTGCGTAGGGTCTTTGGTCTGAGGATAGCGCCAGAGAGTCGTGGGATATTGTCGGTATTGCTAACATGATCAGTAACTGCAGTTTCATTGCTTTTTTTCCATTTACTATCAGATGGTTGCTCTGAAGGTTTCCATTAGTTATTATAGGACATAACTTTCATATCTACACTGTTGCGAGATAAAGCAAGTCCCTTTCTTTTGTAGAGGTACTACATGGTTCTTTGGTAGCTGTATTTTTGTTGCTGTAATCCAAATTATAGTTATCATCATCGATCCATGACCCCAGCGGAGCTTTGCATAAAGTAGAGTATTGTTTTGATGCATCTTTCTCACTTTCAGAGGTATCATATAAATCTAGGACTGATTTGTTACTTCCATCAAGACTTGGGATAAATGAGATTCCCCGAGTTGTGTCTGCGCATGCGCTTCCAGTGGAGGAGGGCAAGTTATAGTTAGAACTATTAGGAGGTTCTACTTGAATTGTTGTCGGAGGAAAGTAATGACCACCGATCTGATGCGTAACTATTACATCAGCCTCACGACGTGTGTGTCTGACGATTTCCTGACTGAATCCTGAGGGAGTGCATGGGCCTGTCATTGTAAGACTATCTCCAGGTCCGCGTCCTTGCAGAGAAATCTTAGAAATATTAAGGATCATGTCTTCGGTTTTTACGTTACTGACATGCTGGTTGGCTTGAGGGTTTATGTACTCGCTTTCTGGCAGAGTGAAGGTCCGTTTCGTCGTGACAA
This sequence comes from Elysia crispata, assembly GCA_033675545.1. Lineage (NCBI taxonomy): Eukaryota > Metazoa > Mollusca > Gastropoda > Plakobranchidae > Elysia > Elysia crispata. The sequence goes on from JAWDGP010001464.1 coordinate 390,080, forward strand.
TATTCGCATTGTCCTCGTCTATGCAGCGCTGGGGTTGTAAGGATGCTCGCCTCTTTTTGAGAAGTCCAGGCACCCCGGACTGCTCAGGGTTCGTTGCGGCATATTTTGGTTCAGGCAATGTAGATTCCACAGCTTCTCCTATTGAATGGACCCGCCTCTGGTGCCAACCACAATCATTTCGTCTATTTCCTCCTTCGGCGCTGCTTCCGCCACTTTTTGTTGAGCACCCATCATCTTCATCATCTGCGGATGTTTCTCTCTTGCGATCAACTGTTGAACTTTCTTCTGCTATACTGTCGGTGTCTAAGCTGTTCCTTCCTCCTCCCAGTCTACCTGCGCTGCCATTCATCTGATTCATCTTAACGTCAAGCGAGTTCAGTATATGTCTCACATGCCCTGCTATCATTGGTGAATTGAGACTCGCCTTTCGGTCGATTACGATCGGCGTATTGAGTCCACTGTAGGCACTTCCCAAGCTGTTCTGGTGCTGGTAATGTTCGATGGCGCCCGAAATTCCACTGCATTCCTCAGGCGAGCTGAGAGTTCCCCTGCCGCTCTCGGAGTTTGACCTTGCCCTCGTTTTAAAAATTTCTTTTCGCATATTGTCCTTACAAGCGAGAAACAAGTCACGTTCTGCGCTTGCCAGGCATTGAGGTTGCATCGACTTTCGTCTAGTGCTCACCTTGTCCATAAGGTTCAGAAGAGACGGTCGTGGAGACAAACGAGGGAAGTCACTCTTGTCGTTCAGAAGAAGTATACTTGAGTTGTCAATTTTTATTTTGCATTTGCTCTTCCCAGTTTTATCTGTTGATGATAAAAATCCATTTATTAGAATCAGAATGATTTTTATTAATTAATCAAAATATCAAAATCTGTTTTAAAAAAAGATAAACAAACAGCCTAAGCACGGTTAGCAGAATAATGCAACAACCCTCAAAAATCTTCCATGATGTGGTATTAACGCTGATTTAATTAAATTAAAATAAAATGATGGTACATAAAAATGTTAATTTTTTAACATAAAATGCCATGTATATCATCTGGGTTGATTGATATTGCACAAATGTAAGATAACTGTTATTTTTATTTTTTTAACTTCCCTCACTCAACCTCAGTGAAATTAATATGTAACTTAATGTTCTGCTTGTTTAATAATGTACCACTTCAAGTGCTTTGTGCTTATTCATAGCTGAAAACGATCCAAAATTTCAGTAACATGTTGTGTGTAATTAAGATTTCTGGTGAACAACAACAAAATAAACAGCAAAAAATAATAATAATAATAATAATAATAATAATAATAATAATAATAATAATAATAATAATAATAATAATAATAATAATAATCACATTAATTTCTTATTTCAACAATGATGATGTTGATAATGATGATAAAAAATAATAACAATAAAAAAAAAAAAAATAATAATAATAATAATAATAATAATAATAATAATAATAATAATAATAATAATAATAATAATAATAATAATAATAATAATAAAAATAATAATAATGACAATCATAATGACAATAATAATGACAATAATGATGACGATGATGATGATGATGATGATGAGGATAATAATAATAATAATAATAATAATAATAATAATAATAATAATAATAATAATAATAATAATAATAATAATAATAATAATAATAATAATAATAATAATAATAATAAATAATAATAATAATAATAATAATAATAATAATAATAATAATAATAATAATAATAATAATAATAATAATAATAATGACAATCATAATGACAATAATAATGACAATAATGATGATGATGATGATGTTGATGATGATGATAAAAAATAATAATAATAATAATAATAATAATAATAATAATAATAATAATAATAATAATAATAATAATAATAATAATAATAATAATATAATAATAATAATAATAATAATAATAATAATAATAATAATAATAATAATAATAATAATAATAATAATAATAATAATAATAATAATAATAATAATAATAATAATAATAATAATAATAATAATAATAATAATAATAATAAAAATAATAATAAAAATAATAATAATACTAAATAATAGTAATAATAATCATGATGATAATAATAATAAGAACAACAATTTAATAAAGACGACAACAACTTAAAAAAAGTAATAATGATAATAATAATAATAATAATATTAATATTTATATTAATAATAATAATAATAATAATAATAATAATAATAATAATAATAATAATAATAATAATAATAATAATAATAATAATAATAATAATAATAATAATAATAATAATAATAATAATAATAATAATAATAATAATAATAATAATAATAATAATAATAATAATAATAATAATAATAATAATAATAATCATCATAATAATAATAATAATAATAATAATTAATACACACATAGATACATATGATAATAATAATAATAATAATAATAATAATAATAATAATAATAATAATAATAATAATAATAATAATAATAATAATAATAATATTGATGAT
>JAWDGP010001465.1:0-10000 GCA_033675545.1 Elysia crispata
GTGTTGGAATATTTTATTTGTGTTGCAAAACAAGCTGTGTTATCCATTAGCGTATGAGAAAAATCTAAATTAAATGAGTTTAAAACAAATTTATGAATGGAAAGGAAAGATTCAGCAGGTATTATAAAATAGGAAATTAAAGTTCAAAAGAAAAAAAATACGGATGAAACAAGGAAAAACAAAATTTCATCTCCTACAATTTTTAGGAAAAGAAGTAGTTTATAGATACCGAGTCATTTAAGAGGTGTAGCTAACTAATATGTGTAAATTGTAAATAGTATCTGACTTGGCCTTTTTGATTCATGTTGTTAACAGTTCCTGGTCCATGTAGTTCTTGTAGATCTCGAAGTTCAGCCCTCTATGTCTCTTCCTTACTGTCATCTTGTCTTCTGCCCATGGAGAATCTTAGCTAACCAGTCACAGAACTCTCTTCTAGCTTCTCTTCATACTCCTTAACTTCAGGTCTCTTGCGTCTTTGCCTTCTGTAATCTGGAAACATAATATCAAAATATGATTAATTTCAATTACAGAGAACAATTTTACCACGCAGAACAAAATGAAAAAAGAAATAGGAGAAAGCAAATCCATACAATTTAAGTGCCTATATTAATATACAAATATATATATGAAACATTAAATAGAAATTTTGAGAGAAAGTGTAAAAAGATTTTTCTTTTGTGTTGCAAAACAAGCTTAGAAATCTAAAAGCCAAAGAGCAGAATCTAAATTAATCAGTTGAAAAAAAAGTCAGGACTGAAAAGGAGAGATTGAGCAGGTATTTACCAATAATAACCAAAGAACAAATGAAAAAGTAAAAAAAAAAATAAGAGAAATGAAGCAAAAAAAAAAACAAACTTTTTTTTAAAGGTTGTAGCAATAGGCAGAGTTAAATGGGCATTTTTTTCTGAGATGGGTATATACATACCTATCTTCACCATTGAAGCTGACCTGGTCTTTTTCATTTGTGTTTTTCATAGCTTTACAGCCTGCTTTCCTGTAGATCCTAATCCCCATAGTCCAGTTTACTTGAAGAATGCTGTCCTCTTATCTCTTTTTTTTTATTGTTGTGTTGTCTTCTGGCCATGGTGATATCTAGAGTAAGGGTCCCAGGTACCTCTTCAAACTCCCTTTCTTGGTATTTAACATTCTAAACTTTCCATCTTCCCCTTCTGTGATCTTAAAACACAATTATTTTAAAATGACTTAATTCAAATATAAGAAACAATTTTGCCACACAAAAATGATGAAGAAAATGAAATAGGAGAAAGAATTTTTATTTTATTTTCTTTGCATATAACATTAAAAACGAATATTGGGAGAAACATTAGAAAATACATGTATATTTTTACTGTTTGAAAAAAGGCTGTAATATCCAAAGATATAAAAGCAGAATATAAATCAAATCTGTTAAAAAAAATAAAAACCTGACTGGTAAGGAGGATATCAGCAGATTTGAATCTAAACTAAAAAAAAAGAACGTAAAGGACAAAAGTACAAATTACCGTCTCTTTCATGGTTGGTGCAAGAGAAGGAGTTAAAGGCCTTATGATTCTGACAAGAAGAGTAGCTGCCTTACCTGTGACCATTGTTCTTTACCATGCCAATGTCTTCTTAGTACATGTTGTTTACACTTGGGTAATTTTTTGTTTCTCTAGTTCCTGGTCCTAATTGTGCTTTGATGACTCAATGTTTCAGTCCTCCAGGTCTTTCCTTTCTCTCAACTTCTCTCTCGAACATGGAGATCCTTAGCTTTATAATCCTAAGCTCTCTTCCAGCTATTCTTCCAGGACTTAAGCTTCTGGACTGGTCTTTGTGGCTTCACCCTCTGTGATCCCAAAATGTAATTAATAACATGACTTATTTCAAATATGGAGAATAGTTTTGACACTCAACACAAAATAAAAAAAAATAAATTGAAGAAAGCATTAATATTCAATTTTTTTTTTCGCATGTGAATCACTGGAAAGGTAGTTTCAGAGAAAGCGTTGGAATATATTTCTTATGTGTTGCTTAACAAGTTGTGTAATCTAAAAGCAGAAGAGAAAAATCTAAATTAAATGAGTTCAAAAAATTGTTCAAATTGGAAAGGAAAGTTTCATCAGGTTTTAACAGATATGAAATCAAGGTTCAAAGGAAAAAAATACCGATAAAACAAGCAAAAAAAAAAATCTTTTGAATACATTTTGTAGGAAAAGGAGTTTACAGGTGCAGAGTCATTTAAGAGGAGTAGCAAACCAATGTGTAAAAATTGTGAATAGTAGTTGACCTGGCCTTTTTATTCACGCGGTTGACAGTTCCTGGTCCATGTAGTTCTTGTAGATCTCAATTTTCAGTCCTCCAGGTCTCTTCCTCACTGTCATCTCGTCTTCTGCCCATGGAGAATCTTAGCTACCGAGTCACAGAACTCTCTTCCAGCTTCTCTTCATTCTCCTTAACTTCAGGTTTGTTGCATCTTTGTCTTATGTAATCTGGAAACAAAATATCAAGATAAATAATTTCAATTACGGAGAACAATTTGACCAGACAAAACAAAATGAAAAAAGAAATAGGAGAAAGCAAATCCATCAAATTTTAATAGCATATGAAAATATATAATATATATATATATATATATATATATATATATATATATATATATATATATATATATATATATATATATATATATACAATATATATGAAAAATTAAATACAAATTTTGAGAGAAAGTGGAAGAAGATTTTTCTTTTGTGTTGCACAACTATTTTTGAAATATAAAAGCCAAAGAGCAGAATCTTAATCAATCAGTTGAAAAAAAAAGTCTGGACTGAAAATAGGACAATGAGCCTGTATTTACCAATGCTAACCAAAGTAGAAATGAAACGGAAAAAAATAACGATAGATAAAGCAAAAAAAAATACTTTCTTTTTTTGAAGGTTGTAGCAATAGACTGAGTTAAATAGGCATTTTTTTCCCCAGGTGTGTATATATCTATTTTCACTATTGCAGCTGATCTGTTCTTTTTTTTTGTGTGTTTATAATGGCTTTCTAGTCTGCTTTCCTGTAGATCCTGATCCCCATTGTCCAGTTTGCCTGAAGAATGCTGTCCTCTTATCTCTTTTTTTAATGTCTTGTTGTCTTCTGGTCATGATGATATCTAGCGTAAGGGTCCCTGGTAACTTCAAACTGCCTTTTTTTGGTCCTTAACTTCTAGTCTTTCCATCTTCGCCTTCTGTGATCTTAAAACCTAATATCATGTTGTAACTTATTTCAATTTTTTGGAGAAAACGTTTGCCACACAAAAAAGAGGAAAAAGAAAAATAGGAGAAAGAATTCTATATTTTTTCACTGCTCCTCCTACTACTACTTCTCTCTCTCTCTCTCTCTCTCTCTCTCTCTCTCTCTCTCTCTCTCTCTCTCTCTCTCTCTCTCTCTCTCTCTCTCTCTCTCTCTCTCTCTCTCTCTCCCCCCACCCCCTCTCTCTCTCTTTCTCTCTCAAATTTTCTCTCAGTGTTTCTGTCTCTAACTCTCTGTCTCTCTTTCTCTCTCTCTGCTTGTATGACTGACTCCATGTCTGCCTATCTCCTCTTTGTTTTAATATCCCTTTTCTGTGTAACTGTCCCTCACTCTGTCTACCTGTCTCTTTTCCTCTCCTCACCATCCATTCAATTCCTGTGCCTTTTTATTTGCGGTCCTTTCCCCACATTCTTTCTGTTTTTTTGCACATATATCTCAATACCTGTTTATCTCTTCCCCTATCACTTTAACTGCCTCTTTCCTTCCCCCTCTATTTCGATCGTGGCATTGTAGTATTCCAGTCTTTTTGCTTTTCTCTCTCTTTCATACCATTTCATTATTCCCCTATCCTCTCTCTCTCTCTCTCTCTCTCTCTCTCTCTCTCTCTCTCTCTCTGTCATCTCTATCTCTCTCTCTCTACTTGTCTGACTGACTCCATGTCTGCTAATCTCCTCTTTGTTTTAATATACTTTTTCTATGTAATTGTACTTACCTCTGTCTACCTTTTTCTCTCCTCACTATCCTTTCTATTTCTATTTTCATTTTACTTTCAAGCTGCCTCATTCTGTGCCTTTTTTATTTACTGTCCCTTCCCCATCTTCTCTCTGTTTAATGCTTTTATTGTTCAATACCTGTTTAACTCTTCCCCTATCACCATGACTGTCTCTTTTCTTCCCCTTCTATTTTCATCATGCCATTTCATTATTCCCCTCTCCTTTCTCTCTCTCTCTCTCTCTCTCTCTCTCTCTCTCTCTCTCTCTCTCACTGTCTCTCATCTTGATCTTTCACTCTTTCTGCTTGCCTAACTGTCACCATGTCTGCCTCTAACTACCCCTTCCTTTTAAAATCCCATCTCTGTGTAACTGTCCCTCCCTCTTCCTCTTTATCTCTTTTTCTCTCGTAACCATCGTTTCTATTTATTTTTTTCTTTTTACTTTGAAGCTGCCTCTTCCTGTGCCTTTTTATTTACTATCCTTTCCCCACATTCTCTCTATTTTATGCTTTATATCTCAGTACCTATCTCTTTTTTACTATGACTGCCTTTTTCCTTACCATTCTATTTCGATCTTGCCATTGTTGTAATCCAATTCTCTCTCTCTCTCTCTCTCTCTCTCTCTCTCTCTCTCTCTCTCTCTCTCTCTCTCTCTCTCTCTCTCTCTCTCTCCGTTTGCATTTCTCTCTCTCACTCTTTCTGTCTCATATTATCTCTCACTGTTTCTGCTTGTGGGTCTGTCTCCATGTGTGCCTAGTTCTCCCTATTTTTTAATATCCGCTCTCTGTCTCCATGTTTCTTTTCTCTCACCACCATCCTTTCTATTTGTATTCTCCTGTTACAGTAGATATTTCATCTTCATTTTTTTCCCCTTTTTTTGTAAGTCCTCGCTAAATCAGTGGTCTTGTTTGGTGCAACAAGTTATAGTAAAACTAGGGGTAGTTCTCTGATCAGACAATTTATTGTCTTTTTGTGGATCAGTGTGCAGTTAATTTTACTAACCATATTGTGTTTAGTTTGTTCCTACTTTGAAAGAGGTTTATATGCTGGCAAACCATGGGAATGACTAAATGTTGAGAATTTTTTTCATCATTGGTGACGTTGAATTAACCGTTGTCGCTGGCTGGATGGTTTGATGGTTTTGATGAAGCTATAAGAATAGTTGAAATGAACAGTGCTTTTTGCTTGTTATAAGTTGTGTCTACCTCAGCTACCCTGATAAATTGTATTTCTGTTGCTAAAATGTTTCAGCAAGAATAACAGATGGAGGTGGAGTTTATGAGTGTGTCTTGTCAGATTTATATGAAAAAGTTCCAGAATTGTTTGATAGTGATATGGTGCTTTACAAGGCTTTTTTTCCCGGGGTCTATCCGAACAAGTCTCTGAACTCACAATCCACAAAATCAACAGAGCCTATCTGTGTACACGAAATGGTCAGACTTGGTGTGAGGTTTATCCTCCGTTTAATAAATTGAAACAATGAAGCCACATGTAAAAGAACAGAGCCATTGTCTAAAAAATGTAGCAAGATTTAAATCTAGTGAAAGAAACAAACTTCATATTCTTCTAGTCTTTATTCATATGTTCATGATTTGACATCTGGTGAAAACTGAGCTCATCCATTTACTGCTCAAGACTGGGCTTTTATAAACTAACACAGAACGCAAATAAATGTTAACATCTGCTGTATTTTTTTTAAAACCAGAGAAAGATTTTAAGATACAGTTTAAGGGGATATGTTACTATTATTTGTAAAAATCCAGTAAAAGGGTTAATCATGCGTTCAATAAGCAATTAAGGCAAATTCCTAAATAATTTTACAGGCCATATTTAAGCTAGTCAAAGAAGGACAACTTACGTGAAAACGTTATAAGACGTGCAAGTTTCTACAGATTGATTCTGTGTCTTCAGATAAATACCAAACATAAGTAAATAATGAAGAATTTTTCTATAACCCCCCCCCCAAAAAAAAACAACTAAAAACAAAAACAAAAACAACATAAACTGTGCATATCTTTTACAAGAGTGCAAGAAATCTTTACAGTAGAAATTAACATGGTCTTAATAATGATACTTTCTCTTTATTCTCAACTGCTGGTGAATCAGAGAAAAGATGTGATACTTTTATTTTATTTGGATCTTGAGTATAAGGAATATTTTGTCAACATGCATACATAACAGTTTAAAAACAGCATCCCAGATTATATGGATTTACAACGTTTCTTAGATCCATCTGAAGTTTTTCTATCGGCATCTTTGCCATCACCCCATGTTTTAATCGTTTCCACTAAGACAGTTAGGTGTTTCTTCTTTTATGATTTCCATGGCATTAGTACGAGCAGCTTCCTCAAATCCTGTTCTATGATATTTCCTTGAAGCTTTCTAACTGCACTAAATTTTAGAACAGTCTACAATGAGTTTTTTTTTGTTTTGTTTTGTTTTTCCACTCCACACCTTCCTCAGTCTGACCACAGAAAGTCGCTCGAGGCTGCACTTTGCTTTTAATTCCACTTGTTTTTGATTAATAGGGCGTGTCTGTTTTTAAGGTGAGATCCGGCGCATATTATTCAGATTCCGTCATGGTTAATTTTGTATGAAGCCAGTTGTTCATTGGCTCCAAGACTTGGTTTACATTATCTTACATTGCCTGATTTATTTCTTGCTTTCTTTTTTTGGGTAACTCTATGTCCCCAACAGATTTATGTGCATTTGCTGCTGTTTTCCTTGTTAGGGTATCAGAATCTTTCTTGATAACTACAGGTCATTGTCTATGGTTGTTACCATTAAGTAACTTTACAAATTTCTTCAGTTTTTGACCATCTCTTTTGAAATTGAGATTTGTTGTTTTTTCGTGCCAGCTTTTACGTTCGGTGGTATTGGCTGCTTTTTTGTATTTTGCAGATGCTTTTTTCATTTATATGTTACTCGTAACTGAAGGTTCATTTTTCTGCTTTAGTTCAGGCTTCAAAGTCAATCTGTCTAATTCTGTGGAGCAGTTGGATAAACCAACAGTATGTTTCATTACTGTTGGAATTTTTACAAACACTATATTGACATGCATGACATGAAAAAAGGGAAGAAGATGCTAGCTTTTTTAATTTATATATTGTATAACCTTAAAGCTGCATATTTTTAATATTAGCTTATACTGTAATGAGCATAATTTTTTACAAATTATACAAAAAAATACATTGGCTGTATGGATATTTTTTTCAAAATTAGTAAGGATCTTTTTGAGACATGCTTCTCTGCACTCAGAAGTGACATTCAAGATTTGAGTTTCCCACTATGTCTCTGACAACTTTTACCATGTCTATATGAGTATCAGGGACAAGCATAATGGACAAATGCTGATTGCAAGTAGATGCTATAGATCCAGGTTGTATTCATGTGTAAAAATTATGAAAATTAGAAACACTGCACAGTATTATCCATAGGTAAAGATAGAAACTATAAGTTTTAAAATACAGCCAGATAATCATATTGTGAAGAATATTACAGTTGAATATTCATATCGTATACAAAAACAATGTGTCACATTTTAAGTGGGAATGTCACTTTGTTCCTCTCTAGAAGTAACCTATATTCAAGGGAAAGAAAAATGTGGTTTTGGTTTGGCTTTCAATCATGATCATGGGGAGATCTAATTCAAGCATTTATTGAGCGGAGAGAAGCATACTATCACTATAAATAATTCTCAGATCCCATCTGCAACATATCCAGAACATACATTCAACCATTAAAAAAAACAAGAAGCAAGAATATTAATAGATTAGGACAAAAAGAATAGCAATGACTATTGAGACAAGAAAAAATCTGGGCAACCTAGAATATCAACCCACAGGGTACATCTTACTGACCTAGCATGTGCGGTGAAATTATTTCACTTACTCTAAAGGACTATACAAAAAATAATCAGTGCACTGATTGGAAACTCTAATGGATAGGCTTTATCTGTTTTTGTTACTGCAAACTGAACAGAGTATATAACCTGGAGTACAAACGGCTATAGCTTAAGAACCAGGAATTCAGCACCACTGGCAAAAGGTGAGTTTAATATCATGGTATCCGGCAAAGTCAGAAAGTAGGATTTTGTAATGCAAGTCGGACTGTGGTCCGAAATTTTAGAGGGGAAAGGAATTTTGAGGAAAATGTAATCCCTATCTGCAGAAAATTTTGATGTATTGCTGAACATCTTTGTGACTTAGAGTTAGACTGCTCTGCTTAATTACTCTTTGCTGAGATCTCATGTGTTAAGGGACAGGAATCTATAAAGACGAGGAAGAAAATAGGCCTTCTTAGAAATTACAAGTCATGATGTGCTATACAATAAAGATTTGATCCGTGAGAATTTAGGGAACATTGTCCGTCATTGCTTTAACATTGAAAGTGACTGTGGATTATGTTATTACATTTATTGGTATAATAATACCATTTTTAGGATTGAAAGATCAATAATGTAATGGGCAGCTCAACTTTTGTTTGAAACAGTAGTAACAAAAAAGTGGGAAAAAATTATTTACAAGATAATGAACAATTTGCTTTAAAAAAAAAAGCGAGAAAAGTTTTTTTTCATATCTTTTACTGGAGTGTAAGAAATCTTCAGAATAGAACTTTACATTGGTCTCAACGGTCAATTTCTCTTTTTATCATCAGCTGTTGGTGAATCAGAGAAAGGAAGTGATGCTTTGCATTTTATTGAGACAATGGTTTTCTTCAATTCCCTTTATGAAGGTAAAAATAAGCTTGTGTTTTTGGATCTAGAGTACCAGGCTCTTCTTGGACAACACAATCGTTGAAAGAAGTATCCTCGGTTATACTGATTTAATACTATTCTTACATCTTTTTTATATTCAATACTGTTTGTAAACTGCTTTTAAAACAGACTCTCTTCTCTAATTGTAACTGTTATGTCAAACAATTTAGAAACGTGTTAAATGCAAATATAGAAAAGATAATACTAGAAATGCTGCCAAGCTACACCTTGTTCATCTGAATAGCTTGAACATGAAATTCTTTTGTAATACAATCTCCTCAGATGAGGACAAATGAAAAATAAATTCATTGGAATAAACAAACCATAGAAAAGTATAGAAGAATTACAGTTGATAACGTTCATTGAATTAGAAAATCTTTGGTCAGCCAAGCAACGTCACTGAAAAAATTTGATTTGAAACCATCTTGTACTAAAATGCTGAATGTAATTAGAACAAGCTAGTCTTGGTAACAAAAATGTTCTCTATATTGCCAGCTGCTGGAGATAGAAATAGGATGTGTGAAGTGATGTATTGTATTGAGACAGCTAGCTGTTAATTTTTGTATCATTACGGAAAAATCAAATTAGGCTGAGGCTTTTGGAGTGCAAATGATTTTTGGGGGAGTGCAAATATGAAATACTTGAAAAAGCACTTTAAAAAAAGCATGGATAATACTAACGTTAGTGATAATAACAATGAGAGTATTTTCCTGTCATGCATAGATCAACAAGAATAAAGATGATATCTAGCAAATCTATTAAAATAACTACGTGGCAAAAAAAGTTTTATCTTAATTAGCACATTGCCTTTTAAGCAAACTGAATTTGTTGATAAGGAGGTAAAAACCATAAAATTATTTTATAAATTTATACATGTACCAGTATATATTACTTCACATACTTATAATTCCTTTCCTATAACTATGAACACGTCTTTCCTTCCCTCTTATTTCAACCTGAAGATTTTATTCTTCACTTTCTTTCTTTTTTCTTTATCTCTTTCTCTCTCTGTTTCATCTATCTCTCACTTTTAAGCTGCTTCTTCCAGTGCCTTTCCATTTGCTGTCCTTTCCCAACCTTCTCTCTGTTTTATGCTTTTATGTCTCAGAACCTGTTTAGTCTTCCCTTATTACTATGACTGCCTCTTTTCTTCCCCTCCTATTCCAACCTTGCCATTGTAGTATTCCTATCCTCTTCTCTCTCTCTCTCTCTCTCTCTCTCTCTCTCTCTCTCTCTCTCTCTCTCTCTCTCTTTCT
>JAWDGP010001465.1:15000-77118 GCA_033675545.1 Elysia crispata
TCTCTATTGCTGGAGAATCAGAGAAAAAATGTGATGCTTTGTATGTTATGGAGACAATGGCTTTCTACAAGTTCCATTTTATAAAGGTAAAATTAAGCCCATGTTTTTGGATCTAGAGTACCAAGAATATTATGTCAACATGCATACATTACCGTTTAAAAACAGCATCCCAGTTTATATGGATTTAAGACCTTTCTTCGATCCACCTGAAGTTTTTCTATCGGCATCTTTGCCATCACCCCATATGTTTTCATCGTTTCCCCTTAGTCAATTAGGTGTTTCTTCTTTTATGATTTCCATAGCAATAGCATGAGCAGCTTCCTCAAAATCTGTTCTATGATATTTCCTTGAAGCTTTCTAACTGCACTAAATTTTAGTACAGCCTACTTTGTTTTGTTCTTTTTTTGTTTTGTTTTTCCACTCCACACGCCCTCAGTCTGACCACAGAAAGGCCGCACTCTTCATAGCTGTGCTGTCAGCTGCCACAACTTTGAAAAATGCTTGTTTGATCCCACATAGAGATTGCTGTTCGACGAAGCTGGTTAATTATACTTGGCTCTGGGAGCTAGTACAGATTAATGTCTGAAAAAGGGTTTGTCATCGGAAGAAACATGTTTTTGGTATGGACAGTCTGTTCCCTAAATTAATTAGGCCAAGAAGTAGAGTGGACAGTTCAAAGGCGAGCATCTGTTGGTGAATACAACCATTTTGTTCTGATAACCTAAGTCCTACCCTGATAGGTTTCATGCCTATGTGAGGATGATTAAGAAATTTTGGTTAAATCCTACAGCTTGAAGAAGACTCGCAGCAGCTGCCCTATTCTTCCAAAGGAACGACAGCATCGGAGAGAATGTAGTTTGATTCTGCTGAAAAAAATCAGTGTTGCTCGTTACTGCAGCGTGCTCAATTACAACTTTTGTCTATGTAGGACGTTCTCATTTTCATGAGAGCATTCTTTTAATTTCACTTCACTGAACAGCACGCTTACGAACAACTCTTTCTATGTGCTCGTCCTTACGCTAGTGTTGCGCAATGAGGTGCAAAACTTTGATGAGACCAGAGGGATTGGCAGTCTCTGAATGATTATATGAGAAACCCAGCTCCTAGTTTATGGAAGTAAAATCTGCGTTTTTACAGAACTATTTTTGGGTGCAAACTTGCCTGCGTTTGTGATACGTTTTGCACCATAACTTTGTTAAAAATTATTCAATTCTCACAAAAAAAACATATCAATATTAAAAGCTTTAAAAAGGCCGTGTAATCATGATGAAATTACAAGTTTATTTTAGTTTTGTATACACATTTGTTTTTGTCATTGGATCCCTGCTTATTTTGCAAGTGTATGTCTTGATCCAGATGTGGACCTTTCAAAAACATTTTTCACTATCATCTGTGTGTGAATCGGAATTAATTGAAGAACAAAAGTCGGATTCTTCACAAACCATCCATTTTCTGATTATTTTTGACCCTTCAGAACTTTATAGCGCTGAGGCTTATTCTCCATGTTTACTAGGACCACGAGGCTAGCAACAATATAATAAGAATATGATAGTAAACTGCTGAAAAAGACTTATTCTTCCCTCAATACTTTAAAACGCTTCAAATTGAAAGCCACTGGAGTTAATGCTCATTTTTTTGTAAGCTTGGTTGATTTTTATTGAACAAAGATTGGATTAGAATATGTTTGAAAAGGTCTGGGGATTCACAAGTGGTGCAAAAAGTGTAGAAATTGTGTAGACACTTTTCACTGGGTTATATTTTTTGAGAATACTTAGGCTGGAACCACTGTCGAGCTCTTAATTTCCCCACAGGGATGAGAATTTTATATTAAATCTACAGAACTTCATATATTTTAAACAGTTGTTAAAAAAGTTGGAGAGAGAACTCCTCCTTGTGGAACTCCTTTTTTCAGATTCAGTTTTGCTAATTCCACTTGTTTTTAATAAACAGGGCGTGTCTGTTTTTAAGGTGAGATCCCGTACAGTATTTTGTGTGAGGTGTTGATGCTGATAAACAAGTTCACAAGCCCATCTGTCCATACTTTATTAAAGGCTTTCTGTATGTCAACCCAGGCTTAAGCAGGAAGCTGTCCTCAGTCATTTGTGAGATACATTTGACCTGATCTTCAGCTGATCGGAATTGCCTGAAACCTGTATGTTCTGGCTTAAAGACCTGTTTTTTTTTTTTAAAGCAGCAACATGAGCTTTGTGTTGATGATTCTTTCCATGACCTTACAGACACGGCTGGTGAAACTGATCGGTCTGTAGTTCTTGACTTTGGTTTTGCTTTTGCCACTTTAGAGGATTGGAATCATGATGGCTTTTTTTTCACATCTATGATATTTTGCTTGTTTTCCTGTTAAAAAGTTGAAACAGCTTTTTCCTTGCCTGGGGAACCAGGTGTTTGAGCATATCATTGCTTACTTTGTCTAGTCCCAGTGCTTACTTGCCCTTCAGGTGGGCCAGAGCCTTTTCAAATTCCATCATGGTTAATTTTGTATGAAGGCAGCTGTTGATTGGCTCCAAGACTTTATTCACATTATCTTGGATTGCCTGATTTATTTCTTACTTTCTTTTTTTTTTTTTGGTAACTCCATGTCCCCAACAGATTTATGTGCACTTGCTGCTGGTTTGCTTGTGAGGGTATCAACATCTTTATTGATAAATGCAGGACATTGTCTATTGTTTTTGTACTTACCATTTAGAGTTTTTACAAATTTCTATAGTTTTTGGCCTTCCTTTTTGAAATTGAGATTTGTTGTTTTTTTTTTTTGGTGCCAGCTTTTACGTTCAGTGGTATTGGCTGCTTTTTTTGTATTTTTTAGATGATTTTTTTCATTAATATTTTATTCGTAACTGAAGGATCATTTTTCTGCTTTAGTTCAGGCTTCAAACTCAATCTGTATAATTCTGTGGAGCAGTTGGTAATATACAGACCTGCGACTCATTCCAATTTTTTAAAATGAAATTTGGTACTTTTCCGATTGTTCGAATATTTAGGAAATATTCTGATTTTTTCCGGACTGAAGTTTCATCTCCAAGATAAAAAACATTTCAGTTTCTAGGGGCCTTTAAACAGCCCTGTTAATCATGCAATGCTATTTATTAGGAAAGATAAAAATGAAAGTTTTTTTTAATAAGATTATGGAGTACCAGGTATTTTATTACAATGTGCATACATAACCGTTTAAAACAATTTTCTAGTTTACATGGATTTAAGACCTTTCTTAGATCCATTTAATCTAATCGGATATAAGAAAAGTCTAAAAAAATTTATTGTGTGTAAACTGCTCTCGAAATATATAAACTCTGAACAACAACAAAAAAGGCTCTCTTTTCTAATTATTGCTGTTGTGTCAAACATTTTACCAACTATAGATAATGCAAATGTAGAAAAGATAACAGTATAAATGCTATCAGCCTACAGCTTGTTGATCTGAATAGCTGTAACCTTACCTTTTTTAGTTGTATGAGGACAAATGGCAAATAAATTATTGAAATAAAAACAATGTGCAAATAGCAAGAAAAGTACAAAAGAATCACAATTCATAACTCTCCTTCTATTAAAACATCTTGTCCAGCCAAACAACGTCACTGGGCTATCCCTCACAAAAAAATAAACAAAATATAAAAGAAATCTTTTTGTGAAATGATAAAAGTCTCTCAAATCTAGTGCTTGCATGGGCTTAATAACTCAGAGAAAGACAACATGAAGAATTCGCCTCCTAACCACATTTGTTTCTTGATCATCTCTTCATCATTACTTAGAATTGGGGTTTTTTTTTAACCGAGAAACTCATTTTTTTTAAATTCACAAAATAATTAAATTATAGAACATTTTCTTAATTTTCATGCAAAATTTATGCATTCAATATAGAAAGTGGATGTGTGAGTTTGGTCCAAGATCAATCCTATTAATTATTACTTCAGGTTATGTTACCCCAAACAAAGAACAATGGCAAATGATAAAAGTTAAAAAAAAAAAAACACAACCGTAGAAGGCACAAAATTTTACAATGTGTGACAGAAAGTCGTGTTACAGAAATAATAAGTAACATAGACTGGATACATGGAATGGTGTGTGTTAATAAGGTTATGAGTTTCAACACTCAATGGAAAGAGTGTTTAAAAGGCGATGCACTTTACTCTTACCATTTGAAATGCCAGAGGCTTTACATTTTTCTATGTATCTATTCTTTGATGAGAAGTCTCTGTTCTTTGTTCCCTAAGCAGGCCCAGTCCTAAAGTATAATGTGAAATTTGCGGAGTGCAATAGTGTTCAAGAATGTTCTGTTTGGGAATTAAGTTATTTGGAAACTCATCCTATATGTGGCTATGTGATTATCACAGGTTGCCTGAAAAGATAACATTGCAACTGCTACAAACCTACAGCTTGTTGATCTGAATAGCTGCAACATGAAATTCTTCAGTACTACAATCTCTCATTACCGTCCTCTAAATTCATTTTTTCATTTTACTTTCAAGCTTCCTCTTCCCGTGCCTTTATATTTTCTTTCCCTTCCCCACCTTTTCTCTGCTTTTATGTCTCAGTGCCTGTTAATCTCTTCCCTTGTTACTACGGCTGACTCATTCCTTCCACTTCTATTTTGATCTTGCCATTGTAGTATTCCAATCCTTTTTCTTATCTCTCTCTCTCTCTCTCTCTCTCTCTCTCTCTCTCTCTCTCTCTCTCACTCACTCTCTCTGTCCCTCTTTCTCAGTCTCTCTCTATCTCTCTCTGCTTGTCTCGCTGACTCCATGTCTGCCTACCTCCCCTTTGTTTTAATATCCCCTCTCTGTTTCACTGTTCCTCCCTGTGTCAATCTACCTCTTTTTCTCTCCTCACCATCCTTTATGTATTTTTATTTTACTTTGAAGCTGCTTCCTCCCGTGCTTTTCCATTTCCTGTCCTTTCCCCACACAATCTCTGTTTTTTTTTCATTTATTTTTCAGTTCCTGTTTATCTCTTCCCTAATTACTATGAATGCCTCTTTTCTTCCTCTTCTATTTCGACCTTGCCTCTGTAGTTTTCCAGTCCTTTTTCTTTTCTCTGTCTCTGTCTGTCTGTCACTCTCTCTATCTCTCTCTGTCTCTGTCTCTGTCTGTCTGTCTGTCTGTCTGTCTGTCTCTCTCTCTCTGTATATATATATATATATATATTTATTGCTCTCTCTCTCTCTCTCTCTCTCTCTCTCTCTCTCTCTCTCTCTCTCTTTCGTTCTCTGCTTGTCTGACTGACTCCATGTCTGCCTATCTCTCCCTTTTCTTTTAATATCCCCTCTTTGTGTACTGTCCCTCCCTCTGCCTGTCTGTCTCTTTTTCTCTCATCACCATCATTTCTATTCATATTTTTTTTTTACTTTCAAGCTGCCTCTTTCCTTGCGTTTTTGTTTTTTTATTTTTGCTGTCCTTTCCCCATATTCTCTCTGTTTTATGCTTTTATTTCTCAGTACCTATTTATCTCTTCCCCTATTACTATGACTGCCTCTTTCCTTCCCCTTCTCTTTGGATCTTGCTATTGTCGTATTCCAATATTTTTTCTTCTCTCCCTCTCCCTCCCTCTCTCTCTCTCTCTCTCTCTGCTTGTCTGACTGACTCCATGTCTACCCCATCTCCCCTTTGTTTTAATGTCCTTTTTCTGTGTAACTCTTTTTCTCTCCTCACCATTCTTTTTATTTATGTTTATATTTTATTTTCAAGCTACTTATTCCTGTGCCTTCCCATTTGCTGTCCTTTCCTACTTTCTCTCTCTCTTTTTTTTATTTTTTTTTATTTATATCTCAAACTTAGTTATCTTTTCCACTATGACTATGACTATCTCTTTCCTTCCCTTTCTGTATCCACCATGCCATTTCATTATTCCCCCCCCCCCCCTCTCCTCTCTCTCTCTCTCTCTCTCTCTCTCTCTCTCTCTCTCTCTCTCTCTCTCTCTCTCTCTCTCTCTCTCTCTCTCTCTCTCTCTCTCTCTGCTTGTCTGACTGATCCATGAAGGTAAAAATGAAAATAATTCTTAGTTGTGACTTTTGGATCTTAAGTTGTGATGTGTATGCTTGATTTAGTTTCTGCAAGCCCAGGGTGAAGTCATCACTGTAACACTAGACTACAGGAAGTAACTGTGAATTGGTTAGTTCTCGAAAATATTATAAAACTTACCATAAGACATAATAGGGCCTGAATCAGTAGAATAAGATTTAATAGAAAAGTAGTTGATTTTTGGAAACTAAGCCTAAGTCATTGTACTCATCTATAATTTTTTGAATTTTTCCTATTTCATTCTCTCTCTCTCTCTCTCTCTCTCTCTCTCTCTCTCTCTCTCTCACTGTCTCTCTCTGTCTCTCTCTTTCTCTGTCTCTCTCTCTCTTTCTGTCTCTCGCTCTCCCTCTCTCTCAATCTCTCTCCCCATCCCTATCTCTATCTCTCTATATCTCTGTTTGTCTGACTGATTCAATGTCTTCCTATATCCCCTTTTTTTAAATATCCCTTTTCTGTGTAACTGTCCCTCCCTCTGTCTACCTGTCAGTTTTTCTCTCCTCACCATCCTTTCTATTCATATTTTCATTTTACTTTCAAGCTACTTCTTCCTGTACCTTTCCATTTGCTGTATTTTCCCTACCTTCTCTCTGTTTTTTTCATTGATATCTCAAAACCTGTTTGTCTCTTCCCGTATCACTTTGACAACCTCTTTTCTTCCCCTTTTATTTCCATCATGCCATTTCATTTTTCCCTCTCCTTTCTCTCTCTCTCTCTCTCTCTCTCTCTCTCTCTCTCTCTCTCTCTCTCTCTCTATCTATCTATCTATCTATCTATCTCTCTCCGCTTGTATGACTGACTCCATGTCTTCCCATCTCCCCTTTTTTTTATCCACTCTCTGTGTAACTGTCCCTCCCTCAGCCTCTCTGTCTCTTTTGCTCTCATCACCATCCTTTCTATTCATATTTTCATTTTTTACTTTCAAGCTGCCTCCTTCCTTGCCTTTGAAGTTGCTGTCTTTTTTTATGCTTTTATTTCTCAGTACCTGTTTATCTCTTTCCCTATTGCTATGACTGGCTCATTCCTTCCCCTTCTATTTCGATGTTGCTTTTGTCGTATTCCAATTTTTCTTCTTTTCCTCTCTCCTTTTTTTAATGACACTGGTCATTAAGCTGAAAACGCAAAGAATTTTTTTAGTGGGGAAATTGACATATGCTTTTATGATAAAGGAATGGATACATGGATAGAAACTGTCATATACATTGATCTTTATTGATTATCATCATAAAAGAGCAAATTCAACTGAGCTTGAAGGCACAGAAACACAGGAATACTTAGCATTTATATGAAATCATCTGAAAAATAGAGGGAAAAAAACATCCGTCAAGCCTGCTCTATACTTATTACATGTACTTACACACTGATGTTTTAAGGAGATTTAGGAATGAAATTTCTCTGCATACTTTTTGTGCAATGGCACATTGCATGCACCACAGAGCATGCTGTCTTTTTTGCCACACAACCTACACCTTCTCTGTTTTGGCATTGACCTCAAATGATGTCCAACTCCAGAATGACGAACCTCCGGGACCACTTTTTGACGTTTTGCCTGTGGAATCCTCACAACAGGTGGCAAATGCTTCTGGACTCTCAACAGTTTAAGGTAGATCTGAGAAGCATTGTTGATAACCACATCTGGTAGAAAGGCGAATCAGGCAACCACTACTTCTTTGATCTGATAGAGATTCTATACTTGCCTACATTTTGATCCAAGCGGTCAACCTACCCATGTTGGAATTGTAACATTTGATCAGGTTTGGTCGATCAAGCAAAACTTTTTTCTTTTCTTTGGCAGACCACCTTTGTACCTCTGCCAACGGCTCCACGGTATCGTTGGATGCAAGGGTGACAACTGAGTTGTCATTCCATGAACATACAATGAGGTCGTCCTGCCTATCATGTCCAAAGTCAAAAGAACCACGTTCTCGTTTGTTCAAGGCCTTGATATCGATTGGACATTTGTCTGTCCGGTTTGACCTTGTTGTTTCAGTTGCAGCGATACCAAGGTCAGAAAGATTAAATTAGTAAACTTGGTTCAAAGATGCGTTTAAGCAAACTCACAAAGAAATCTCACACCCCAAAAAACTGAGCCATCAAACTTCATCCATAGCATTCAAGAATGCATCCAACAGTAAATGAAAATGTTTAGAAAACACTTTCAGGTCATAGAGATACCAAAGCACAAAGTTTTAGAAGGAAACTATATCCTTCGGATAGAAAAATGTAGTTTTGGTTTGGCTTTCAATCACCATAAGAGGGGGGGGGGGGGAGGAGAGCTAATTCAAGCATCTATTGCTGAACTTGAGCGGAGAGAAGCAGTCATTCTTTGCATACTTTTGCTCTCATCACCATCCTTTCTATTTTTTTTTTTCATTTTACTTTGAAACTGACTCTTCCTGTGCCTTTTTATTTACCATCTTTTCCCGGCATTCTCTCCGTTTTATGCTTTTATTTTTCAGTACCTGTTTATCTCTTCCCGTTTACTATGACTGCCTCTTTCCTTCCCTTTCTATTTCGATCTTGCCATTGTCGTATTCCAATCCTTTCTCTCTCTCTCTCTCTCTCTCTCTCTCTCTCTCTCTCTCTCTCTCTCTCTCTCTCTCTCTCTCTCTCTCCCCTTGTCTGATTTCATGTCTGCCTGTCTCACCTTTTTTTTTTTCATAGACCTTTTCTGTATAACTATCCTTCCCTCTGTCTACCTCTCTCTCTCTCTCTCTCTCTCTCTCTCTCTCTCTCTCTCTCTCTCTCTCTCTCTCTCTCTCTTTCATCTATGTCTCACTTTTAAGCTGCTCCTTCTTGTGTCTTTTTATTAGCTTCCTTTCCCCACCTTCTTTCTGTGTTATAATTTTATTTCTTAGCCTATAACTATGACTGCCTCTTTCCTTTCCCTTCTATTTCCATCTTGCTATTTCATTAATCTCCTCCCCTTCCTCTCTCTCTCTCTCTCTCTCTCTCTCTCTCTCTCTCTCTCTCTCTCTCTCTCTCTCTCTCTGTCTCTCTCATGTGATGTCACACTCTCTCTGTTTGCCTGACTGTCTCCATGCCTGCCCACCTGCCCCTTTCTTTTGATATCCCGTCTCGGTGTAACTGTCCCTCCCTCTGTCTCTTTTTCTCTTATCACCATACTTTCTATTTATATTTTCATTTTACTTTCAAGCTGCCTCTTCCTGTGCTTTTTTATTTATTATCCCTGCCCCATCTTCTCTCTGTTTTATGCTTTTATTTGTCAGTACCTGTTTACCTCTTCCCTTATTACTGTCTTCTATTTTGATCTTGCGATTGTAGTATTCCAATCCTTTTTCTTCTTCTTCTTCTTCTTCTTCTTCTTCTTCTTCTTCTCTCTCTCTCTCTCTCTCTCTCTCTCTCTCTCTCTCTCTCTCTCTCTCACTCTCTCACTGTTTCCGCTTGTCGGACTGTCTTCTTGTGCGCTTATTCCCCCCCCTCTTCCCGTCTTTTTATATCCCCTCTTACTGTCTCCATGTGTCTTTTTCTCTCATTTTTCTTTCAAGATGCCTCATTGTGTGCATTTTTCTCTACTGCCCTTTCCCCAACTTCTCTATATTCTTATGCTTTTCTGTCTCAGTACCCGTTTTTCTCTTAACTATAACCACCTCTTTCGTTCGGTCCTATTTCAACCTTACTATTTTATTCTCCCCCCCTTTCCTTTATCTCTTTCTCTCTTTCGTTCATCTCTCACTTTTTAGATGCTTTTTCCTGTGCGTTTCCATTTACTGTCCTTTCCCCACCTTCTCTGTGTTTTTATGGTTTTATATCTTAGTACCTGTTATCTCTTCCCCTATCTCTATGACTGCCTCTTTCTTTGCCCTTCTCTTTTCATCATGCCACTTTATTATTCCACTCTAATTTCTTTCTCTCTCTGTCTCTATGTGTGTCTTTCTGTCTGTCTGTCTGTCTGTCTGTCTGTCTCTCTCTCTCTCTCTCTCTCTCTCTCTCTCTCTCTCTCTCTCTCTCTCTCTCTCTCTCTCTCTCTCTCTGCTTTTCTGACTGACTACATGTCTGCCTATCTCCCCCTTTTTTTTAAATATCCCCTCTCTGTGTAATTGTCCACACCTCTGTCTACCTGTCTCTCCTCACCATCCTTTCTATTTCTATTTTTATTTTACTTTCAAGCTGCCTCATTCTGTGCCTTTTTTTATTTACTCTCCTTTCCCCAACTTCTCTATATTCTTATGCTTTAATATGTCAGTATCCGTTTTTCTCTTCCCCTACAACTATGACCACCTCTTTCCTTCCCTCCTATTTCAACCGTACTATTTTATTCTTCCCCTTCCTTTCTTTTTTTCCTTTATTTCTCTCTGTCTCTTTCTCTCTCTTTCATTTACCTCTCACTTCTAAGCTGCTTTTTCCTCTGCCTTTCCATTTTCTGTCCTTTCCCCACATTCTCTCTGTTTTTATGCTTTTATATCTCTGTACCCGTTTATCTCTTCCCTTACAAATATGACCACCTCTTTCCTTCCCTCCTATTTTTAACCCTACCATTTTATTCGTCCCCTCTCTTTTTTATCCTTTATGTCTTGCTCTCTCTCTTTCATCCATCTCTCACTTTTGAGCTGTTTCTTCCTGTGCCTGTCCATTTGCTGTCCTTTCCCCACCTTCTCTCTGTTTTATTCTTTCATGTCTCAGTACCTGTTTATCCCTTATTACTTTGCCTACTTCTTTCTTTTCCCTTCTCTATTTCGATCTTGGCATTTTAGTATTCCAGTTCTTTTTCTTTTCTCTCTCTCTGTTTCTGTCTGTCTCTCTTACTCTCTCTCTCTCTCTCTCTCTCTCTCTCTCTCTCTCTCTCTCTCTCTCTGTCTCTTATTCTTTCATCACCGTCCTTTCTATTCATATTTTCATTTTACTTTTAACCTGCCTCTTCCTGTGCCTCATTCTGTACCTTTTTATTTACTGTCCTTTCCCCACCTTCTATATATTCTTATGCTTTTATATCTCAGTACCCGTTTCTCTCTTCCCCTATAACTATGACAACCTCTTTCCTTCACTCCTATTTCAACCTTACCAAATTTTTTCTTCCCCTCCCTTTCTTTTTTCCCTTTATCTCTTTCTCTCTCTCTCTCTCTCTCTCTCTCTCTTTCAGCTATATCTCTCTTTTAAGCTGATTTCTTCCTATGCCTTTCCATTTCCTGTCCTTTCCCCACATTCTCTCTGTTTTTTTTTTTTTGCTTTTATATCTCAGTACCTGTTTACATCTTCCCTTATAATTGTGACTACCTCTTTCTTTTCTCTTCTTTTTCCATCTTCTATTTCATTATTCTACTCCCCTTTCTTTATCTCTGTCTCTGTCTCTGTCTGTCTGTCTGTCTGTCTGTCTGTCTGTCTGTCTGTCTGTCTGTCTGTCTGTCTGTCTGTCTCTCTCTTTCTCTCTCTCTCTCTCTGTCTGTCTGTCTCTCTGTCTCTGTCTGTTTGTCTGCCTTTCTTTCTTTCTGACTGTCTGTCTCTCTGTCTGTCTGTCTGTCTGTCTGTCTGTCTCTCTCTCTCTCTCTCTCTCTCTCTCTCTCTCTCTGACTAACTCCATGTCTGCCTATCTCCCCTTTTTTAAATATCCCCTCTATGTGTAACTGTCCCTCCCTCTGTCTCTCTGTCTCTTTTGCTCTCATCACCATCCTTTCTATTTTTTTTTCATTTTACTTTGAAACTGATCTATATGAAAAAGTTCCAGAATTGTTTGATAGTGATATGCTGCTTTGCAAGGCTTTTTACCTAGAGTCTATCTGAGCAAGTCTCTGAACTCACAATCCACAAAATCAACAGAGTCTATCTGTGTACACGAAATGGTCAGACTAGGTGTGAGATTTATCCTCCCTTTTAATAAATTGAAACAATGAAGGCAAGTGTGAAAAAACAGAGCCATTGTCAAAAAAATGTAGCGAGGTTTCAAATCTAGTTGAAGAAACAAACCTCATACTGGTATTCTTCTAGTCCTTATTCATATGTTCATGATTTGACATCTGGTGAAAACTGAGCGCATCAATTTACTGCTCAACGCTGGGTTTTTATAACTAACACAGAACAAAAAAAAAATGTGAACAATCTGCTGTAATTTTTTTTTACCAGAAGAAAATTTTAAGATGCAATTTAAGGGGATATGGTACATTTTTTTAAAAAAAAATCCAGTAAAAGGGTTTAATAAGCAACTTAGACAAATTCCTAGATAATTTTACATGCCATATTTAAGATAGTCAAAGAAGGACAACTTACGTGGTAATGTCATAAGGTGTGCAGATTTCTACAATTTGAATCTGTGTCTTCAGTTAAATACCAAGCGTACCTGAAAACGGAATTTTAGGAATTTTGTCTAAATAAGAGCGTTTTAGTTAAATTCAGAGAAATAACTATGCCAGCAGCGCTAGGCATCCAGGGGCAATTTATCTCCTTTCGCTGAGCATGAAGTCAGTGAAGTGTTTCATGCCTATATGAGGATGATTAAAGAACTTTGGTTAAATCCTACAGCTTGAAGAAGACTCGGAGTAGCTGGTCTATTCTTCCAAAGGAACGACTTGTAGATAGACAGACAAACACACAAAAAACAAATATACAGATAAAAAAAAAGCTTTCATATTACCTGGCTGGGGTGTGTGTAACAAAACAAAATAATGATAAAAAGAAACAAAAACATACTAATTATATACTATCGGACTTGACATGGATAGAGATTTTCAAGAGAGAAATCAGCTTCATTTCGAGATATATAGTTTGAAGATAAGTTGAAATAATTGATAAGAGTGCTCAACTGTGGGAGCATTTCATCTTCTATATAATATATGAGTCATACACTAATAACGAGTACAAACATACAAACAAAAGATCAACTGGAAATAACAGTACCATAATTGATAGTAGGTTCCTGATAACTGGCATTTTTATTGTAATTTTTTTAATAAACTGCTTGACTGAATACAAAGTGAGAAGACAGCATTGGAGAGAATGTAGTCTGATTCTGCTGAAATCTTCAGTGCTGCTCGTTACTGTAGCTTGCTCAATTACAGCTTTGTTTATGTAGGACGTTCTCATTTTGATAAGAGCATTCTCTTAATTTCACTTCCCTGAACAGAACGCTTACGAACACCTTTTTCTATGTGTTCCTCCTTAGGCAAGTGTTGCCCAATGAGGTGCAAAACTTTGATGAGACCAGAGGTATTGGCAGTCTCTTGACATGGATAGAGATAAATAAGACCTTTTCAAGAGAGAAATCAGCTTCATTGCATTAAATATATATATATATATTTGAATCATACACTAATAACGAGTACAAATATATAAACAAAAGATCATCTGGAAATAACAGTACCAGAATTGAAAGTAGGTTCCTGATAAGTGGCATTTTGATTGCATATCTGGATTATTTTGTGCGTATGAATTACCTTTTCTTTTTTTATTATCTTTTAATAGTATGGGTGCACGTTTTAGTTCTTAAAAGATTTGTGTATTCGGCTGTCCTCCAGTTCTGGAATGGGTCTGGGTAAGTTTAGGGCTGCTGCAGGATCTTTATATTTTATAATGACATTGGTACTTATGAAAAATCAATAAGAATTTTTTTTTATGATAAAAACCCCATAAACCACCTTCAGTTTGTAAAGATGTTCTGACCCGATCCTAATTCTTCATTATAACTTGTGATTTGCATGCTTTATTTTGTATCTGAAAGCCCATGGTGGGTTTCTGAAATCATCACTGTAACACTAGACCACAGGCAGCAACTGCTGAAATTTTATAAAACTTACCAAAAGACACAATAGGGCCTTAATCAGTAAAATGAGATTTTATAGAAAAGAAGTTGATTTTTGGAAACTAAGCCTAAGTCATTGTACTCATCTACAATTTTTTGACTATTCCTACTTCATTCTCTCTCTCTCTCTCTCTCTCTCTCTCTCTCTCTCTCTCTCTCTCTCTCTCTCTCGCTGCTTGTCTGACTGACTCCATGTCTGCCGATATCCCCTTAATTTTAATATCCCTTTTCTGTATAACTGTCCCTCCCTCTGTCTACTTATCTCTTTTTCTCTCCTCACTATCCTTTCTATTCATATTTTCATTTTACTTTCAAGCTGCTTCTTCCTGTGCCTTTCCATTTGCTGTCCTTTCCCTACCTCCTCTCTGTTTTTTTTTTCCATTTATTATTATATCTCAATACCTGTTTATCTCTTCCTGTATCACTATGACTGCCTCTTTCTTTCCCCTTCTATTTCCATCATGACATTTCAATATTCCCCTCTCCTTTCTCTCTGTCTGTCTGTCCCTCTCTCTCTCTCTCTCTCTCTCTCTCTCTCTCTCTCTCTCTCTCTCTCTCTCTCTGCTTGTCTAAAGGAGCAAACATAGGAAATGATCGATCGCGATGGAAAAGCCAAGCCTAGGGACTGGCGCTTTAAATTCAACTACGAAATCACATGTGGCGCACATAAAGAATGCTCGTACCTCCAAACTTGAAGCTTGAAGCCAACCTTTTCCGGCGGCTTTGTTTTTGAAGAATTGAAATTTAATTCTTTTTCGGGCTCCCGGCGCCTGGTCGAGGTCAATGACCAGTGTGCACTAGGCCACTCGGTGCTCGGAGGGCCCAGCTGACAAAGTGACAGTCTAGACCTGTTCATCTCCTCTTCAGAAGAAGTATTGGCAAATGAATAACTGTGTGTACAAGACCATTAGTTTCAGCTAATAAAAAAGGAGGCTTATCATTACAGATGGACAGTAAAGAAAAAAACTAAGCGAGGATATGAGGATCCAAAGAGTTTTATTTATCTTTTAATTTCGAACTCGTTCCTTCGTTCCTCTCTCTCTTTCTCTTTCTTTCTGTTTTCTTCTTCTCTCTCTTTCTCTCTCTCTCTCTCTCTCTCTCTCTCTCTCTCTCTCTCTCTCTCTCTCTCTCTCTGCCTGTCGCCATTAAGATTTTTTATTCATACTATTTTACAGAAACGCCTTCTACCTTTTTTGGATAGTTTTTCTGCTCGTAGTGTTTTCGCTGTTCTCATGTTTTCTAAATCTCTTAGATGTCAAATCGGCATCCTCTTTACATCCTTCAATCTCTCATGCTCTTCTGCTTCGGTATATTTCCAGAGAGTACTCTCTGTCTGTCTGCCTCTCTCTCTCTCTCTCTCTCTCTCTCTCTCTCTCTCTCTCTCTCTCTCTCTCTCTCTCTTTTACACTTTGTTAATAACATTTAATTAATGTTAGACAAAGAGGATAGCGAAAAGGGAGAAATTAAGATTGAGAGAGAGAGAGAGAGAGAAATGTAATTAGATAATGATTTACAAGCTAATAGAGACATGTAAGCAGATACAAAAATGAGAGATACAATATCAAAAAAGGTTAAAATGAAACGACAGGACATAAAAATATAAACATACTTCCATACATACCAACATTATGCGCGCATGCAACAAGAAACAAAATAGAGAAATAGTCAGAGAGAGAGAGAGAGAGAGAGAGAGAGAGAGAGAGAGAGAGAGAGAGAGAGAGAGAGAGAGAGAGAGAGAGAGAGAAACATTATGTTTCTGTTGGCATGTTCCTTTTTTCTTTTATCCCAAATCGTCCTTCTTTATACTTCTGATATAAGTTGTCAACATCCATATTTGAAATTTGAAATTAGATCTTGGTCTTCACTTGTCACTGTCTCAACACTGACTGTTTCAAAATTCACTTCGCACCGATCTTCAGGACGCGGCCGAGAGACGGAACAGGTTCATCCCTCCTTCTCTCACTTCTATCATCCTCGTATCTTTGTCACTCTGTCTATCACAGTGACAAATACGCAAAGTAACGACCATCACCGCGTCAAGTCTCGGTCACATTGGACCCTCAGATGTCTCCGCCGGCAACAATCTCTTTGATATTGAATCAGAGTGTGATTCTCTGTTGTTTTTTAAACTTATTATAGTTTTAAAATTGAAGGTCATCGTCAAGAGCTAAACTTTTTCAAAATCTTATATGCACCTCTTTAAAAATCATTCGCAGTCTCTCTCTCTCTCTCTCTCTCTCTCTCTCTCTCTCTCTCTCTCTCTCTCTCTCTCTCTCTCTCTCTCTCTCTCTCCCCCCCCCCCCCCTTTTCCCACCGCCATCTTCGTTGCAAATAAAAAAGTGATATATCTTTAGATTCAGAGAAGAGGTGAAGCAATATGTCCGATTTATTATAATAAAATAAATTTCTTTTTCATGGCAAATCTATCGGCATATACCAGCTCAATTGAAGAATGCATGTTAAGTTAGTTAAGTGTTGTTCGAAATTTCATTTACACCGATCACAAATAAGTGATGGACAAAATTCTGTTCGAAGAAAGGAGGGGTAAGGTGGTGTTGGGAATAGAGAGAAAGAGAAAGACAGGGAAAAAATGAGAGAAAGAGGTGAGACAGAGAGAGAAAGAAAGAGGAGAGACAGAGAGACACAGAAAGAGGGAGAGACTCACTAAAAGGGAGCATTTACTCAAAATTACCGTTGAGTACAATCCCCTTTCACTTTAGTTAGATGTACTCTGCTTAAGAAATTCACATGTAAAGTACCTTTTATAAAATTTCTTCATTATCAATTGCATTCATAAAAAAATAATTATCTTGTGAATCAAACTTTAAAAACGGTCGCTCACGTGCGGACTGTGCAAAATATGTTACGCGAAATCCGAATCTGAGGTTCATTTTTAGTAAAAAATGATCTCAAATTTGATTTTATAAAGACATTGTAATCCTTGCCTGGAAAAAAAAAATTCAAAAGAAACCGCCGACTGCACATGGCGCCATGAAGCTTCCGCTTCTCCCAAATCTTTCTTTTCGTGCACTCTCTCTCTCTGTCTCTCTCTCTCTCTCTCTCTCTCTCTCTCTCTCTCTCTCTCTCTCTCTCTCTCTCTCTCTCTCTCTCTCTCTCCGTCGGGCGCTGCAGAAAAGATGCACAAGCCTTCCTTGACTTTTCCAAAACGCTCATACATTTGCTATGTTCGTTCACTAACTCAATCTGCGAAACATGGCGGGGTCGGAAATGAAACTTCGGTTAACTTTAAAAGACTTGATCGCACATTTTTGAAAGTTACAATTTTGAAATCAGCGCTCTTGAAATAGCATCATCACCGCATACAAAGCTCAATTTATTGCTTGATTGATAAAAAGTTATTTTTTTAAGCACACATGCATAGGTTCACACTTTTATTCCAAAAACACCCGCAAAACATTAACGTTCTTGTAGGGCTCTAAATGAATTATTTTGTCTCAGCCGTTAGACTCTAAGCCTAGTCTTAACCCGTTTTCCCTGGAGTCACTAGAATACTAATCTAATTTTTAAAAAAAATTAATTTCTTCAATTATTTTACTTTCATATTTCAATTTGAAATGGCTTTGTGGTCGAAAGAAAAACTTCTCGAGTTTATCGAAATATCGCAAGAGTTTATGAAAAGTTAAAAAAAAAACACCCTATAATAACAGACCAACGGAAAAAACGGCATCTTCTAATTATTGATTTCGCCAAACTTTTAAGCGCTTGATTCTGAAGCGGATAAGATAAAACTTTCAAAAATATATATAACTTGCGCCGCTATCTCCGATGATGATAATGGGAAGGGATAATGATGATGAGGTGGGTGGTGGTAATAATAATGATGATGATGATGATAATGGGAAGGGATAATGATGATGAGGTGGGTGGTGGTAATAATAATGATGATGATGATGATAATGGGAAGGGATAATGATGATGAGGTGGGTGGTGGTAATAATAATGATGATGATGATGATAATGGGAAGGGATAATGATGATGAGGTGGGTGGTGGTAATAATAATAATGATGATGATGATGATGGGAAGGGATAATGATGATGAGGTGGGTGGTGGTAATAATAATAATGATGATGATGATGATGATGGGAAGGGATAATGATGACGAGGTAGATGATGATATTAATGGTGGTGATGATGGGAAGGAATAATGATGATGAAGTGGATGGTGATAATAATGATGGTGATGATGATAATGATGATGGTGGTGGTTATAATGGGAAGGAATAATGATGATGAAGTGGATGGTGATAATAATGATGGTGATGATGATAATGATGATGGTGGTGGTTATAATGGGAAGGAATAATGATGATGAAGTGGATGGTGATGATGATAATGATGATGGTGGTGGTGATGATGGTGGTGGGAGTTATGATGATGTAATAACTCTTCTGCTCATGGTGGTTGTGGTAGCGAAGTTAGCACGTCGGTGGAAGTGCCGGAGGCATATCCATTGTTAGTGCGGTGATGGTGATGATCATGGGATTGCTGGAGTGCGAATGATACCAAAGATGTTGGCGATGGAGTGGAAGGAAGGTGGCTAGCTGTGATGTGGCAATGGAAACAAAATTATATTGCTTTAAAAAAAATGGAATCAAAGTTATAGTCGGGCGGCAAGACCTTTCCCCAAGCCTCAATTTGCTCATTGTCGGCTCATGTCTGCCACAGCTGGCGGTCTCGCACTCAAGTTATGGAAAAATTGGTGAAATGTCGCCTCAAATCTTGAAGGTGAACCCGTGGATGGCACTGATTTCACATGCAGGCAAACCGAGGTGGGGTGGCGGCACAGTTTGCACCTGCAGGATTACGCAGATTTTCTTATCTCCCTCTCTCTCTCTCTCTCACACACACACACACACACACCAACAGGCCTGGCGCATCATAACAAGATTGCGCTTACTAGCCTTGGCTGTCTTCTTTTGTTTGATTTTATTTTGTTCGTTTTTCTCATAATTATGCACATGTCTGCTTCTTATTTAAGAAACATTGCACACAATAAAAATTCTTTAACATCCACCCATCGTGGTATATACATTATCAGGAAAAAAAACTTTCTTGTATGTTAAAAAAATGTAACCTCTCTCTCTCTCTCTCTCTCTCTCTCTCTCTCTCTCTCTCTCTCTCTCTCTCTCTCTCTCTCTCTCTCTCTCTCTCTCTCTCTCTCTCTTCGTTCACATTGATAACCATGCGCACTACTGAGACTCGGTGAGATTTCAGTGCGACGCTACCCGGCGGTGTGGTATGAACGCAGGAAATGACATGTAGATAATTCTATTAATTTGGTGCACAATATCGGTCGGGCGCGATCGCTAGGGTGTGCAAGTTTTGGGTGTGAACGGAGGAAGCATTTAAAACCTACGCGTCAATCGAAATCTAAGCATTATTAGCCCAATTCTTCACACCTTCCAACCATCAGCACCTTGTCTTATCAATGTTGAAAACTGTCTTGTGCCACTTGCACAATCACCATCGTCTGCCCCTCCTGATGGTGTTTTGCAGCCGCAATCATCAAATCACCTGGCGAGGGAGGCCCAGTAATCGCTCTCGGAAACAACAGAGACGCGTGGGCAAAGTCTACTAAAAGGCTAAAAGCCTCTATCCGTGGGGAATCCTACACAACAGAGACGTGTGGGCAAAGTCTACTAAAAGGCTAAAAGCCTCTATCTGTGGGGAATCCTACACAACAGAGACGTGTGGGCAAAGTCTTCTAAAAGACTAAAAGCCTCTATCCGTGGGGAATCCTACACAACAGAGACGTGTGGGCAAAGTCTACTACAAGGCTAAAAGCCTCTATCCGTGGGGAATCCTACACAACAGAGACGCGTGGGCAAAGTCTACTAAAAGGCTAAAAGCCTCTATCCGTGGGGAATCCTACACAACAGAGACGTAGGTGAGCCAATACAGCTAATAAAAGGCTAAAAGCCTCTATCCGTGGGGAATCCTACACAACAGAGACGTGTGGGCAAAGTCTACTACAAGGCTAAAAGCCTCTATCCGTGGGGAATCCTACACAACAGAGACGTGTGGGCAAAGTCTACTAAAAGGCTAAAAGCCTCTATCCGTGGGGAATCCTACACAACAGAGACGCGTGGGCAAAGTCTACTAAAAGGCTAAGAGCCTCTATCCGTGGGGAATCCTACACAACAGAGACGTGTGGGCAAAGTCTACTAAAAGGCTAAAAGCCTCTATCCGTGGGGAATCCTACACAACAGTGCGAGGAAAGGAAAGGCCAGCCAGGACTATCAAAGCGAACAATAACTGCGACAGGTGTAAATTCAAAATAATGCTCTCGCATGTTTAGCGATGGTGATCTCAAAAATTTGTCCAACTGCTATTGGGGTTTATCCCAACCAGGCAAGGACAGCTTCGTTGCACGTTGCACGAGAATGATTAATTCTGAGGTTTCGCAGGAAAGGCTCACGGGCCCTAAGCTAGAATAAGACGTAATATATTGAGACTGACCGATATCATTTCACCAGCAGCAGCAGCAGCAGATTTCACTGGTCTAAACAGCTGACCAGACTGACCAGGCCTAACGCTCGCTTGCGGCTTCCGATGTGAACACGCAGGCTGATTTGCACACGTGACCAGGGAAACTACGTGTTTATTACGTTATGACTCATGCTTACGGTACGTAACTCAGTCTTCGAAACATGGCTTCTCGATTTTCCTCCCTCATCTATTACAAACATTCTCTATTTCTCTCCCTCACACATCCCTCCCTCATCTATTACAAACATTCTCTATTTCTCTCCCTCACACACCCCTCCCTCATCTATTACAAACATTCTCTATTTCTCTCCTTCACACAGCCCTCCCTCATCTATTACAAACATTCTCTATTTCTCTCCCTCACACACCCCTCCCTCATCTATTACAAACATTCTCTATTTCTCTCCCTCACACACCCCTCCCTCATCTATTACAAACATTCTCTATTTCTCTCCCTCACACACCCCTCCCTCATCTATTACAAACATTCTCTATTTCTCTCCCTCACACACCCCTCCCTCATCTATTACAAACATTCTCTATTTCTCTCCCTCACACACCCCTCCCTCATCTATTACAAACATTCTCTATTTCTCTCCCTCACACACCCCTCCCTCATCTATTACAAACATTCTCTATTTCTCTCCCTCACATATCCCTCCCTCATCTATTACAAACATTCTCTATTTCTCTCCCTCACATACCCCTCTCTCATCTATTACAAACATTCTCTATTTCTCTCCTTCACACACCCCTCCCTCATCTATTACAAATATTCTCTATTTCTCACCTTCACACCCCTCCCTCATCTACTACAAACATTCTCTATTTCTCTCCCTCACACACCCCTCCCTCGTCTATTACAAACATTCTCTATTTCTCTCCCTCACATACCCTCCCTCATCTATTACAAACATTCTCTATTTCTCTCCCTCACACACCCCTCCCTCATCTATTACAAACATTCTCTATTTCTCTCCCTCACATACCCCTCTCTCATCCAACCAAAATATCCACGATTTCCCTCCCTCACACACCCCTCCCTCATCTATTTCAAACATTCTCTATTTCTCTCCCTCACATACCCCTCCCTCATCTATTACAAACATTCTCTATTTCTCTCCCTCACACACCCCTCCCTCATCTATTACAAACATTCTCTATTTCTCTCCCTCACATACCCCTCTCTCATCCAACCAAAATATCCACGATTTCCCTCCCTCACACACCCCTCCCTCATCTATTTCAAACATTCTCTATTTCTCTGCTTCACACACCCCTCCCTCATCTATTACAAACATTCTCTATTTCTCTCCCTCACATACCCCTCTCTCATCCAACCAAAATATCCACGATTTCCCTCCCTCACACACCCCTCCCTCATCTATTACAAACATTCTCTATTTCTCTCCCTCACACACCCCTCTCTCATCCAACCAAAATATCCACGATTTCCCTCCCCCAGAAACCCCTCTCTCATCCAATACAAACACTCTCGATTTCCCTGTCTCATCCAAAGGAAACATCCTCGATTCCAGTCCCTCACACACCCCTCTCTCATACAACACAAACAACCACGATTTCCCTCCCTCGCACACCCCTCTCTTATCCAAGACAATCTTTCTCGATTTCCCTCCCTAAAACACCCCTCTCTCATTTAACACAAGCATGCTCGACTTCCTTTCTCCACGCACCTCTCTCTCATCCTCCCCAGACATCCTAGATTCTCCTTAGCAACCCACCCCTCTTTTATCCACCAAAAACATTCTCGATTTCCCTCCATTACGTAACCCTCTCTCATCCAACCTCAACACCCTCGATTTCCCTCCCTCACACACCCTCCTCTTATCTAACACAGACATCCTCGATTGCCCTCTTTAACACACCTCTCTCTCATCCGAAACTAACATTCTCGATTTCCCTGTCTGATCCAAAAAAACATTCTCTATTTCCCTCCCTTCTTATCCCACACAGTCATCCTCGATTCCCCTCCCTCACACACCCCTCTCTCATCCATCACAGATATCCTCGATTTCCTTCACTCATACACCCAGGTCTCATCCAACACAAACATGCTGGATTTGCCTACCTCACACACCCTTCTCTCATCCAACCCAGGTATTTTAGATTTCCCTCCCACACACGCCCTTCCCTCATCCAACACATATCTTCTCGACTTCCCTCCCTCACATACCCCTCTCTCATCCTTTACAATCATTCTCGATTTTCCACCCACCCACACCTTTCTCTCTTTCAACACAAACATCCACGATTTCCCTATCTAGCACACCCCTGCTCATCAGACAAAAACATTCTCCATTTTCTGCACTCACACACCTTTTTCTCATCCAACAAAGACACCTTAATTCCCTTTTGTGAAACTACCCTGTCTCATCCAACACAGATATCCATCATTCCCCTCCCTCACACATCTCTCTCTCATCGAACACAAACATTCTCGGTTAGACTCCCTCACACATCTCTCTCTCTCTCTCTCTCTCTCTCTCTCTCTCTCTCTCTCTCTCTCTCTCTCTCTCTCTCTCTCATCGAACATAAACATTCTCGGTTTACCTACCTCACACACCCCTCTCTCATCCAACCCAGGTATTTTTGATTTCCCTCCCACACACGCCCTTCTCTCATCCAACACAGTTTTTTTCGCTTCCCCTCCCACTTCCAACACATATCTTCTCGACTTCCCTCCCTCACATACCCCTCTCTCAGCCATTACAATCATTCTCGATTTTCCACCCACCCACACCTTTCTCTCTTTCAACACAAACATTCACGATTTCCCTATCTAGCACACCCCTGCTCATCAGACACAAACATTCTCCATTTTCTGCACTCACACACCTTTCTCTCATCCAACAAAGACACCTTAATTCCCTTTTGTGAAACAACCCTGTCTCATCCAACACAGATATCCATCATTCCTCTTTCTCACACACCTCTATCATCGAACACAAACATTCTCGGTTTACCTCCCTCACACATCTCTCTCTCATCGAACACAAACATTCTCGGTTTACCTCCCTCACACATCTCTCTCTCATCGAACACAAACATTCTCGGTTTACCTCCCTCACACATCTCTCTCTCATCGAACACAAACATTCTCGGTTTACCTCCCTCACACATCTCTCTCTCATCGAACACAAACATTCTCGGATAACCTTCCTCACACACCTCTCTCTCATCGAACACAAACATTCTCGGTTTACCTCCCTCACACATCTCTCTCTCATCGAACACAAACATTCTCGGATAACCTCCCTCACACATCTCTTTCTCATCGAACACAAACATTCTCGGTTTACCTCCCTCACACATCTCTTTCTCATCGAACACAAACATTCTCGGTTTACCTTCCTCACACACCTCTCTCTCATCGAACACAAACATTCTCGGTTTACCTCCCTCACACATCTCTTTCTCATCGAACACAAACATTCTCGGTTTACCTCCCTCACACATCTCTTTCTCATCGAACAGAAACATTCTCGGTTTACCTCCCTCACACATCTCTTTCTCATCGAACAGAAACATTCTCGGTTTACCTCCCTCACACATCTCTTTCTCATCGAACAGAAACATTCTCGGTTTACCTCCCTCACACATCTCTTTCTCATCGAACACAAACATTCTCGGATAACCTCCCTCACACATCTCTTTCTCATCGAACACAAACATTCTCGGTTTACCTCCCTCACACATCTCTTTCTCATCGAACACAAACATTCTCGGTTTACCTTCCTCACACACCTCTCTCTCATCGAACACAAACATTCTCGGTTTACCTCCCTCACACATCTCTCTCTCATCGAACAGAAACATTCTCGGTTTACCTCCCTCACACACCTCTCTCTCTCTCATCCAACACAAATATTCTCGGTTTACCTCCCCCACACACCTCTCTCTCTCATCGAACACAAACATTCTCGGTTTACCTCCCTCACACATCTCTCTCTCTCTCTCTCTCTCTCTCTCTCTCTCTCTCATCGAACACAAACATTCTCGGTTCACCTCCCTCACACATCTCTTTCTCATCGAACACAAACATTCTCGGTTTACCTCCCTCACACACCTCTCTCTCTCATCGAACACAAACATTCTCGGTTTACCTCCCTCACACATCTCTTTCTCCTCGAACACAAACATTCTCGGTTTACCTCCCTCACACATCTCTCTCTCTCTCTCTCTCTCTCTCTCTCTCTCTCTCTCTCTCTCTCATCGAACACAAACATTCTCGGTTCACCTCCCTCACACATCTCTTTCTCATCGAACACAAACATTCTCGGTTTACCTCCCTCACACACCTCTCTCTCATCGAACCCAAACATTCTCGATTTCTCACCCTCACACACCACTCTCTTACCTAATGCAGACGTTCAAAATTTCACTCCCTCACACACCCTTCTCTCTTCCAACAGAGAACTCGTCAATTTTCTTCCCTAACACACCCCTCTCTCTTCCAACACAAACATCCACGATTTCCCTCCCTAACACACCCCTCTCTCATCCAACACAAAGATTCTCGATTTTCCTTCTCTTACACAGCCCTCTCTCACCCAACATCGACATTTTCAATTCCCCTTTGTCACACAACCCTGTCTCATCAAAGACTAACATTCTAGATTTCCCTCCCCTGTCTAATCCAATTCTGATATCCTAAAATCCTCTTCATCATACTCATTATTATGACATAACTTTTACATTGTTAGTGTGTAGACTTTCCTCATGGTGTTAGCACTTTTTGGTCTACGCCATCCTGTGCCAATCTCAGCCTGAAATGAGACAAGTCATCATGTATAGTCTGTCCGCTATCTGGTATCTCTCGATGGGCTTCCTGGGGTGAATCAGAGAGAGGAGAGTTTAACATGATAGCTGAGCCGATTAGCATAGTGAAGAATGGGATACCATAGCTGGAATTTCCTACTTCGAGATAAAAATGAGCACTCTATGGACATTGTCATGTCTCATTTTAGTTACTCCCCCACCTATCAGGTTAAATGTTGGAAATCAGTAAACAAATTCTTTCCACTTGAAAGTAAAGGCTTTAATAAACTGCCCTGCAACATCTGGGTGGAGCGACACATAATTGAGCAATTTATTATTTAGACAAGATGCAAAAAGATCAATCGAAGGTGTTTTTGTCTTTTCATCTGCGCATAACAAGTCAAAACCATCTTGAGTTGAAGTCCGTTCTAGACTGAAATAAATCTGTCATGACAATTAGTCCGCTGTAGAGAAATATCTTTGCCTATAATATCTTTGCCTACTATAGGAGCCGCTGTAAGCCAAATGCGGCGTTTCTTAGCCCATAGAATACTGTCTCTAGCTATCCTGGTACATAAACCAGAATGAGAACGGCCCATGTTGTTTATGTAAGAAACTGTCGTAACATTGTAAATATGAACAAGGATGTGGCAGTTATAAAACAGGCTGCAAAGGCTTTGCAATTCAATGAGAACTGCTTTGAGTTCTAAAGCATTGATGTGCAATTTTTGGTTTGTGTTAGACCAAAAATCTCGACTAATTTCTGAATTGCCTAGGTGTGCCCCACATCCCAATGTGCAGGAGTCTATGGTCAAGGAAAAATGAGGAGTAGGCATGCTCCCTAGTTTTCTGGAACTGATTCCCTCAGTGAGCCACCGTCACATTTCAGTCTTACATTCTGGTATGATAATTAGTACAGAAAAATCAACCACAGACCTAGATCTAGCTCGAGATCGACAAAGAAGACGAAAAACTGAAAACATATTAACAGATGGAATGAACAGGGGTCGAACCTGCACCGCGATGCGGCATCCCATCGCCTTGCCGAGTCAAGACCAGGTACTTAACCACTGAGCTATCCGCATGTACAAAAAATAGATGCTTCAGGAATAGTGACTTTCATGCTGGCTTGAATAGATTATTAGGTTGAATCGCTAATAACGATCAAGTCCATATTGTCACAGGTCATCTAGCCTCTAACGGATCTTACAAAGATGCACATTTGACTGAAAGGCATGATTGAATATAGAAATAAAAAAAGCAGTCAAACAACATTAGAGGCTGAGACAGACAAAGCTAGATCTTAGGATCAAAAGAGGCAAGTGACTGTAAATAAAGAAATGATGCATTTATTAAAATTATAAACCTGATGTTTTAAGAGTTGTGGTTTCGTCAATTCCATATCCCTGTAAAATAACTGACCGTAAGGAACTGCTGAAAAGGTAGCTATCAGTGAGCCAATTAGTCCTGCCAGTTGACGTTTTAATTGGCGTCTCATTGACGAGGCTCGCCAGTATGTTCTTTTTCGCTTTGCCCAATGATACCATCATAGCTCTAGAGTCTAATACCAATATCAAGTGATGTAAAGTTTGGCTTGCAATAGAAGAGGATGTGTCTGAAATGTGAATCCGAAAGATCGAATGAGCGATCTAGTGTACTGTACATGTTCTTTGCATGTATCAAAGGAGGCTTCCTGAAGGTTTATATCATCAATGTAAATGTTAACATGTATGCCTGTAACCTAAAATGAGCCAAGACAGATTTCATGATCTTGATGAAAACCCTTAGTGAATCTGTTAACCTTGCGGTAATGCGTAAAAAGTGTGTGTGATTTTGTGAAATTCAAACTCTGTGTTCCTGGATAGGAATATTTTAAATCTAAACTGGTCATGTACCAGTTGTTCCGCATCTTCAGAAGAACACGTATCAAGGGTTTTCATCTTAAAACGACTAGATAAACCATATTTTTTGGTTCCTTGGCATTAAGATTCATCCTTAACTTCCTATCATCAAGCACAAAAGTGCTTTCCTCACTCAGAAAAAAGAGTATGAATAAAGTCTCCAACTTCGGTGCGCATATCTCAATGATGACTTTTTCTTCTAAGTCTATAAGTCTATTGTTTCCTCATAGCCTCAGTTTCAATTACGTTTGATTTAAACTCACTGGGCCTAAATGTTTTCTCTGGGTATGTTTAAAGGCGCGCTGCCAGCTCTTGTGTGGCTGGTGCGAAGCATTTTCATATACGCCTAGGGCCCCGGTCAGCAGCTGTTGCGTAGAAGGAGAAGTACTGCTATTGTCGCCTGCTTTCGACCAGGCTTGTGCCAGGGCTTTGCAAAAGAATTTTCTGGACATTCTGCAGGCCCTTGTCATGCCCTTTGACAGCTGAGGATATTTGTTGGTAGATTTCCAGGTTTCACTCCAGTACTTATGTCCGTTCACAGTTGGAGAGAAGTCTGACATCAGCATCCAACTTCTGCTCTCATCTCTTTATCAAGTCGGTGTGCCAGGACTTTCTTGATATTTTCTGCTGCATCATGATTGATTTCAACTTGACCCATCTTGATCACACCTGTCAGTGGTCGCAGAGCGGAGATGCTATCCGAGATAGCGGATGAGTTAAAGTGCAGCATGTCTGATTGTGGGCCAACTTGGGGGCGCGTGTCGTCTGATGAGGTGTGGGACAAGAATGTTGGGGCTCGACCAGGGGTACAGTCGCCTGGGGTGCGTTTTGAGGAAAATAAGTATGCATAAACCCTGGATCTGTGTCTGCAGTCCCTTAGTCACATTCTTCAGTGGCGTCAAATGATTCTATTAATGCTGCGACCACATGTAACATTCTCGTTACAAGGGATAAGTGTTCCTCGATCCTTTGCAGCTCCTGATGCAGCTCCACCATGATGAAAACCAGAAAGCTCAATTCGTTATGACAATAATAATAACAGTAAAACAGAGCAAGCACCGGTATATAAAGTATAGAGAATTATGTATGGAAGAGAACAGCTGAATTACTCATAGTTCTTTATTCATGGTCCTACCACAACACAAATGTGACGTTTTAATTAATTCATGAAATCCCGGACAAAAAAAAAAAAAAACATGTTTGTAGCATTATTGGGACGTGACAAGTTTGGAATTTTTAAGACAGGACTGTCATTGTTGACAGTCTGCCTTTGTTCGTATAATCTCCATATCTTAAAATTAAAACAAAGAATTTTATGTTAGAGAAAAATCTTGTGGCCTCTAAACCATTCTCAATCAATCAGGGTTTTCCCGAAATACATAAGTCGCAGCCTTTGCCAAGTTTCAGTCACTAGATGAAGTGGCACGTTACTTCGAGACAAGTCGTAGCGAGCACCTGTGAAATAAGCAACCAGAATGATTATTCTTTGTCAACAGAGCAATTCAATCTCTTCAGAAATTTCTTTTTAAACAAGTAGGCGGCATAATTTAGAATTATTTATGTTTGGATTTGATACGTTCTGAAGCATAAAATATGAGGCATCGAGGAGCAATTTAGCTTTAGGATTTTACCAAAGCACATAAGCTTTAGCATTTAAAGGCAATTTATTACATTGCTGATGACATTGCATGTTTATCACACGCACCAAAATCTGTGGCCTTCTAATTCAGTTTAAACAATGATTGAATTGTATGTTGCTAACTGAATCAGTTAAGCTGTAGCATTCGGAAACGGTATAAACAACTGATTGAATAGCATGTCATTATCTGAAGCACAGAAGCCGTAGCATTCGTAAATAATTTAATCAACTGATTGAATTGCATGTGTTTATCTGAAACACAGAAGCTATAGCAATTGGAAGCAGGTTAAACAACTTACTTATTGATTATGATTTTTTGAAATTCGGAAGCAGTTTAAACAACTGATAGACATGCATGTTTTAAGTCCGAAGCACATAAGCTGGAGCATTCGGAAGCAGGTTAGGTAACTGATTGACATGAATGGTTTAGGTTCGAAGCACATAGGCTGGACCATTTGGGGCAGTTTAGACAACTGGTGCATTTTCTTTCTTTCACTCTTTTCTATTCCGAAGCTCAGAAGATGTAGCACTTTACAGCAGTTGAGACAGCTGATTTTTTTTAACCGGTTTTAATTATATGGAATTGTGTTTTGTAGTCGAACAGTGAATAAGCATATCAAGTGTTGTAAACAAATACATGTATTATAGTTGTTAGGTAACTGTTGCACATTTTTCCCGAAGCACAGATGTAGCATTCGGGGCAGTTTAGACAACTGGTGCGTTTTCTTTCTTTCACTCTTTTCTATCCCGAAGCTCAGAAGATGTAGCACTTGACAGCAGTTGAGACAACTGAATTTTTTTTAAAATCGGTTTTAATTATATGGAATTGTGTTTTGTAGTCATACAGTGAATAAGCATATCAAGTGTTGTAAACAAATACATGTATTATAGTTGTTAGGTTTACAAGATTGCTGCTCTTAATCAGTTGAAACACTGAGGAAGAGAGAGAGAGAGAGAGAGAGAGAGAGAGAGAGAGAGAGAGAGAGAGAGAGAGAGACAGAGACAGAGACAAAGAGACAGAGAGAGAGAGACAGACAGAGACAGAGAGAGAGAGAGAGAGAGGTCCAGTTGTGTCGTAAATTTAAACAGGAAAGAAACCAAGGCCAAGTGGGGCTTGTATCAGACACTTCTTTCTCTTCGCTCTCTCTCTCTCTCTCTCTCTCTCTCTCTCTCTCTCTCTCTCTCTATCTATCTATCTATCTATCTCTCCCCACTCGCCCTCTCTCTATATATCTATCTATCTCTCGCTCTTTCGCCTCTTCCTCATCTGCCTACGTGTGTTAGGAAGTTCACCCACCGCAAGCGGACGGTTCCATTAAGCTGATCACCTCAAACTTGGTGGTAGTGAGTTTCCCTTGAGGGACGGTAAAATGCCGCCTCACCTGAGCTCCTTCGCCATCGCGAGAAAATAACTGTTAATGGCTGTGCGAGGAAAGGAAAGGGAAATACCCGACAAGGGTGCCGGTGAAAAAGAAAGAGAGAACGACAGAAAGAATGAAACTCTGTAGACTTTCTGATTTTCGGTTCCTTATGCACTTAGTTTTGCGACGTAGCAAGTGATTAAACAGCTTAATATCTTGATAATCGAAGCTTAATGAAACATGAAGAAAAGATCCAAGTATCCTGTTACAAGATTGTCGTTATAGTTAAACTCAAACAAGGTCAAGACCAAAAGACACAGATCATTAGCATTTTAACTTTCATATCCCTAACGTTAGTAGTAAACAGCGGAATATGAAGCGAACAATTATGGGTATGCAATATGGTTGTATACCTAACATGCAAGGATATCTATTAGAGGTAATATTGAACGTCACAAACCAGCTGGGGTGATGAGATTCAGCCTTGAATAAGGGGGATCCAGATCTTGTAGGGCAAAAAATAAAATGTATTTCTTAAATACTTACATAAGTCACCGTCATAAATAATGAGATGCAAAAAAAGAAAATGTATTACTTAAATACTTACATGAGTCACCGTCATAAATATTGAGATGCAAAAAAGAAAATGTATTACTTAAATACTTACATGAGTCAACGTCATAAATAATGAGATGCAAAAAAGAAAATGTATTTCTTAAATACTAACATGAGTCAACGTCATAAATAATGAGATGCCAAAAAGAAAATGCGCTTGAACGTTTGAAAACAGCACAAGAACGTTCATTTTCAACCTGAAACAAGTTCTAGACAGGTTTCGCTAGAATCTAGACCTAGAGCGAAACAGTGTGAGCTACTGGACTGACCAACGCAAAAGGTGAGTCTCCACGCGTGATATAGCCTATATCAAGTGACCTCATGAATATTTAAATGGGTCCGTAGAATTATTGTTTCTAGCACAGCCTTTTGTAGTTTTTGTTCTACTTACTGAATCCTTGTTGTCTTTTTCGTGTTTGATTTCCAATTATGTCTA
Organism: Elysia crispata; assembly: GCA_033675545.1. Lineage (NCBI taxonomy): Eukaryota > Metazoa > Mollusca > Gastropoda > Plakobranchidae > Elysia > Elysia crispata. The sequence continues at coordinate 46,024 of JAWDGP010001465.1, forward strand.
ATTAGTTGGCACCTTTATTTAATCAATTCGTGATCCAAAACTTAAAAACACAGAGGGGCCCATATAATGTTACAACCAATTCTGCAACATTATTTTACTATGCAGGGGTTTTACGCACCATTCCTTAAAGTGAACAATAAAACACAGAGGAAGAAACATAGGGAAATAAGCTATTTAAACACAGCTTTAAACGCTAATTAGTGGGCTTTGAATTACCGCAAAATTAATGTACCTAGAGAAGCAATGGCTTTGCGGGAATTCAAAAATTTATATGATAATGAAACTTAAAAAGAGCATAAAATTAAATTTGGACTACATAAAACTGGATAACTGTATTATTGCAATATTCTTGTTGGTTCTCAACAACTCTTAGAACAATACACGCTAAACTTGATAGTTCTGGCTACCCGAGGTTGTTGTATAAAGGAGTTAGTTTAACACCTCACCAGTCAAAAGAAAGAGTGGCCTCAGTAACAGATCTAGGGCTTTGGACAAATTTCGCACAAACTTGCAGTGGAGATATTAGCTACGTCATGACATTTGAATTAGAAAGTCGCTACGAAAAAGGTAGATCCTAAATGTCTTGAGAAAAAGATTCAGAGGTTATAGTAGAAACAAACTTACAGTTTCTTTGAGAAAACCTTGATATTCGCTACAAAGGTAATAGCAGATAGAGTAAATTGACATCCCGTTTAGAGGTACTAGAGCCTAAAGCGCACTATGCAAAATAATTTCTGTTTCTCTTTAATACCAGAGTGCGGTACTGGCTATTTCGGAGCGCATTGTGCAAAGTCGTGTAGCAAACATTGTGCTGGACTAGGCAACACTTGCGACAATGTGAATGGAACTTGCAATAAGGGCTGTGACCCGGGCTACAAAGGCTCGTTATGTACACAAGGTGAGTTCAAGCGGTTTTAGATCAGATCAATAGCATCTAAGATTTTAAAATTTAGGCTGTTTGCGTTATGACTTATAAAATGTTTTATTAAAAATTTTTTTTTGTAACGTTCTGCATGAAAAGTGTTGAAAAAAAGAATCTTAGTTTAAAATCTTTATAAATGTGGCATCAAACATTGATTTTTTTTCCTCATATGTTTTATTATTGGTCTTGCAATAACTTAATCTGCAGTATAATCAGTAACGTACTTGAAGTATTATTATTGGTGTTACTATCACACTTTGTACATTTTTATCAATTCTAATATGGCATTATTTTTGTTCCAATTGTTGCAGTTCTTATTATCAACAATAAGGGGACTGTTTATAAACAAACGTTCAGCCCCTATCTCATGACTTCACCTGATAGGATACTAACATGCTGTCATGTTCCTATCAATAATTTTAAATGAGCCTTTCATTCCACCATCAAGGTTACATGATATCAAAGATGAACGTATATTTCTTATATCTTTGAATGTATTGTATATAAAGTCGTGCCTTGAGAAAAAACACATGATCTATAGAAGATACAGAGACTAAAGTAAAAATCAACGCGCAGTTTCTTCGAGAAAACCTTGATATTCGCTACAAAGGTAAAAGCAGATAGAGCAACAATGCGTAAATTGACATCCCGTTTAGAGGTACTAGAGCCTAAAGCACACTATGCAAATAATTTTTTTCTTTTTCATATCAGTCTGCGGTACTGGCTATTTCGGAGCCCAATGTGCAAAGTCGTGTAGCGAACATTGTGCTGGATTAGACAACACTTGCGACAATGTGAATGGAACTTGTAATATGGGCTTGCTCTGTACACAAGGTGAGTTCAAGCATTTTTAGTTTAGATCACTAGCTTCTAGGATTTTAAAATTTAGGCTGTTTCCTTTACGACTTATTGTTTTTTTTTATTGTAATGTTCTGCATGAAAATTAACTAAAATATAAGAACCCTACTCTATACGATGTTAACAATGCTACAACACAGCAGACATTTTTGTCTAATAATTTCGATTATTTATCGTGCAATTGCTTAATTTGCAATACATTTGATAACGTACTTGAACAATATAGCCAGACCATTTTTTCATTGCACATTTTTCTAGTTTGCCTTTTTGATAGCCACAAATAAAATAATTACATCCTAAGAGTTTAGATTGTTGAAATTCATTTCTTTTTTGGTTAAAATGTCTGGCAATAAAAATATATTTTAGGATGGACTTTCGATTAAATTTATGAAATCTTTTAAACTCCTAATCTTCTTCTTCTTCTTCCTCTTCCTCTTCTTCTTCTTCTTCTTCTTCTTCTTCTTCTTCTTCTTCTTCTTCTTCTTCTTCTTCTTCTTCTTCTTCTTCTTCTTCTTCTTCTTCTTCTTCTTCTTTTTCTTCTTCTTTATTACTATGATCATTAATATTATTGTTATTATTATTATTATTATTATTATTATTATTATTATTATTATTATTATTATTATTATTATTATTATTATTATTAGCAGCAGCAGCAGCAATAGTAGTAGTAATAGTAGTAGTATATAAATTGTTTTTCCATTTTTATCGTTATAACTTTTTCAATATTTTCAATATTTCTTTTTTATTTCAATCTAATGTAATTAATAAAGTTATTATGATTAGAGCAAAGATAATTCCATTTGCGGTCTCTTTTGATGAAACGCACTGTAGAGAATATTTTTTTTTAAATCAGAGTGTGATATTGGTTATTTCGGTGAGGGATGTGCAAAGCCATAGTAGCGAACATTGTGCTGGGATGGACAACACTTGCAACAATGTAAATGGAACTTGCAACAAAGGCTGTGACGTGGGCTACAAGGGCTTATGTAAACAGAGTGAGTCCAAACCTTTAATATATATATATATATATATATATATATATATATAAATATATATGTAATTTTTATGTCCACTGTTTTGAAGAGGACGAAATAATGAAAAAAAACCTTGATTTGAAAATAGTAACCTAAGACTCACTATTTTCACATAATTTTCAACTTTTTGAGATTGCAAAAACTCAATACAAAATGTCAAGATATATCAAAACATACATCTTGTTATAAACATTAACACATTATATATCAAATTAACTCTTCTCTATAGATTCATAAACAATTCAGGCACAGCTCAGCCTAGAAAAGATAAGTCCAGATCCCATTAATCTAGATATTAGACGATCATTTGGGTAACAAAATAAAGGAAACACACAATTAAAAAAAGAAATAAATAAAGAGTAAAAATATAGACATTCCGACAAAATAAGTGTGCTTTCTTGTTAATTTTTTTTTTATTGTTCTTTTTTTTTGTATCAGAAATATTAACAGTCGAAAGATAGTGTAATAAACAGATTGAATCATTATTTTAGGTAGAATATTCTTGAAATTGCCGAGGTAAAATTCTACTGATAATTTATCACAAAAATATGATATTCTCCTCAGTATATTGTGAACTTATCTTTCCATATCTCTGAGTCTTTTGAGAAAATGGTTCAAACTATTGTTGTTTTTTGCAGAGATGAAAATGAGCGCCATTAACCTAAATTGTGGAATTAAACGGGTACTATTATTTAGTACTTTATTACTTAAATGAATGTATTTATTTTAGAAAAACCTTTAAGATCATCATATTTGTTGCCTTGTGTTAAAATTCATCCGCAACTCACTATTGTTTCCAGAATGTCAGAGTGGGTTCTATGGTCTTGATTGTAATAAGACATGCAGTGAAACCTGTGGTGGCCTTAACAGTCCTTGTAACCATGGAAACGGTGCTTGTGACCCTGGTTACCATGGCGCTTCATGTAAACAAGGTATGACAAGAGAAAAATGCGCGAAATCTCTAAAAAAAAAAAAAAAAACAACCCACATAAACCTTAGATAACCCAACATAGTTTTTAAATATACATTTTAGTAAGGTTACAAGGTAAAGCATGCGTGTATTTATAGAAAATATTAGCAATGTCATGAACCAGATTAGAAAAAACAAAAAACAAAAAAGCCAACAATTTATATGTCAATCTGTTATAAAATGTGATTTTTTCCTTAAGGTCACATTTGCAAAAATGATGGACAACATTTTCTTTTATAATCTATTATTTCTTTCTAAAAATATTTTCAATTTAATCTAGGGCTTATAGGTATTCTAATGATAAAAATATATCGCTGATTTTTAGTTATGTATAAAAAAAAACTTAATATAAGGATTACAACTTAAAACCATGGCAAAACCTCAATAAAACATTATATAATAAGAAAAAGATTTATTGAGAATTCCCATCACTGTTCTACAAATGCCACTGATTGTTCGGCAATAATTGTTCAAATACATGCAGCATCCATTGCGCTGGCACTGGCAAAAATGTGTCTTGTAACCATATCAATGGTACTTGTGGTCACGGCTGTGACCCAGGCTATTATGTTGCCCTTTGTGTCCAAAGTAAGAGAGGTTTATTTTTATGTGGGTTTTTTTTTTCTGTAAAATCAACAGTATCATTTACTGTTCAAAGAAAAATTTTGCTCGCTTATTTTAATCCGCACCAAACATACATAGATTTGATTTGATTTAAATTTATAAGAATCATTCTTGTGAATATTTATTAGATATTTAAGTGATCTTATTTTAGAATTATTACTTTGTGTCCATATAATGAGAAAATGTAAATCGGTTTTGTTTCTGCCCTAAAAAGCAACCTCATTTGGTGTTTCTGAAAATGTTTTTAATCAATAACATAATTGCATGGATATTCTTTAATCCTCATCTTGCCTATATTAGGCCTTTTTTATCACTGTACATTTATTCATGTTCAAAATTTCCAACAAATGCATCCTGGATTTCTCACCCAGGAAAAGCAAAGTATTACAAAGAAAGAGGAAAAACTCACACTTCTATCATAAACCACATGGTGGACATTACGAGGATGCAAGAAGCCTATTATTTATGAGCATTCTTGGTTGAAAATATCTTAAAACTGTTAGCATTTACAATGCAGCTTCACTGGCAATATTTTAAGTTGTTTGCACATTCCATTGCATTACAAAGTTGTCATACTTCATTATTAAATAATGACTTGTAGCGAAGTGGAAACATTAAACATAATTTAAAATTTCAAACTCTTGTAGATCAATATTGTTTCTCTCTTCACCTGCACCTTAGTGTTAGAGACTTTTTCACAGTGTGTGATATAGGTTATCATGGTGACATGTGTAAAAAAGCATGCAGTGAACACTGTGCTGGAGAGGAAAATTCCTGTCATCATATCAACGGTTCTTGTGACCTTGGTTGTGACGCAGGCTACCAAAGTGCCTTGTGTACAAAAGGTGTAATTTTATTTAATTTTGCTATGTTGAGTAATTCCTGATTCACTTTTTAAATTCAAATCGTATACTAACTCATATATTATATATATATATATATATATATATATATATATATATATATATATATATATATATATATAATTATGTAACATTGTCACAGAAGAGAAAATCGCTAAAAAATTTATTATAATGTTTATGAATTCTAATTCAGTAAAAAAGCAAAACTGGTCGACAGATTATGTTTTGAATATCCCAGGCCTTTAATTGAATTTGATTTCACTCTCCTCCATTTTTACGTGAGCTTCACAAATGAAAAAGATTACAAGTTATGTATGAAAAACATGAGGTTAAACTTCATTGATCAATTTACCTTTTCCCATCACTTTCTTTAGAATGTGACACTGGCTTCTATGGAGTTGATTGTGCAATGGTGTGAAGTGATCACTGTATTGGACAAAATAATTCCTGCCACCATGTCAATGGTACTTGTGATTTGGGCAGCGTTCCAGGATATCAGGATGCTTTATGTCAAGAAGGTGAATAAGACACATTCGAACAAATTTAGCAAAAAAAAAAAGTGATAATGGTTTTAAATTCAAATTCAAAATCCAATGCATACACGGTTTTTTGTATTGCTTGTTTTATTTTTTTTTTAATTTCAAAAGATCCTTAAATTTAGAAGACATACTATGTTACTTGATTTAAATATACAATAAAAGGTATGGTTAAGTTTTCAAATTTATTTTATGGGGCATACACTCAATACAAAAAAAAAAAACCAACAAAAAAACAAAGTCAAAACAAAAACTAAAGTGTGTGCACATTGGAACAAAAGCAAAACCCAAAAAAAGGAGGTGATAGAGCAAAATGTTTCAGGTGCCATTAACAAGCACATAGTGCAGTAATAAATTGTTAATTAAACAGCAAGGCTTTGTACTTTAAAGGTTTAAATTTATAAAATTATAAAATCATTTGATGCACATATAAGTTGCATTTTTTTCTTTCTCAGATTGTGATGCGAGTTTCTACGGCGACAGTTGTGTGGAACTTTGCAGTCAACACTGTGCTGGAGAGAACAACTCCTGCAACCATGTGAATGGTACTTGTGACCTGGGCTGTGATCCTGGTTACCAGGATGATTTATGTACATTTGTTAAATGGAAAACTTGCTCTAAAATGTTTATTCCTTTTGAACTCGATTGGAATGTCAACAACCGAAGTTTCAATAACAACATTTTTCATTTAACTCCCTCTCTTTATCTCTCACTACATGTATCTATATATCTCTGAATATCTCTGAATATATATATATATATATTTACTTTTATGCATCTTTGTTTGTCTTTCTCCGATAGCATGGTAGTTTACCGCCATCACTTATTCTTGGCAAAAAATGGGAAAGAAACTAATTACCGATTGATAAAGTTAAAGCAATGGTTTAGAGTTGTTCTGAACTTAGATGAATGGAGAAATTTTTCATGTGGAGAATTCCTTATATTTTTATTCTATATATATATGTTATAGTCATGTCTATATATGTTATAAATATGGATATACACATATAAATATATATATATATATATATATATATATATATATATATAAATAAATATTCAAGAGTGCGATGCTGGCTACTACGGAGAAGGATGCATGATGGCCTGCAGTGAGCACTGTGCTGACACCAACAAATCCTGTCACCACATCAACGGCACTTGTGATAGAGGCTACAAGGATCCTTTATGATGTTTACAGGGTGATTAATTTGATATAAATAAAGTATGATGCGTGCGGTTTTGTCATTTACCAAAAAAAAATCATGACGAAAAAAAAAAGTGAAAGAAATTCGTACTGTTGTCAGAATATTCCAGTTTTAGGTTCAAAGAGGAATCATGCTATGCAGAGTTAGGTAAAATGATATCCTTTTTATTTAGGTATCCTGCCATTTAGGCCTTTTCATCTGTCCGTCGCTTTTCAGAAGGAAACAGAACTTATACATAGATATTTTTAAATTCATTACAAAGTGTCAAAGAAAGAATGCTTGTAAGTATTATGAAAAGTAAGGTCTTTAAATCGAGGCATCTGATTCTACTGCTTTTAATGAGGATGCATCTGATCAGTGCTTGATGCATATTTTTTATACTTATTGGATTGGATCGCTTGCCGAGCATGAGATGACACCAAAGCGATAGTTTACAGAATGCTCTCCCTTCGATGTAAACATAACACATTTTATTTACTTACTCAAAATGATACTGAGTACGCTGTTTCTAGATTCAATTTATTATTCTTAGTCTACAATAAATGTCAGTTGATAAATTTATGCTCATAAGTAATTGTATTGTACAATTATAATGATTAAAATAAGCCCGTCTAAATTTAATTCTTTCAAACCTTTCCTGTATAACCGACCAATTGAAGACCAGGGGAAAAAGGGCAGTAGTCACAAAAAAGGCGTTTTGAGAAAATGCAAAATATAAGTTTAAAAGTTCAGACTACAATCCAGCAAGCTCTACTGACTTAAAGTTAATTGCTGTTTATTCCTAAAGTTCACTTATCTGGGAGTGACTATGTGTATTTTGAAAAGCATGGGATGATTTTTATGGTTAAAAATTAAATCTCAAAAGTTTTGTTTGGACCACTGCCCTTTTTCTACTGAATGATCCTGATCCTCTTTTCAGCTCAATTTGTGTCTCTTAAAACTCTGCTTTCTTTATGTGTTAGATGTGAGGTCACAACATATATTTAAAGTAGTTTGTCAACTGTTTGGTAAAAACTTGGTACATTTAACCATGAATTCAACACAGGGTTTATTGTGTGGGTAGAGTCCGAGGAACTTTAAAATAAAAATTTTGCAAATCTCTATGATCTGCCAATGCCCCCTTTTGGCATGCTATTTTATAGGACAAGCATATTTAAATCTCCACAGCAAATATGATCTGTAGATCAGGAGCTGGCAATACACATCTTGCCACCCCACTTTAGCATAGTAAGGATGGGGCTTTTCAAGATTTTAAGAACCGATTTCGAATATCAAAATAATAATAATATGAAACTTTCTCAAACAGTTTGCTAACTTTACTCAAACTGAAGTGAGCATGTTTGCATGTTCGAATCAGTCTGCGTAGAGTGTTTTGAATGACAGTAGTCTCTTTCACTCTTGCATTGTCTTTTAAGCAGGATTTAAATACTGTAAGTGTAATTATTGTCCATCAGTCAAATCAGTATTACTTTAAAATACTGAGCTGCTAAAGTTTTGTTATCTCCAACACCCATTCAAAAAAAAAAAAAAAAAACTAAGACAGAGCAATAAAATTTAAAACAGCTTTTTTCTCAGGCTGGTTTTATTTAAGATCTGACACACCAACATATAAACGAAACAAAACAAAAAAGTGTTTTTAAAAATTTGTCGTAGGAACTCATAGAAAAAGAACAAAATGAAAGCTTAAATTACTATTTTATGCACCCAAATTTTTTCAACATTTTCAAAACAGAACTCTATGCCAATATCATGATTATGATTTTTAAATACATTGAATGATACATAATTAAAACATTGTGTTAAGGCCTAACCACACTCCTTCCCCCCCAAAAAAGTTAAAATTAAGAAAATGTGAAAACAACAAACTGCCTGACCGATTCAGAACCATCATCTTACATATCATGTCTACCGACACCCGTTCCGTGTTTTAAAAAAACAAACAAAAAACAGTACCGTTAAAAGCAAAAAGTGAATAGTAAAAGTTTTGTTCTTGTTAAATCTTCATTATATTTTAAGATGCAGAATCTAATCCTGCTTAGCCTATTTTTTTATTGTTGTATGACTTGCATCTAGATCCTTATACCCCACTAAATCAAAAAAAGGAAGAAATCATGTAAAAAATATTTTAAAAAAACCTGCCTAATCAGAGTCAGAATCAGTGGAAGATTTTCCACAGCTGATCCCAGGTGAGGAATGTTGTCGAAAAAAGGCATGATTTGCAGGAGAGCAAAATGTTTTAAGAACCTGAATGTCTTTACACTTTGCCTCACTGACAGGAATTGGGCTGGCATACAGTTTCTCTGGTTCTGCAAGCACAGGCTCCCTCACCTTGCCTTTGCCACGTGCAACCAAAACAGCAGAATTCATTGCTCCGTGCCAGTTAAGGGGAGAATTCCTCTTGAAATACAATTCCTGAATGGGATGAGATGGTACAGGACAAACAGCTTTGAAGTGAGGTTTCAATAGACCACTGAAATTGAAGAAATCATCCTGTGTCATAGTGATGCCATTATATGGCGTGGGTCTTGTGGGAGCTGATCTGAAGCAAGTGAACCAGTCGGAGGGAAGTTCTGCAGGTGTTTTTTTGTGAATCAGACTAAAATCCTAATCGCACCCCATGTACGAATGTCCATGGACTGGAAATGTCAGCTTCACAGACTCAACCATTTTCCAGAAATGGACAACAGCATAGAGAAATCTAAATACAGTATAGTTCTTACTCTGCCCTCCACAAGAATCGCAAAAAAGCTCTAGATGTTTGACTTCTGAAGGGCAGTAGTTCTGCACAAAATGCCAAAGCATAGAAACTACATCATCAGAGCCACCTTCGCCCACTGTCTCTGCATATATGCATAAATGTACACTTAATCCCAGACCAACTAGTGAATGTTAAATGAGTGCAATGAAAGGTGCCGACGATAAAACATCGTTTGTGCTGAGATTGGGCATATAGAGCTACTGTTGAAAGTCAAAAGCAGCTGCCAGAGTTTCCGGATTTTTCTTGGCCTTTCTTTTGGCAGCTTTCTTGCGAGCATAAAATGCTTCTGCCTTCCTGAGATGCAATTCTTGCTCAGCCTTCGATTCCTCAAACTGTCATCGGTTGCCGCATTAGCTTCGTTCAGAAGCTGAGCCTCTAGGTGGCTAATTTTAACTTCAAACTCATCACACTTAGACTTAGAGTAAGTGTCTGACCGTAGCTACCCAAAGGATATATTAAATTTTGAGTTAAATGTGGACCTGTATGTTTCATAAGAGATTGATGAGGCAGGGTGTTGCTCTCTGAACAGAACATGCATTTTGGAGATATTTAAGGTAAAAGGAAGGTAGAGCTGTCTGCTTCTGTTCCAGCTGTAGTCTGATTGCCGTCCCTTAAATGATTTGATATGATTGATGACCTCCATAACGTGATCATCCGTCAGTTTGTGAGGTCTGTTGCCATGTTTTTGCCTAATGAATGTCCACGGGTGGAAATCCTGGAGATTAACATTTTATTTAAAAAAAAGGTTAAAAAGTGTTTAATTTCAACAAATTCCTCTTTAAAGAGTCCACAAAAATTTAGTCTTATGACATTGGCTTACACCATTTTTGCATCAATTTGAACAAGAAGTTAAGATAAAGTTTGCGTTTTTTTTCTTCCCGTCATGTAATTGGATACATTAAAATGAAATAGGCCAATTATGATATTGTAAGGCAACACAAAAAATGAAAAAGGCGCATACATATAAACTTTCAAAAAGAGATTGGTGCGAAGGTGGGAATGAAGCAAGAGTTAAAATAAACAGCTATTGAAATATCTTATAATGGAAAAATGCGACACATTGATCCCGATCCAGAAAACAGCATTTAAAATCATTTCCTTACTTCCTGAGGCTTTACTTACTTACTGCAGGAGTGGACAGCCATTCTACAATTATATCATCCTGTATGTAACAGAACTAGACTAATAATCCATAATATTAGTGCCATGTTTGTCACTTGCATTACTATTGATACTATTAGATCTAGATCTAAATCTAGATTAGATCTAGGCCTAAATCTAGACCCTAGTTTTAAATCTTTACATCATAACAAAAACTCGACCTACATAAAACCAAGACCAGTAGCTAGATCTAAATCTACAGTCATAGATCGAATGTTTTGAATATTTGAATGTAGGCATAGACTGTCTAGATCTAGACTTTGATAACAAATAAGCAAAGAATCCTTGCCTGTTTTTCTTAGTTGCTCTTTGATTCTCAAACACTTTTCACCAACGCTGAAGATCGCGCCCAATGCCTAAGTGCAAACTGGTACATTCTCTGCAGTGTCACCCCTTGGGACAAGAATCGTGTATGCAAAGCTTGATTAATTTGGCACCTGATTAGCAGACTCCTCCCGAGGCCTCCGTCTAGCAACATCGACATGCACGATGCAAGATAATCCTGCTCATCCTCTTTGCCAACCCATTAAACCTCTCTATTAGCACCTGCCTCTCATCCTCAACAATGTTTTGGAAACACTTAAATCTAGAGCATCTACAATCAGGCCCTACTGTGTGCTGCGACAGCCTTTTTTTTAATCTGTTTACTTTTTCGTGATGTTCTGGATCTTTTTTGGGACTCCACCATGTTTCCCTTGTATTTGTAAACACAACAGAATTCTTCAAAGTCATAGGCTGAAATAAGTCATGTGACTTGTATCACATGACAGACTTTGGACAACTGCTTTTCTCTCTTTGGATCAGTTGGACTAAAATGACCTTCTTTCTCTGTATAGCTTTTATTTAACTGCTGTTGACTACTGCCCTTTTTGCTCAAATCGAACTATCCAGGGCAACTATGGACTAAGGGGGATAACCTAGGAATTAGCAATTTGTGACTAATACACACTCACGTTACTACCCTTCTTTCCCTGTAGTCTTCAATTGTTTAGTGGTGTAATGTTCTAGAGGCTAGAACTAGAAGCATTGCTTCTTTATTTTGTAATTAATAATTTCTAATGCATTGATTAAAATGAAATAACTTTAAATTTCACGTGCTTCTATGGTTTCCTGTTTACAAAAAATGATTCATCTATGCACCCAGATCATGAGGAAGTCTAATATCAAGGAAGTCTGGAGTCCTAAAGCCTCCGAGATCATGAGGAAGTCTAGTATCAAGGAAGTCTGAGTCCTAAAGCCACCCAGATCATGAGGAAGTCTAATATCAATAAAATGACAATGAAGTCTGGAGTCCTAAAACCTCCGAAAAGAAGCAAAAATAATGCTAACAATACACTTAACATACACATCTTCTTAACTTAAACATATTTACAAATATTTTGTGCTTAGAAAATATTGATACTTGAATTAGTAAGTTATTCACACACCATTTACATTATGAAGAAAAAAAACATAACTTTGTCATACACTAAAGGCCAAAGTTCTTGAAAAAAAAGATGAGGTGAGTCTACTTTATATTTTTTCAGAGTGCGATATTGGTCAGTATGGTGATGGTTGTATAAAGAGTTGCAGTCAACGCTGTGCTGGAAAAAACAACTCGTGTAACCCTATGAATGGTACTTGTGACTTGAGCTGTGATCCTGGCTACCAGGGTGATTTGTATACCCAAGGTCAGTAACATGAGTATAACTTAATTTACTAAAATGCTTGGCGATTATAAAACTACATTAACTTACATGCTGTCAAATACGCAGGGGTTTGTTAGAGAAAATGTGCAAAACTTGCACCGTCTAAACCATCAAACTTGTTGGTCCTAATCAAGCACACATAAAACAAATAAGATTACATTCTTAGCCTTTGGCGATAAATTTGAATATACTATTTCAATTTTAGTGTAACAATGTTACGGTTATAATTATAAACTATCGTATTCAATTTATTATTATTTTAACGAAAAAAAAAATGTTGTAAAACATACGTAGATACGTAGATTTATTACTTAAATGATCAAACAAGGGTTATTTACTCCGATCATTTTATCGCCAATCTCACTACGCTTTGAGGCATGCAAAACTCCAGAAAAAAGAGAGATTTCTTATGGAACAGTGGAGTAAATGATGAATATTCAGTTTGAAAAACCTGTTTTTCCTGTTTCATAAATGAAAACTCAATTCTGAAAACGATAGTTCTTAATACTCTTAGCAATGAGACTGATGAACTGTGCTATGATTTATAATTACAAATTATGACTTATAAATTTGTGCTTTTATGAATGAGGATCAATCAAAAAAGGCATTAATTATTTTGCCATATGTAATCCAAACCAATACACTCATTTATTTTAGGGTACGCCTAAGCTGCATATAGCTAAATGCACTAAAGTGCTCGTTTCATGTTATCGCTCTTTGAAGTAATTTTTACTAAAGAAAAAAAAAAAAAAAAAAAGGAAACCAAGTTATGGAGCAATATCACAAAATAAGTCCAATTGTTATCTTGTTTAACTAAATGAAGACTACGTTACTAGCAGGTTAAGCAAAGTTATGAAAATTATTAAATTTCAGCTTATATATGAAAATGCCTAAAAAAAAGGGCATTGATCATTTTGCCATTTGTAGTCCAAATAAATGTACCCATATATTTTAGGGTACGTGTAAGCTGCATACAGCTAGATTAGTTTTTTTGTGAAATTACTATATTGTTTCTCATTTGCGCCTAAAATAATGTGATGTGCAGAAAAATTACCGTTGTGTTTAAATAAATAGAAATATATATATAAATTATTTTTTTTTATTCAGAGTGTGATGTTGGCTTCTATGGCGATGGTTGCACGAAGAGTTGCAGTCAACACTGTACTGGTAAGAACAACTCCTGCAACCATGTGAATGGTACTTGTGAGCAGGGTTGTGATCCTGGTTACCAGGGTGATTTATGCACAATGGGTAAGTAAGAACAGTGTTTATTTAAAAGCCCTATGCATAAGCAAGATATAAACATTTTTATCAGCGGTAAGAATTTGGTTTAAAAAAAAATGGTCAATTTTTGCAGTTGGCAAACGATTATTTAAAAAGTTTAAATGGAATTTCAAAACATAATGTGGGCAAATGTTGAAATAAATATCATTTTATGTTTCAAAATTTCAGTAGAAATGTAATTATTTTCCACCGTGAAGAATTCATCACTGTTGTTTTTAAGGGGAGTAAGAATCTTTAAAATTCATCGTTTTGCATAAATGTGGTGGGTGCAAAAGAAAAAAAAAAAAAACAATTTCCATTGTAAGGTAAACAATATACCTAAAATCCGAAGAAAATTTAATGATATAAAAATATAGTGTTAGATTCTTAAACTAGGATCACAGAGATGTAACTGTTTTTGTAACCCTCAGATTGTAACAGCGGCTGCTACGGAGAAAAATGTGAAATTCCATGCAGTGAACATTGTGCTGGAAACAGCCCAACGTGCCACAATGTCAACGGTTCTTGTGATCTGGGATGTGATCCGGGCTATTAAGGTGCCTTATGTATTCAAGGTGAGCCTGAAGAGGAATCAAGAAACAAATGTGGACTTATTACCTTAGAAAGTTGTCTGGTCCAATACAATGAACACTGTGCTGGAAACAACAAATCCTGCCACAACATCATCGGTACTTTTGATCTCGGCTGTGATATTGAGCACCAAGGGGCTTTATGTATACAAGGTGAGCATAACAAAAAAAAAACATTTAACAGTAAAATTGTATAATATTAGAACTTTATCATCCGCGCGCTGTTTGTTTCATACAAAGGAAGACGTTGATAGCAACGGTTTCGTCTGAGAGCACAACAGGAACAAAGATTTAATAAAAAATTATTGTAATATTGTAATATTCAAACTCCTGACCAAAGACAATGGAACACTTCAAAGTGTACTGGCACAATTACAACTGGTACCAGAATACCTTGCAAGCCTTTTTCCATATTAGATAACGTGTAATTGTAGAACCAATCGAGGCTTACCTGTAATTTTAAGGGGGTGATTGTTTCCAATTTTGACAATCTGTCGTCAGGAACGGAGTGGTAATATGAGATATACGTCGGCCGTTCCCAGTCACACTTTAGCCCGTCACAGTTGTGAATACGGTACGTGAATCTAGTGCTGGCTGAAAACCTTGTTACAGCATTATGCATCGATCATGAAACATTGGGCGTTCAGACAAAAAATGTTTGAATGATGGGAGGGATAGGGAGGGCGTATTCTTTGAACATGTTTACAATACACAAACTTTTATTGTCTGGGAAAGCTAGAAATTCTAGAGGGTTCTGATGATGACAGCGGCGCGAATGCTTCAAGAGCTTATTGCAGAAAAACACATATCTTTTATTTGAGACGGCCATGTTGTCTATATCTAGAGCAGGAATCGTTTGTGACCGCTGTCCTTACAAAATAGCTAAGAAAAACGTGAGTCTTAAAGTATCATGTGAAAACCATGCTTCTAAAAATTCTAGCACACGTTGGGGGGATCACAGGTGGCGATTTTGCTCTCAGATGGCAAAGTTGGGTTGGTTTCAAAAGCTTCTTTTATGAAGCGTTGGACACAGCTACCAAAGCTTTCTATGTTGAGATAAGAATATAGGGCAGACCTTGCACAACATAAATATGAGTATGAGGCTTTGTTTGAGAGTAATTCAGAAAGGAAATTAATGGGCTCTGTTAGAGGCGGTACAGCTGGATCCACTTTTTCTTATCTGCGTACCTTCACTTCTTAATGTAAATATTGTAGACCTTTTTGTATATGGTCTCAACGAGGGCATAATAACGTCGGTAGCCTTGAAAATCCTTGCTCCTACAATCTTCTCCTGATACCATACATATCATCAGTCTCAATTTCTTGTGTGGCGGATGTTGATGGTTGGGGTGACTCGGTAACGATAGCAGGTGTTTTCTTGCCGAAAGCAGGACTGGCTTGGCCACGAGCTCTTGGGTAACACTGGAAAAAAAATGCCGCTTGCCTCGTCCTAAGTCTGGATAGCAATGAAAAAGGTGGGAAAGCGTAAAAATTGCAGGCACGCCAATTGAAAGAGAAAGCATCAATTTTGTTAGCTTCAGGGTCTAGTCTGAATGTACAAACATCTCAAACTGGCGATTCAATCTCGAGATAAAAAGCTCTATAATTATCTGGTAAAAACTTCAGCAAATCTAATGCAGTGTTTAGTAATTCTGAATCGAGTTTCCACTCTGTGTCGAAATTGATAATTATGTCTTCTTTCATGATCAGCCTCCTGGTTTTCAGAACCAGGGATTCGCGCTAGAGTCAACCATAAGTTTCTAGTATTACACCACTGCCAAACTACTTTAGTAAGAGTATTTAATTTTTCTGACTTGCTTGACCCCATCTTGTTGAGGCATACCATTGCCACAGTGTTATCGACATAAACTTGAATATGTTTATTTATCATTTCTTTTGCAAGAGTCTTCAGACCGAAGAAAGCGGCAAGAAGTTCTAACTCATTAATATGCATATGATTTGCTTCGTGGTGTGACCATGCACCACCTGTTCGAATCCCATCACACACTGCACCCCAAGCTGTCAAGCTGGCGTTTGTCGTTATGATAAGGTCGGGGCCCGGCCGTAAAGTAGAGCAAAAAGAAATGTTAAAGTGTTTAGCCACCACTGCAGCTCGTCATTGGCACGATCATTCTGAGATAGTCATATGTGCCTCCCAGTTGTTTTTGTTTTGCCGTAAGGCCTTGATCTTCTCTTTTTCTAGCTCTCTGTTATGTAAAGGGCCCATTGGGACTGCACTAAAACTAGCTACCAATAGACCAAGCAGTCTGGCAATATCTCTTATTTTGTTTTTGCGATTGCTGGAAATCGCCACACAACACTCAGTGAGGGCTAATTTTCTCTTTTCAGTGAGCCGTACTGTCATCTCTTTTGAGTTGATTATAAATCCTAAATAAGTTATTTTTTGGGTCGGTGTAACACCCAGTTTATCA
Source organism: Elysia crispata (assembly GCA_033675545.1). NCBI lineage: Eukaryota > Metazoa > Mollusca > Gastropoda > Plakobranchidae > Elysia > Elysia crispata. The sequence goes on from JAWDGP010001465.1 coordinate 62,931, forward strand.
AACGTTGAAATAGTATCTGGAATAGTTTTGACACAGCCATTGTACTCAACCGCCAGAAGCAGGGAGTCATCTAGGTAGCCCGTCAAAATATGGCCCGAAGTGTGCAAGTATGCAATGCATAGATTGGCTTTGTGATTTTTGTAAAACATCTTGGGCATTGTGCCAAACCATTACTATAACATGTGTATTCATAGAGCTGTCCTTGCCACAAAAATTTTATATTCTTTCTGTGCTCCCTGGCAATTGGTACACAATAGTATGCAGATGCAAGATCTATGCTTGCCGTCCAACAACTTTTTGTCACGAGATTTAAGACTGATTTTAGGGTTTCCATCTTATATTTTTTGTATTCAACATTGTTGTTAAATTTCCTTAGAGAAAGTATCATTCTATACGTTCCATCACCCTTTTGACGGGTAGAGGCCTGGAATAAATTCAACTTCTTCGTGTTTTGAGGGCGTTATGACCCCTGCCTTGAACAATTCTGGCAGTTCATTATTTATTACCCTCTTTTCTTCCTTATGTATATAGTAACTAGAATCGGTGGCCTGTTTTCCTCCTGCACCAGACTGACTCAGCTTTACTTTAGTGCAACTATCATTCCTAGAATAGTTTTATCTGCCATTCGCTGCCCCTGTATTGAATTTGTCCAGCCTGAAAGTTATCGGCTTTGAAAACAAGACGGGCTTGGGCGTCTTTTCTGCTGGCGCGGGACAGAGCGATGGTGCACTGCACGAAAAGATTTAGGAAAAGCGGAAGCTTCATGGTTCCATGTACAGTCGGCGGTTTCTGTGAGTTTTTTTTTTACCGGCGAGGATTAAAATGTTTTTACAAAATTATATTTGAGATCATTTTTGCGAAAAAAAATGCACGTCAGATTCGGATTTCGCGTATCAAACTTAGCAAAGTTTTCACGCAAGCTACCGTTTTTAAGGTTTAATTCACAACATAATTATTTTTTTAATGAATGCAATTGATAATGAAGAAATTTTATGAAAGGTATACATGTAGATCTTAACAGACTAGATCTAGCTAAAGTGAAATGGGATTGTATTCAACTGTAACTTTTAATACATGTAATGTATCCTTTTAGTGAGTCTCTCCATCTCTCCCTCTTTCTCTTTCTCTCTCTGTCTCTCCTCTTTCTATCTTTGTTTCTCTGTCTCTCTCGTTCTCTCTATCTCCAACACCACATTTCTTCGAAAAGTACTTTGTCCATCATTATTTGTGATCAGTGTAAATGAAATTTCGAACAACACTTAACTAACTTATCATCATTCTTCAAATGAGCACGCATATGCCAATAGATTTGCTATACATTTTTTTTTTTTTTTCAAAATAAATTAATTTTATTATGATAAATCGGACAGATTGCCTCACTTCTTCTCTAAATCTATTGATATTTCATTTTTTAAAAAATTTGCAACGAGGAAGGCGAGGGAGGAGAGAGAGAGAGAGAGAGAGAGAGAGAGAGAGAGAGAGAGAGAGAGAGAGAGAGAGAGAGAGAGAGAGAGAGAGACAGACAGACAGACAGACAGACAGACAGACAGACAGAGTATCACACTTTGGTTAAATATCAAAGAGATTGCTGCCGGCTGAGACGTCTGTCATTGAACAAACAAGAGAGTCGAATGTGACCGAATCTTGACACGGTTACTTTTCTCCACTGTGACTTGTGAGAGACAGAGAGACAAAGATACGAGGATGATAGCAGTGAGAGAAGGAGGGATGGTAGCAGTGAGAGAAGGAGGGATGGTAGCAGTGAGAGAAGGAGGGATGATAGCAGTGAGAGAAGGAGGGATGGTAGCAGTGAGAGAAGGAGGGATGGTAGCAGTGAGAGAAGGAGGGATGATAGCAGTGAGAGAAGGAGGGATGATAGCAGTGAGAGAAGGAGGGATGATAGCAGTGAGAGAAGGAGGGATGATAGCAGTGAGAGAAGGAGGGATGATAGCAGTGAGAGAAGGAGGGATGATAGCAGTGAGAGAAGGAGGGATGGTAGCAGTGAGAGAAGGAGGGATGATAGCAGTGAGAGAAGGAGGGATGATAGCAGTGAGAGAAGGAGGGATGATAGCAGTGAGAGAAGGAGGGATGATAGCAGTGAGAGAAGGAGGGATGATAGCAGTGAGAGAAGGAGGGATGATAGCAGTGAGAGAAGGAGGGATGATAGCAGTGAGAGAAGGAGGGATGATAGCAGTGAGAGAAGGAGGGATGATAGCAGTGAGAGAAGGAGGGATGATAGCAGTGAGAGAAGGAGGGATGATAGCAGTGAGAGAAGGAGGGATGATAGCAGTGAGAGAAGGAGGGATGATAGCAGTGAGAGAAGGAGGGATGATAGCAGTGAGAGAAGGAGGGATGATAGCAGTGAGAGAAGGAGGGATGGTAGCAGTGAGAGAAGGAGGGATGATAGCAGTGAGAGAAGGAGGGATGATAGCAGTGAGAGAAGGAGGGATGATAGCAGTGAGAGAAGGAGGGATGATAGCAGTGAGAGAAGGAGGGATGATAGCAGTGAGAGAAGGAGGGATGATAGCAGTGAGAGAAGGAGGGATGATAGCAGTGAGAGAAGGAGGGATGGTAGCAGTGAGAGAAGGAGGGATGATAGCAGTGAGAGAAGGAGGGATGAACCTTTCCCTCAAGATCCGTGCGTAGTGAATTTTAAAACAGTCGGAGTTGAGACAGCGCAGTGACTGCATGGTACAATAAACAGACAAGTAAAGACCAAAATCTATCTTTATTCAAATTTCAATTATGGATGTTGATAAACTTATCAGAAGTTTATAAAAGAAGTGCAACTTGGGACAAAAGAAAAAAAGAACATGCAAACAGGAGCATAGTAGATGAATGTTGGAATGAAATAGGAACATGTGATTTCATCGCCATTCCCTACGCTTGGCCTGGCTTTTCCATCACGATCGAACATTGATTCGCTATGTTTGCTCCTCTCTGTGGCCTATGCTTCCCACCGGGCCACCGCGCTTGCCTTAAAACTGGCCCCTTTTCCTGTAGCCGGTGGATGTGTGAGTAGAGGTAGAGGGGTAACGGGGCGTGTGCAGAGCTATGCCGAACCGTCTCTGTTCCTTTGCTTCTTTAATTAGCTTCTTTACGTCACTCCCGTATAACCACTGAAACCCATCTGCTGGCATCTCAACAATGCCGCTTACATCATATGGCAGAGTCGGGTTTTGAGTCTCTTCTTCGAGCAGTTGTTTTTTGTTGAGCATTGCCTAGGAACGAAATTGCATCTGTTAAATTTCTCTTTCCTGTCTTTCGCTCTTTTGGTGAGCGCATCGGCAGCTTTTACAATAGCGATAGTGACTTTACTTATGTTCTTTTATAGCGTCGTTAGGCGCATATCTATTTTTTCATGCTGACCTCGCAACATGTCCCAAATTTCTCTCTGTTGTCTTGACTTGGAGCGCCTCACAATTTTGCGGTATCATAATTATGTTGCGCTATCTTCTCCTTCATCTTCTCCTCAATGGGGGCTTCAGTGAATCGCTTTGTTATGAAAATGGCCAGGTCTTCTGAGATCGGCTCACCGACTTCTTTCACTTCAAATTCATGAAGCACATCCTTGAACCAATCCTCCTCGGAGTCGGATTTCCCCTCGTCGTCGGAAAGATCAGGCGCTATGACACCTGCAATAAAATCTCCCGATGTAGTGGAATCCGGGCGAGGCCAGTCCGAATCATTATCGTTTCTACAATGATAGGGTGACAAAGGCCTTGGGCGTCAAAGGGCGAGTCTTAGACCGAGGGTGGGACCAGCGGGATCTAGATCGAGGTTTGTGACTGGTTTTCCTCTCATGCGTGTGAGATTTACGAGCCAGTCGTGACTTTTTCTCCGCCCACTTGGGTGAATGTTCTGGGGTTGGAGAGCGCTCTGGCGCCGATGAAGAAGGTTTTCTCTTTTTTTATTCGCGTTTTGAGTCATAAAAGTCATTAAGTTGTTCATTACTTCAGTGTTCTTTTGAACGACTTCTTCTAAACTCGTCTTGTTCGTTCGTTTCCAACATCTATTTCTTCGCGGATTGATAACGTAGCCTCTTCCATACTTGCAAATAAACAGAAACAAGTTAAATTCTCTACCGTCGAGCAAAAACCCAGAAGACGAGGATAGTATTGTTAATTCAATTTTCAGCAGAAGACAGTTGTATGCTCTAAAGGGCTAGGGGATGAAGAAATAAGGTGTGATATTGCCCAGAGGGCTGGAGAAAAACTATGTCGCCCAGAAGGCTAGGGAAAAATAATCGCTTAGAAAGCTACGGAAAAATTTTGTTGCCCAGAAGGCGATGAGTGTTATGTTTAGAAAACAAGAATAATCTGATCGCCTATAGAGCGAGTTAAGAAATTTAAACTAAGAGGAAGCACAAAGTAATGTATGTGTAACACAAAAGAAAAAAAAAAGATCTAGATGGTTAGCTCAATTGGCTGTAAGTAGGCCAGAGAGAATAATAAAACCGTTCTAGCATTATGTAATCATTTGGAAAGAAATGATCAAACCACAAAAATAAGGATATATATCCAGTAGAGACTAACAGAACTGTATAATCATTCAATGGCGGATGTAGATAATAAAGATCCGTATGTAAAAAGTAGTAATCGGTATCAAAGGCAGAGCCAGAAAAAACAACGTGTCACCAGGTGAAGCGCAACGTGTGAAGTGACTGGAAACAGCCGGCGTGTATCTTATGTTACCACGGCGCGTATCTCATGTTACCACGGTGCGTATCTTATGTTACCACGGTGCGTATCTCATGTTACCACTGCGCCTATCTCATGTTACCACGGCGCGTATCTCATGTTACCACGGCGCGTATCTCATGTTACCACGGCGTGTATCTTATGTTACCACGGCGCGTATCTCATGTTACCATGTCGTGTATCTCATGTTACCACGGTGCGTATCTCATGTTACCACTGCGCCTATCTCATGTTACCACGGCGCGTATCTCATGTTACCACGGCGCCTATCTCATGTTACCACGGCGTGTATCTTATGTTACCACGGCGCGTATCTCATGTTACCACGGTGCGTATCTTATGTTACCACGGTGCGTATCTCATGTTACCACTGCGCCTATCTCATGTTACCACGGCGCGTATCTCATGTTACCACGGCGCGTATCTCATGTTACCACGGCGCGTATCTCATGTTACCACGGCGCGTATCTCATGTTACCACGGCGCGTATCTCATGTTACCACGGCGCGTATCTTATGTTACCACGGCGCGTATCTCATGTTACCACTGCGCCTATCTCATGTTACCACGGCGCGTATCTCATGTTACCACGGCGCGTATCTCATGTTACCACGGCGCGTATCTCATGTTACCACGGCGCGTATCTTATGTTACCACGGCGCGTATCTTATGTTACCACGGCGCGTATCTTATGTTACCATGTCGCGTATCTCATGTTACCACGGCGTGTATCTTATGTTACCACGGCGCGTATATCATGTTACCACGGTGCGTATATTATGTTACCACGGAATGGAATGACTACGGTGAGTTGAAATGAGAAATATCTGGAGCTATATAGGCTCATACGTATGGCAAAACTGACATAAAGGTTGAACTGTTCTAACGAAAAAAAAGGTCCCATACATTTTAAAGAAGGAGGCTTACATTTGAAAAATCTTCCTTATAGATTGATTTTTTAATATAAAATATCTGTTGAAGAAAAAACAAACAACAACAAGCAATAGTTTTTATGCGTAACTCTGTTTTTACTTTTAAAATTCTACATTTTTTTGTCCGATTGGGTTATAGCCTCTTAAAGTAGTGCATCTAGGAGTAGTTTATGAAGAAATGTATTTTCTGATCAGATATTAGTAAACACATAACGCTTTGTGTTTTACTGTATACAGAGTGTGACATCGGCTTTTATGGAGACGAATGTAAGCATTGCTATGGGAAGGACAACTCCTGCCACCATGTGAATCACTGAATGGAACCTGTGATCTTGAATGTGATGAAGGATAGCAAACCGCCTTATGCTCACAGCGTAAGTCCTACAGCGGGATCCTCAGTTTAAGACTTATGACATGAAGTTTGGATCAGATAGGCGATGAATATAACAATATCCTTACAATAGATTATAATTTATCTTTTTTGTCTTTTTTATTTTAAAACATAATGAGCAAGATTTCAAGAATAATAAATAAAGAGCTTTTCTCATATTTTCAAGAATGCACAACTGGCTACTACGGTGAAGGATGTAGAATGACCTGCAGAGACCACTATGCTGGACAGAACAAGTCCTGCCACCATGTCAACGGTACTTGTGACCTCGGCTGTCTCCCAGGTTACCAGGTGAGCCTGAATTACAAATTGGACGCTCCATTTGTGTGTGTGTGTGTGTATTTTTAAAGTGGATTGATAGAATGTAATATCTCCAGAGCTATTTTTTTTTTTTATTTACAGATTCTGAGTTATACTAAATATTGGTGAGAAAACTATAGTTTGAAATAAAAATTGAAGTAAAATAAAGAAAAAAAATCCAGTTTTATTTAAAATCGTGTGTTTTGAGATGTTACTGATATAAAATGCAATAATGCTAAACTTCCAGTGTTGTAGTATGAACTATGCTTCCCGAAAAATACTGCATGTAGAGAAAAACCCCTTTTATTGACATTACATTGCTCAGCTAAGTATTGATTTTTCAACAAATTAAGTCCAAAGTAAAATCCATGACACGCTTTAATTTTCTCAGGCCAGTAATCTCGGAGTGAAACATCAAATTCTAAGGAAGAATATCATAGTGAAAATGGCTATCATTGTTTTTGATCATTTGTAAATTTGCGAAAATCAAAATTGTGCGTTTTCTGTAAAACAATTTGTCGGATTTTTATAACAATTTTATAAAATTGAATCGCACAGCTTAAAAAAATATTTTTACGCAAACTTGTTGGATCACATTACCTATCAACAGTATAAAAAAAGCCAAGAAAAAAAGAAAGAAAAATCAGCCTGAGGCTGACAAAGAAGGTGAGAGGTGGAAGAACTGACAAATAGTATGATTGGGTATCAAACCCACCCCTCGCATGGTACCCATTGCATTATTGTATAACAACACGAACAACTGAAACAAATCTTTAACTTTAATCTCATTTAAAAAAGAAATGAAAGTAGCAATATATGAAAAACTGCATGTAACTAGTACTATGTAACTTTTGTTTCAGAAGGGTTCATGAAAATTTGGGTATACAAGAATTTTTTGGAGTGAAGATGACTCCAGATCTATAAGAGATACAATGATATAGGACAATTCTATATCCTTATAATAAAAATATTTCATGAAAGATTTTGTAAGAAAACCTAAGGATATTCAATGGTTCATCATCTAATTTTTGTGTATCTTCAAGAATGTGACCCCGGCTACTACGGACATGATTGTATGGCAATGTGTAGTAAACACTGGCTGGAAATGACGGAGCCTGCAACCATATTAATGATACTTGCGACATGGGCTGAGATCCAGGCTACCAGGGTGATTTATGCATTCAAGGTGATTATGACAATAATACATCTCTGCTAACTAAAAGACATTTTTAAATTAAATCCTAATCAAAAGTTTGACGTGAATATGAATCTATAATGATTATATTATAGAGAATGACACATTTTTTAAGAATGAGAAAAAATGAATTTTTTATTCTATACTAGTCTCTAATGATAAAGATAGTACAAAAGGTAAACTAGGCAAATCGGCACATAGTTAATCCCTCCATGTACAATTAGTTAGGTTGTCTGTAAATCAATTGATAAAGTAGAACCTGTAGACGTAAACTATTAGAGTAAAGTTAAGCTTCTTTTTTTCTAAAACTCAGTTCTGGGAAAGATCGAGATCAAGATAGAAAGTAAATGTGCAGAGAGTGTCTATACTTCAGTATTGTGACATTTATTCACTAAATGCTGTCATTTTCCTAAATTTGCAACATTTCTTTCTAATTTATAAGTAATTGATAACATTGCTTACTTTAGGCGTTTTTGAGCTAAAACATTTTCTTTCTTGCAGTAGTCAGCTCGCTTTTTGAAAAAGATTTTATTTGCTTGTAAAAACCGATAAACAACTTATCTGTTAGTCTGCAATCTTTGCGCTTATAAAAATCTTATTTTTTTTTAAATATGTTGCATTACCATTAGGGTTTAATTAAAATATCTTTGGGTCAAACCAACTATTTTAAAACTGTACTATGGAGACCGTAAAATTCACCATGAACGTTATAATATTGAAACGTTTGAACAATCTTATTACAAAAATCCTAGATTCTTGTTTGTATAAAAGATAATAATTTCAAGCAATATACAATAATATGAGCCAATCTGACGTCAGAATGTGGTGCTGGCTACAATGGCGATGTGTACAACAAAAGCTGCAGTCAGCACTGCTATGGACAGAGCAGCCCGTGTGGACATAGCAACAGTACTTGTAGTCTTGGCTGTGACGCCGTTTATGATGCTGGCTACAATGGCGATGTGTACAACAAAAGCTGCAGTCAGCACTGCTATGGACAGAGCAGCCCATATGGACATGGCAACGGTTCTTGTAGTCTTGGCTGTGATGCTGGCTACTATGGTGATGTGTACAACAAAAGCTGCAGTCAGCACTGCTATGGACAGAGCAGCCCGTGTGGACATGGCAACGGTTCTTGTAGTTTGAGCTGTGACGCTGGTTGTGATGCTGGCTACAATGGCGATGTGTACAACAAAAGCTGCAGTCAGCACTGCTATGGACAGAGCAGCCCATGTGGACATAGCAACGGTACTTGTAGTTTTGGCTGTGACGCCGGTTAGGAGGGTGGTTTGTGTGAAAAAGGTAAGATATCAATGAACCTCATTACATTTTTATGCATCCATAATTTTTCTAATTTTAGTTTGTCCAGTCATTAAGAAATCAATCAAATTTTTAGACTGAAACTTAATCTTCTTAGCAATATTTTATCGCCTTAAATCAAATCTAAATTGCGTATGTCAGATTTAATAATTTTAATATTACTTGAACAAGGTTTTATCTTTTTTTCCCCATTTTCCAGAATGTGACCCAGGCTACTACGGAGAAGATTGCATAAGGACGTGTAGTGAATTTTGTGCAGGAAGCAACACATCATGCCATCATGTTAACGGCACCTGTGATCTGGGCTGTCATCAAGGATATTGGGGTGCCTTATGTCTACATGGTGAGCCTAACTTGAACGTTGGTTAAAAAAAAAGAACGCGAGCATAACTTGTTCCTAAATTTATTATTAACGCTTATTTCACCTTTCTTTTCTTCCCTATTTTTACAGAAGTTGACAACTATCCGACACAAAATTTGTCCTCTATCAAGAAATATAATCTCTGAAAAAGGACCTTGTAAAAGAAAAACTCCCAAAAAAGATAAACAAATAAAAAGCACTGGGGACATCCACACGAAAATGTATCATTCAGTCAGATGCATTTACTTTAAAGACATTTTTTCAACGATTTGATTGTGGTCCAGGTCTCCGAAATACTTCACATGAAGCGTATAAATAAAGGCGCGAGAGTAAAAAGCGTCCGTTAAAGAAAAAAACAACAGCACAAAAACGTATGTATTTTAAATTTCAGTGCGGAAGGAAGAAGCTATGTGAGGGCAATTTTTGGAATTACATTTTGTGTTGTAAACGATAATAATTCTTTGAGCAAAAATTTAGTTTTTCAAGAAGAAAATACTTACTATATATATATCAAACAAATTCTAATTCAAGTGAAATGTAAGATATAAAAATAGCTCATTAAATTCATTAACGTATACATTTATGAATAAGTTTTTCTTCAAACCCCTTGCCATTTTGTATGAGTTACACGTTTTTTTCTTTATCTGAAGTAAAGAAACAGAATAGCCATAAAACGTTTTTTCTTATTTTGTCAGGGTGTGATTCTGGTTATTACGACACCAGATGCTCTAAAAAATGCAGTGAACATTGTGCTGGAAATGAAAACTTGTAAGAATACAGATGGGACTTGCGGCCTAGGCTGTGATCCAGGTTATCACATAGCTTTCTGTAATGAAGGTAAGTTGATCTTTGAGCACTGACTGACTTTGTGTGATAATTCATTTGAGGCTTTTACTGTCTTTCTGTGATAACTCATTTGAGGCTTTTACTGTCTTTATGTTATAACTCATTTGAGGTTTTTACTGTCTTTCTGTGATAACTCATTTGAGGCTTTTACTGTCTTTCTGTGATAACTCATTTGAGGTTTTTACTGTCTTTATGTTATAACTCATTTGAGGTTTTTACTGTCTTTCTGTGATAACTCATTTGAGGTTTTTACTGTCTTTCTGTGATAACTCATTTGAGGCTTTTACTGTCTTTCCGTTTTACGGTAAATTTACAGAGTTCCGTAATGAATTTGTAAAGATGATGTACAATGAGTCGTGGATACTTTTTATGGCATATATTTTTCAATATTACTTTATTTGTATTTTGCAGAACGCTATCTAGGTTTTTGCGGTGAAGGTTGTGTGAATAATTGCAGTGAGCACTGATTAGGTGCAGACAACTCCTGCCACCATGTTACCGGTACTTGTGACCTGGGCTGTGATCCAGGCTACCTTGGCGCTTTATGTACAATGGGTATGTCACAAACTGGTAGTAAATAAGAAAGGTAGAAAACAGTGGAATAAAAAAATCATGTTGGCGATACTTTTTAAGGAGGAGTAGCATGAATGTGTCATTTGTGTGTGTGTGTGGGGAGGGATGGAGAAAAAAAAAGTAAATCAAATAAAGAAATGAAGAGAAAAGGAATATAGAAGGAGAAATAATTATAAAACATAAGGCAAATAAAAGTGACGGAGAAAAAGAGAGACAGTCATAAAACTCGGGCAGTAAGAGGAGTAATACAAATTGGAATAAACTTGAATAAATAAGATAAGATATACTTTTTATATATGTTTAAATGTAAAGAAAAAGTAGAATATCAAGTTCATCACAATGTTATTGTTTTTTCTTATCGTGATAAGTGTGTTCATTAGTTGTAGTCTGTGTGTACTCTTCCGCAGTTGCCCCACGGGATGGAAAAGTTGAAGACTTGGATGATGACGTTCAAGGTTACCTCCCTTGCGTTGTTGCTGCTGCTGTTGCCTTTATCACTATTGTTGCGATTGCTGTAAGCGTTTTTGTGTACAGGTTGGTTGCTTTTCTGATACACTTACTTCTTACAAATTTTAAAAATCCAACACCAGTCTTATTAAATTTCAGACATATAGAAAATTTATTAACGCTATTGCTTGACATTGCTATACAGGCTAATGGTGAAATCTGACTTTATTATTGGTCAAAATAGTGCATTTTTCTGCAGGCTACGGTCGTTTTGACCAAAAGTATAAATCTTCTTTCAGGCGACAGGAATCTGCTCAACGACAGTCACCAGAAACATAAAACCAATGAACCAATATCTATAGAATGGAAGCAGCGTGGAATCAAACAAAATGCAGATGGCTGAGATGTGATTTTACTCATTATTTATTAGTAGTTTTTTTTTTGGGCAAAGTAAAGTTGTCCTAAGAAAACATTATCAGATTGTTTTCAATGACAGGACAGTTAATATGCGTAGATGAAATTGGTTTGTCTAAAACAAAGGAGTTCCTGTCTTTAAATCAAAGTTTTAGAAAATCAAATATATAGATTCATGGATTAAACCAATGTGGAAAATATCATTTTTCAATTGAAAAGATGGGAAAGTTGATTGATAATAGTGGTTTTTAAATGTAAATCATTTATGCATTACATTAAAAATATTTGTATGTTGCTTCCGGTTTTATGTGAGAGAATAAGCTTCTTTGCTGTTATAAGACTAGTGACATAAGAATTTAATGCAGTTGTAATTCGAATTTTAGCTATGAAGAATAAAAAGCTCCTATACATTGATTATCAATGCAGTTATTAAGTTAGGATTAAAATAACTCTGTTCAAAGTGTACCTTTTTAACAAAGTAAAACATTTTTTTTCGGAAAGACAATTGAAGACAAGACTTTTTAACTAAAATAAAAATTAAAAACTGGCGAATATGGCGAAACAAGGACCATTCTTTAGAGAAAAGTTTTTAAGTATATTTGCATATTTATAACTCATGACGTATGCTTCCTGCATTTGGTCAAAGAGTGAAAAATCGATGAGTTTGATATATTTATGTTAATTTACTTCATTTAGCCTATATCCATTGGTGATTAATTATGAAACCATCTGTAGCCAATAAAGTGGCCCTTATGCTTATTTTATAGCTAATATATGAGGGGTAATAAAGGACTACAGGAAGTAAACTACTTTGTTATACTGAAATTTTCATCTATTAATGAAAGAAAATAAAATCTCCAAATATCAATTTTTCTTCTCAGATGTCATAATTGACTTTTTTATACTGAAAACAATATTTCTAATCTATTTCACTTTTGCTCCTTATATGATTGCTACGTTTGCCATTGTTTATTATGGTTTCAAAACTTTCATGGTGTATTGTACAAAATAAAAGCTCTAATAGCAAAAATCATGAAGCAAGGGAAAGAAAGAGGTAGAGAGAGAGAGAGAGAGAGAGAGAGAGAGAGAGAGAGAGAGAGAGAGAGAGAGAGAGAGAGAGAGAGAGAGAGAGAGAGAGAGAGAGAGTGAGTGAGTTTTTGTGATAATGCTTCTCTTTCTACTATTTTTTAGTTCTGTGAATTCATTGTAAGTATCATTTATTTGACAAATGATTGTGCCTTTCCGTAAAACTGTATACTAATTGCCTATACCATTGCCTATTTCTTTGATTAACACTATATTGTCTGATGTATTTATAACGTTATTTAACAGTAATAAGGAAACAGAAATTAAAGAAAGTTTCCCCTTATGAGATCAAATGAACGTATATCTTTCATTTAGATATAGTCTATTCAATTTGATATGGCGAATTCAATTTTATCTTTGAAAATTTTAATGTTTTTTTTTCCACCTTCCTCTAAATAGATCATCATCATTGTGACAATCTGCAGCTTTTTCTAAGTAATAAAAATGTGATGTTTGTATTTTTTTTCTCAATTTTTTATGTATTGCTGGTCGGCGAATATACTGTCTGAAATGAAATCTCCGATTTTATGTGTTTACTTAAAAATTTAATGGCTCAGCACTGCTAGTGGTTTTATCCAGGTTCCCTCATTTGAACATGGAAGTGTTCCACCCCTGAGGCTGTTTTGGTTAAATCAATCAACTATTTGTAATGACTTGTTACCCTGAAGTTTTTAGACGTATTTACTTTAGACCTGGAGTAAAAGCATCACCCAAAGGGTCTGCAATGATTTGCTGGCCGAGGAAAAACTTGCAGAGAATCTAGAGGAGCAAGTGCTGTAAGCCGTGATGGAACGTCGATGCGGGTAAAAAAGACTAAAGAATTAAGTGAATTCAATCAGGAGGAGAAACTTGGGGTCTTAATTTCCTAATTTCTTCATCTCGCTGTCTTTTATACTTCCTTTTTAAAATAACTTTTGTAAAAATTGACAACTAGATATTTAAGTCTAACTGGTTTTGAAATATTATCCACTGCAAGCTATGCTCCTGAGCCACATTCTGAAAAATGCTTATGCTTTTCTTTCTAAAATCCATGCTGATCAGAGTGTCAATTTTTTACTTCTATTTTAGCTTCCAAATTGAATGCATTATGTTAAAGGCAGTTTCAGACTACCTTTTAAAGCGACCTTTACTTTAAGAAAATGACGCCATTACCATACAACACATGCAGAAAAAAACTTTTAAGAAAGAAAGAAAAATCCATTACACTAAGGACATCGTAACTCCTTTTTTATCATAGCTATTCTTTGTATAACACAAAAATCATATCCCCTATTTTAATTTTCTTTTCTTTTAAGTTCCGCTTTGTAGCTCGGATGTGAACTTCTGTGTTGTTGTTTTTTTTCTTGTTCTTGATTTTTCTGTCATTATGAAGACGTGATGTCAAAAGCTCAAGCTTTACTAACAATTTAAGCTGCAATTTACTTCCTTTTTTCTGCTTTTTTACTGTCCATCATTACTACTACTACTACTGCTGCTGCTGCTGCTGCTACTACTACTACTACTGCTACTACTACTACTACTACTACTACTACAAATCTTGATTACCAAAACTAATCTCACTGCTACTACGTCGACAGCTACATCGTGATACTTATATGAAAGGCAAGATGAGTGAAAAAAATT
>JAWDGP010001467.1:0-11451 GCA_033675545.1 Elysia crispata
GTGAAATTTATAGTTTCTAAACGGTGTAGAATGTAGTTTTGAATCTTGGATGCATGCTGCAGTACTCTTGTTACATCAGGAATTAGAATGACTCTTTAATGTGTCTCTAATCATAAAAAGTGTTGAAAGAAATATCAGTCTTAAAACCAAATGCTGGTACAAAAATGGTTATCGCTCATTTTTTTTGTTGTTTTTGTTTTTTATACTGATACAGTGTTTTGCTATTATGTAGTTCTGAGTGTTACTGTTAGGTACTTAGTCAATGCGAGATGCTTGAAATAACACTTTAACAGTTATAAGTGTGCAAATGACACTAGTGGAATGGTTAGTTTTTCAAAGTTTTGGGTTGTTTTTTTTTTTGACCAAGTGATATTAAATAGTGAAATTTCCTCTTGGTTTTGCGTGGCGGCGATTCCCTGAATGAATGTGATGATAGATTTGCAGCAGGATATCTTTGTTTTTGAAATAGAATATTATTCATTAAATAATTTTAATTTATTTACGGACTAGACCATTAAATTTTGCATCCATTCTCATCAAATTGATGAAAATCTGTGCCACTGCAATGTTTTTAGAGACCTTTGGTGTAGACATTTATTGAAGTATTTGAAAAGAAAACGGACAAAAGTTTTGTACAAGTGCTTTGTTCAAATGTGATCAAGAGCATGCAATTTTTTTTCCTCCCCTTCGTGAAGTGAATAGTGGAATCATTGTGAAAAACTCAAAAAAGCATTCTCAGATTTCTTTTTTCATTCCCTCCGTCCATCTTTGTGAAAAGGATAATGGAATGATTTCATCACTCACAAGACCCATCCTATAAAGAAATCTGCGTTAGGCTCTCTGCAACTTTTTTAAAAAGTTACAATCCTATAACTGATCTCAATGAGCTGGAGGTCAAAATTTTTAAGACAAAAAAAAAAATTTTTAATTAGGTAAATCCTTTGGCTTTTTTTTTTTTTTAACAAATTAAAAAAATAGCGAGCTTTTAAAAAATAATGTGTTATCGGAGAGTTCTGTTTTTCTTTTCAGGAGAGTTCTAAGTTTTGGTTCAGATAAGGGTTTGCTTTGTATAGGAACGCCTTTAAATACATGTGCCCTTGGTGGCATGGGATTGAATCAGGGTAAGAGTGAGACAGCATGTTATGCTTGGTGAAGCCCTTCTCAGAACATCTTAACCCGCTCCATTCCATCCTCCAGTGTCTGCTATTCTTGGACTGCTGTTATTTATTGCTCAATTGTTATTACAATTGCACATAATTTCTTATCCTTTAATCTATTCAGCTTTTTTTTTTACTGTCGTGTAAGTTTCTGGGGATTAGCTATTGCATTGAAAAAGTGAAAATTTTTTTTGGTGTTTGGGTATTTTAATTTCTTTATCTTTGTCTAAAAGTTTTTTCGGGAGCATATCCTATGTCATTCTGGATCTTTTTTTTTTTTTTTTATTTTTTGCAGTTTTGGAACTTTTACATAGATAACACGTGTACGTTTGGTGTTATGGGCGTGATAAAATCTTCAATAATTTCAAACGAAAATGGAAATTCACTGGTCGGCAAAACATTTTGCTCCCTTCTTGGGTTGGTGCCCTTGTTTTATATTGTTGGTAGTCCTCTTAAATCCCCTTAAGGTCTGAATTTAGAATCGGTAGTCGTCATCTTGCTTTGAATACTTTCAGCAATGATCTGCAACAATCACCATGGTAAAATTTTTGTGAACTCAAAAAATATAGAGGTTTTTTTTGTGTGTGTTTTTTTCTTTTGCTTGCATTTTATCATTTTTTTTTTCAACAAAATCAGGAAGGTTTTTCAAATAAATATGACAATGCCTTAATAATGTTATATTCTTGAATAATTTTATGCTTCTCCCCTTTTTTATAAATGACTATGAGGTAGGCAAAAGGGCAGGATACAAATAATCGTCAAATTTATCAATTATTCAGCTTACATGCAGAAAAAAAAGGAAGAGAAATGTTAACATGCTTCTTCGGTAAAAGTGAGATTGTATCAAAGCAGTATACTGTTCTATACACCCTGAGTACCATTTTTTTTTATCTCAATTTGATTTACTGCAATTTGTATGACTCAAATGTATTATGTTGTCCAGTACATTATTAAAACAATGAAGCAAGAAAAGCTTGCCTTACACTCATGCAATAGAGCCTTCGCCCTTTATTTATTATTTAATTATCTTTCTTTTTTTTTTAATTAAGGTTTGCCTTTTATCCAAAATTTTAAGAATTTTCTTGTTTGGGTTTGAGCTTTTTTATGCTCTGCTAGTCAGAAGAAATGAAATTAGAAGCAAAAGCAAGAAAAAGAAAGATATAAGAAAAATTGACATTGGTATCACATAAACATACCTGTGGAGTTGGTTATTTACCATCTATAATGGTATTCAGGAAGATGTTTGTTTCATATTGGTGAAGATCAATTCTAAGATTGGTATACTTAGACACACAGTACAATGACTAGTAAAGCCTTTAACATGAAAACCTTATTTTTAATTTGTTTTCAACTACTTTTCACTTACACTTATTGACTAATTTATAATTCTAGTGGCTAGGTAGGAAAGATAGATGCTCAATACGGACTGCAGCTTTTCACTGTTTCACGTAAACATATACGTGACATGCTAATCATGTCCTATATAAAATTTTATTTGAACTTGCACAAATTCACAAAATGGCAGAGATATGACAAAAAACATGAAGTCTCTTTTCTAAGGACACAATACTGGAAATAACTTTTGCCAGTTCTAAAACCCCTCAATGTAAAGACAGATGTTATACCTACCACCAGACCAAAAATGCTACAAAATTGTTGGAATCATAACCACTTAACTTATGACAGAAGCCTCTATTAATACAGGCCAAGTCACCGAAGTGAACAAACTTCTGCAAGTCACAGAATCTGATATTCTACACATAAACCTGACGAATTTGAAAACCTATATTTCATATTAATATGTATCAAATTTGAATATCTTAATTATATGCCAATTAACTTTTTTTTTCATTTGAATTAGATTACATGTAGTATCTTTTTTGGGGTTGAAGATAGCTCATGTCCACTTTAATTAGATTACATGTAGTATCTTGTTTGGGGTTGAAGATAGCTCATGTCCACTTTAATTAGATTACATGTAGTATCTTGTTTGGGGTTGAAGATAGCTCATGTCCACTTTAATTAGATTACATGTAGTATCTTGTTTGGGGTTGAAGATAGCTCATGTCCACTTTAATTAGATTACATGTAGTATCTTGTTTGGGGTTGAAGATAGCTCATGTCCACTTTAATTAGATTACATGTAGTATCTTGTTTGGGGTTGAAGATAGCTCATGTCCACTTTAATTAGATTACATGTAGTATCTTGTTTGGGGTTGAAGATAGCTCATGTCCACTTTAATTAGATTACATGTAGTATCTTGTTTGGGGTTGAAGATAGCTCATGTCCACTTTAATTAGATTACATGTAGTATCTTGTTTGGGGTTGAAGATAGCTCATGTCCACTTTAATTAGATTACATGTAGTATCTTGTTTGGGGTTGAAGATAGCTCATGTCCACTTTAATTAGATTACATGTAGTATCTTGTTTGGGGTTGAAGATAGCTCATGTCCACTTTAATTAGATTACATGTAGTAT
This sequence comes from Elysia crispata, assembly GCA_033675545.1. Taxonomy (NCBI): domain Eukaryota; kingdom Metazoa; phylum Mollusca; class Gastropoda; family Plakobranchidae; genus Elysia; species Elysia crispata. The sequence continues at coordinate 3,638 of JAWDGP010001467.1, forward strand.
CTTGTTTGGGGTTGAAGATAGCTCATGTCCACTTTAATTAGATTACATGTAGTATCTTGTTTGGGGTTGAAGATAGCTCATGTCCACTTTAATTAGATTACATGTAGTATCTTGTTTGGGGTTGAAGATAGCTCATGTCCACTTTAATTAGATTACATGTAGTATCTTGTTTGGGGTTGAAGATAGCTCATGTCCACTTTAATTAGATTACATGTAGTATCTTGTTTGGGGTTGAAGATAGCTCATGTCCACTTTAATTAGATTACATGTAGTATCTTTGTTTGGGGTTGAAGATAGCTCATGTCCACTTTAATTAGATTACATGTAGTATCTTGTTTGGGGTTGAAGATAGCTCATGTCCACTTTAATTAGATTACATGTAGTATCTTGTTTGGGGTTGAAGATAGCTCATGTCCACTTTAATTAGATTACATGTAGTATCTTGTTTGGGGTTGAAGATAGCTCATGTCCACTTTAATTAGATTACATGTAGTATCTTGTTTGGGGTTGAAGATAGCTCATGTCCACTTTAATTAGATTACATGTAGTATCTTGTTTGGGGTTGAAGATAGCTCATGTCCACTTTAATTAGATTACATGTAGTATCTTTGTTTGGGGTTGAAGATAGCTCATGTCCACTTTAATTAGATTACATGTAGTATCTTTGTTTGGGGTTGAAGATAGCTCATGTCCACTTTAATTAGATTACATGTAGTATCTTGTTTGGGGTTGAAGATAGCTCATGTCCACTTTAATTAGATTACATGTAGTATCTTGTTTGGGGTTGAAGATAGCTCATGTCCACTTTAATTAGATTACATGTAGTATCTTTGTTTGGGGTTGAAGATAGCTCATGTCCATTTGAATTAGATTACATGTAGTATCTTTGTTTGGGGTTGAAGATAGCTCATGTCCACTTGAATTAGATTACATGTAGTATCTTTGTTTGGGGTTGAAGATAGCTCATGTCCACTTTAATTAGATTACATGTAGTATCTTTGTTTGGGGTTGAAGATAGCTCATGTCCACTTTAATTAGATTACATGTAGTATCTTTGTTTGGGGTTGAAGATAGCTCATGTCCACTTTAATTAGATTACATGTAGTATCTTGTTTGGGGTTGAAGATAGCTCATGTCCACTTTAATTAGATTACATGTAGTATCTTGTTTGGGGTTGAAGATAGCTCATGTCCACTTTAATTAGATTACATGTAGTATCTTGTTTGGGGTTGAAGATAGCTCATGTCCACTTTAATTAGATTACATGTAGTATCTTGTTTGGGGTTGAAGATAGCTCATGTCCACTTTAATTAGATTACATGTAGTATCTTGTTTGGGGTTGAAGATAGCTCATGTCCACTTTAATTAGATTACATGTAGTATCTTGTTTGGGGTTGAAGATAGCTCATGTCCACTTTAATTAGATTACATGTAGTATCTTGTTTGGGGTTGAAGATAGCTCATGTCCACTTTAATTAGATTACATGTAGTATCTTGTTTGGGGTTGAAGATAGCTCATGTCCACTTTAATTAGATTACATGTAGTATCTTGTTTGGGGTTGAAGATAGCTCATGTCCACTTTAATTAGATTACATGTAGTATCTTTAATTAGATTACATGTAGTATCTTGTTTGGGGTTGAAGATAGCTCATGTCCACTTTAATTAGATTACATGTAGTATCTTGTTTGGGGTTGAAGATAGCTCATGTCCACTTTAATTAGATTACATGTAGTATCTTGTTTGGGGTTGAAGATAGCTCATGTCCACTTTAATTAGATTACATGTAGTATCTTGTTTGGGGTTGAAGATAGCTCATGTCCACTTTAATTAGATTACATGTAGTATCTTGTTTGGGGTTGAAGATAGCTCATGTCCACTTTAATTAGATTACATGTAGTATCTTGTTTGGGGTTGAAGATAGCTCATGTCCACTTTAATTAGATTACATGTAGTATCTTGTTTGGGGTTGAAGATAGCTCATGTCCACTTTAATTAGATTACATGTAGTATCTTGTTTGGGGTTGAAGATAGCTCATGTCCACTTTAATGTTTACTGATCTGACCTATGGCCAAGTGCTGGACATTTTTCTGGGTCTGCGTTAAATATTTCATTGAATTTCAGCTGTTGTCTTTTATTGATATAATTTCCTCAAAGCAGTAATTTGATGAAAAATGATCATTTCTTGTAATCGTTGCTCTAAATTCCATTGATTGAAATTCTTTAAACGTGTGTTTGAGGGAAGTACTCAAATCGATTTGATATTAATTTATAATATATGTTGCCATTACAAGGGTCATTGACGAAACCGGTGTGTCATATCTATAAAGCTCAACAGCATTTTTCTTGTTTCGTTACTATGTATTTTCTTGCACCAGTTACATTTTGTAAATGGGCAGGTGATTGTGGCGTTAGAATGTCTGCTTTGGAGAATAAAGAATGGTCTTCGTGGGTTCGAATCCCACAGTATCGATAGGTGAGTTTAGGGCCTCATCTTCTAGTCCAGCCTCGCTCGACACGGGCTGAAGTTCGATATGAATAAAGGCGTGAGATCACGGCCTCGTAGAAGTGGTATATCATACAAATATACAGATAGAGAGAGAGAGAGAGAGAGAGAGAGAGAGAGAGAGAGAGAGAGAGAGAGAGACAGAGAGAGAATGAGAGGGAGATTGAGACAGAGAGAGAGAGAGAGTGAGAGTCAGAGAGAGAGAGTGAGAGACAGGGAGAGAGAGAGACAGAGAGAGAGAAGGGGAGAGAGAGAGAGAGAGAGAGAGAGAGAGAGAGAGAGAGAGAGAGAGATTATAAAACAAGTTCCACTAGTACGGGCACTGCTAAAACAATCGTTCAATAGCTCAAACTTAATTTTTAATGCTAACATTTATCCTAAATTACAAATTATAAAGAAAAAAAAAAATCAAATTAGAGACTCATGTATCACTGTTGCTCTAAATTATGTACAGAACAGATATTTAAAAAAAAATTAAATTAAATTAAAATATGTGGCTCTTTCACACTTCAAATTTCACCAGGAAAAAGTGCCCTGTTTTGTTTTGCTTTCATTTATTTTATTTATTTTTTTTTTTTTGTAGTTTTTTTCCAGGTCTTAAAGCAGAAACTATTTTCATACGAAAACTTTAGAAATTGGAAGAAAACTGAACAATCTTGACTTCGTTTTTCTCAGACGTCACATTCGCAGAGCTGACAACCCTGGTTGTCACTCTTGTAGCCGTCCAACCCGCATGCGAGGCTGCAGACAAAGGGAGGGCACACATCTGAAAAGACAACACAGTTATAGAAATTCTCATGAATATTCATAGAACTTGGAACAGGATTGAGGCTTCCAAAGTGAGCTGTATCATTTAACTATTTGGCAAAGTTAGGACAGTAGTATAGGCCTGTAGGCTGAATTATAAGAGCGTTCTGGCTTCCTAAAATACAGGCCAAGTCACCGAAGAGATCAAACTTTTGCAGTAAGTGTAAGAGTGAGCTGTATCATTTAACTATTTGACAAAGTTAGGACACTTGTGTAGGCCTGTTAGCTGAATTATAAGAGCTTTCTGGCTTCCTAAAATACAGGCCAAGTCACCGAAGAGATCAAACTTTTGCAGTAAGTGTAAGATTGAGCTGTATCATTTAACTATTTGACAAAGTTAGGACACTTGTGTAGGCCTGTTAGCTGAATTATAAGTGCGTTCTGGCTTCCTAAAATACAGGCCAAGTCACCGAAGAGATCAAACTTTTGCAGTAAGTGTAAGATTGAGCTGTATCATTTAACTATTTGACAAAGTTAGGACACTTGTGTAGGCCTGTTAGCTGAATTATAAGTGCGTTCTGGCTTCCTAAAATACAGACCAAGTCACTGAAGAGAACAAACTTATGCAGAAAGTGTAAAAGTTATCCATATCATTTAACTACTGTATTTGGCAGAGTTAATACAGTTAGATATTTTTGTTGCGTAGGCTGAAATACAAGTACGTTCTGAGTTAAATTAAGTCCAAAATACTGTGCCCAAAAGTTAAACGAAATAGATCACTATAACTCAAACATGCAAAAACTTCGGGGACTTGGCCTGTATATTATTGAGAAGCCTCGAATAAATGTAGCCAGACCTCCTTAAATACAGGCCAAGTCACCGAAGTGAACACACTTTTGCATGTTAAGGGTTACAGTGATCTAATTCTTTTGGTTTTGCAGCATAGTTAAGACAGAATTGTGCACAGAATACTCTTTCAGTTGAGCCTACAAGTCCACACAACAAAAATATATAACTGTCCTTACTGCGCCAAATAGTTAAATGCTATAGCTCAGTTTTACACTGACTACAAAATTTATTTTATAGGGAATTCGATTTCACAGAGAAGTCATGAGCTCTACTTTAAATCATTGTTATTGTGTCATGCAATACCGTTTGCAAGACTACACAGGAGCGTGAAATTTGAAGGAAAGAAACGAAAACATTAAATGAGTATAATGTGAAAACATTAGCAACAAAATTTAGTTAAACCTTGAAAATATTTTTCAATGTTGAACAAAACGCACGACTTCCAACAAAGGACATAACTCTTTTTTGAAATGGCATTCTATATTTCAGCTACTCTGTGAGAAGCCTCGATTTACCACCACCCCTTTCTCTTAATACCTTTACCGTCAAGCAGAAAAAGTGTGACGTCACTCCTGGTTCTAAACATTCTCAGAGCAAGAGAGGCCAAACTTTACTACTTTTTTAAATACGTCTCAAAATAACATGAACGGATCTCACAGCCCATGACGTCCATTCATAGGAAAACTGTTTTAAGTCATTAGATCTAACAACTGACTTAGCACACTTGAGCTGATAGATGATACAAAATAGTTTGTTTAGAACCGGCACACGATCTTTATTAAGGGAAAATGACAGCACGAATTTTTCATCCTAATACATATTTTACTATCATTGATTTATAAAAAAAAAAAGGTATTATTTGTAGAAATAAATAAATACAAAAAGGAACATATGGAATCATCTACTTTTCGCGAATTATGATATTCTTTAAATAAAAAAGGAGCATCCATACTATAAAAGTTGTATTTTTTTTAATTGCAACAAGAAGAAAAGAATTACCTGCTTGTACTGTCGAAACTGGTGTTGTTGGCATGGTTGTTGTTGGTTGTGGTGTTTGTGTGGTTGGTTGAGTCGTAGATTGGGGTGGGTTGGTCATGGTTGTGGTTTGGGGTGGGTTGGTCATTGTTGTACTTTGAGTTGGGTTCGTCATGGTTGTGGTCTGAGGTGGATTCGTCATGGTTGTCGTTTGAGGTGGGTTGGTCATGGTTGTAGTTTGAGGTGGGTTGGTCATGGTTGTCGTTTGAGATGGGTTGGTCATAGTTGTACTTTGAGGTGGGTTCGTCATGGTTGTAGATTGGGGTGGGTTGGTCATGGTTGTAGATTGGGGTGGGTTGGTCATGGTTGTAGACTGAAGTGGGTTGGTCATGGTTGTAGATTGGGGTGGGTTGGTCATGGTTGTAGATTGGGATGGGTTGGTCATGGTTGTGCTTGGCGGCGATGAATCCGTTACTTGTAAGCGCTCCGTGGTTGTCTGAGGAGGTCTATAGTTTGATTCTGAAGATGAAAAATAAATCGGGAAATTAGTTGTTCCTCAGAGCAATGTTCCCTGTAGTCAAAAGGCCGAGTCAGCCTGTCTTTAGCGGGGGATGCAGCAAATTAACATTTGATGACACCAACGTTTGCCTAGTTTAAACTGTGACTTATATGCCATTAGGCTTTTCTCCTTTTGCAGGTAAGCATAAAATTAAACATTATTAGAAAAGAATTGTACTTGTACCTAATAGGAAAAAAAATTCAATATTATTTTTTTCTTGTAAAGAACACACAACCCGATTTCAATAGGAAGAGGCAATGGGCATAAATGCTGAAGGTCTTTCAGGTAAAGTAAATGCGATCGGAAAATTAAGTTTAATCTTTTTTTCCTCTTAGAGTGACCCATGCATTTCAGCATGTTTACTAAAAAGCAAGTAATTCAAGAAGATTTTTTATTTCTTTTTGCTTAGTTAGAAAACAAAAACAGAAAGAAAGTTTTAAAAATGGATAAAGCAATATTATCAACAAGAACAACAATAACAACAATAACAACGACAACAACAATAATAATAATAATAATAATAATAATAATAATAATAATAATAATAATAATAATAATAATAATAATAATAATAATAATAATAATAGTAATAATAATGATAATGAGGAGGAGGAGGAGAAGGAGGAGGAGGAGGAGGAGGAGAAGAAGAAGATGATGAAGAAGAAGAAGAAGTAGAAGAAAAAGGAGTAGAAAAAAAGGAAGTAGAAGAAAAAAATAATAATAGTATCGATAAAAAGAAAAATAGTAATAGTAATCAATTAAAACAGAAACTGGTTTCAGGCCTTAAAAATTTATTATGAACAAACTGAACTCACTGTATTGGCAGATATACCTGTGTCCAGCGTCTACAAATAGAAATAGATCTTCACATCTGAATGAAGAGAAAGATGCAGGGATTAAATTTCATTGGTCAATTCTAATAAATTATATGCGTGTTCTATTCAAGAGAGTTTACAGGTGTCATGGACATAATGTTTAGATAAAAAGAATGAAACTGAACAATAATGTAAACATTGATGCGAAGGCTCGATTTAAAATCTGCTCGGTTGAGACTATACAGCATCACGCGAGATGTTAAGGTAATATGCGTAACTCAATGTTTCAACACACGTGAAAGTGATCATATGTAGTCATTGAAATATCATGAACTATACAAACAGGTACATATAATATATATATATATATATATATATATATATATAAATATATATGTCACTTTATATTTCATCACACGTGAATTACGAATAAAAACAGTCTTTTTTAATAGTTCAAAATCACGCGAAATATTTGAGAAGTATATTTTGGGAACTAGTGTTTCAAGAAAAACAATAATAAGAAACGGTCATTATAACATCACGTGATTTACGCTGGGAGTGTTAATATGTCAATGAACTGTACAATTAAAAAAAAAAAAAAAAAGAAAACGGTTTTCTGCACAAAGAACAAAATGACGAGAAATACTTCTTTTGAAATTCCACCATTATGCGTCACAAAAAAAAACAAAAACAAAGAAAAAACAAACAAACGACAAAAACAAACAAAAAACTATAACTCGGAAAATCTCGTGGAAGAGAAACTTACTTGTAGTCATGCCAGCGTCCACCATCATCTGGGTCAAGAGCTGCACAGTCCTCCAGCCCGTGGATCACACCGGGTTGTCCAGGAGCCCAATTAGTGTAGTCAGGTATGGAGCCTTCAGGTCAAGAGGATCAGGAGGAAAGGAGAGAGATCAAAGGTGAAAGGTTAAATTATCACCACGCAACGGCAAGGTTATGGGATTGCAATTTGTAAGGGGTTTAATTAGGTCATGGTGTTATGGGTGAACGAAAAGGGAAGAAAGGTCAAAGGTTGAAGTATCACCTCGGAAGCGCAAGGTCATAGGCTTTGCACTTGTAAGGGGTTTAATTAGGTCATGGTGTTATGGGTGAACGAAAAGGGAAGAAAGGTCAAAGGTTAAAGTATCACCTCAGAAGTTGCACTTGTAAGCGGTTTAATCAGGTCATGGTGTTATAGGTGAATGGGAGGGGTGAAATGTCAAAAGTTAAAATATCAACGTGCACGTGCAAGGTCAAGACATTACACGTGTAAAGGGTTTCATAAGGCCATGATGTTTTCGGTGAACGGAAAGGGGTGAAAGGTCAAAGGTTAAAGTATAACCGATCATGTGCCAGGTCGCGT
>JAWDGP010001468.1:0-52500 GCA_033675545.1 Elysia crispata
AAAAATGCAACAACAACCCCAAAAACGACCCAGTCATCCCTTGCTCTTCAAGCCAGCTTGACTTTTAAAAAGAAAATGAATCTTTTAGCATTGAGGTAACTCTTTACTTTGGGTCCACATAGCATTCTTGCTTTGTGAGGGCTCTTTCTTTTGAAATGCAATGGCACCAATTCAAGGTTTCATAAATCGGGTTAGTCATTTGAATCTTAAAATAAATAAAAAAACAAGAAACAAAAAGAGTAAGCAAGTAACTTGATTCAGATACTTAAGTTATCACCTTTATTTTAACATAAAATGAGAGATGAAACTTTTCACTTTTGCTTTAGTTTCAGAGATAAATTTATCCAAAAATGGATTTGTTTCGAAATTCTAAATTTAAACTGCAATTCTTTTTCTTACTGCAGCAAATTGTGATCAGCACACATTGGTTGCTTTAAAAATAATACTTCACCACAAGTTTGGCATTAATTTTTCTAAAAAAATGTGAAACCATTAAGGATAAAATTTCAAGCTCACATGTGCCTTCTCTGCCCCTTTATCTTTCTAGGTCTTATTCTTTTTTTTTTTTTTTTTGTTCTTTCATGAAAATCATATTAATATTTGAACAGTTTAATTTGGTAACTACCTACCTGTCTCTTGTTATCATCATCTACTTTTAGTTCATTATTTATTTCCACTGTGTCATGTTCCTTTAGTGGAAATATTTCATTGCAATAATACATAAAGGGGAAACTATCCAAGTGATTTCGGAAAATTTGGATTTTATGTGTCATAAGAGTGTAAAAAATGTAAACTGATATATTCTTAAAAAAAAAGACACTCAAATAAAGTATTGTAATATTTAAATAGCTCTAGCTCAAATAATGATCATGAGCGATTTGTATCTAAATTGCCGCCGATGCATCACATACATCATGTCTCTTATTGGTGTTGCAAAATATTACTGGCATTACTTGTTTTTTCTAAATTTTGTTATTTTTCTTCAACTGAGCCAAATAGAGTAAAGCTGCTCAAAATTACTCCCAATAAATATCAAAGGAACAGGCATTTGTAAAATGCTTTCTCTAAAAAATCACCCTTTCAGGTCTCTCAAACATTTCTTACTAAATTCTCAATAACAAAATTAACAAAAAGCATCCAATATGATTTTCGGAACAGCTGAAGCATAAAGACAGTCAATCCCAATGATCTGCATGCCCACGAGATTTGTCAACCATTCATAAAAAGAAGCACCATAAATTTAACAAAATTGTTTTTCAAATTAGAACTATTGCAATTATATTTGTGACTTCCGTCAACTTTCTTCCTTATCCAAGATAACTTTATCTACAAAAGACCGCTGCAGGGTTCGAATATATTTTTCTGTATTAAAACAAGACTCCTGACCATCTTCAACAAATTTGTTACCCCTCATATCCACAACTTTCATGCGTGCCCCGCTCAGTTTGCAGGATTCTGAAAGTTCTGTCATGATGCTCATCACAATGTGAACAGGCAATCTGTTACCTCTGCAAAATTAAAAAAAGAGGTGTTAATTGAAAAATATGAAAAGGAAAAGGCTCTTCTCCCCCTTCTCCCAAAATGGACTTACCTTCTCTTCTCATCTCTATTCATGAGAGGCACTGCTGTAAAGGACCAATAAATTGAAAGAAAAAAATAACTCTACCGGAGGAAGTCAGCACAAATTTACTCAGCCTGTGTTGAGAATTGTAGATACAAATAGGACATAATGTTTTATTTTGCATAATGGCTATGCATGAGAGACCAAACAAAGATTGTAAGGTCTGCTGGATAGTCGGATGAATACTTTTTTGGCTAAGAAAAAGAGCAGGGTGTCACACTCATGTCCAAGCACAAAAAACATACAGCTCTAAAAAGGACTTGGGTCATTTATTAAACACACTTCTCTGAGTTTGGATCATGTGGCCTTTTTTGTTCTAATGAGGTATACAGCTCCAGTCTACAACATATATCTTACTAATTGAAAACATTGCCATCAGTGAAGATTATTATATGGTTATCTTACTTTCATCTGTTTCACTTATATCATCAAGTAAAACAGTAAGTGTGAGTTGAGAAAAAATATTCAATGAAAGAGTCATAGAAGTTGATATTCATCTATATTTCATGTCATTGCTAAAAATTGTACTTGCTCACTAGGAGGATTGTCTAATCATGAACATACTTGAGGCAATACTTACTTGAGACTAAGTTCTTTCAACTGAGCCAGCTTCATAAAGATCCCAGAGAAATAGGCTCCGTAGTTACCTGATTAAGAAAAACATATTGAACATTTTTTTTTGCTTGTGCAAATACAAATGCAGCAATACCCCCTTCCCCTCCCCATCCCTAATTATGTCTGAGCATTTACCAGGTGATAAGGTATAACTATCTTTCTCTTTTGCTTTCAAATAATTAAATGACATTTGAGCAAGCACTTGCACAACTTTTCTCTTGTTAAGTTTTCCACCATTACTCTATTAAAATGAAAATCAAAGTTTTAAATGCTCTAATTTTTCAATTGGAAGTTAAACATCTCTAAAGTATGAGGCCTACAGAAAAGTTTCACACAATCTTGAACATAACTTGAAATAACATTAGTCCTAAGAAAAGATCCCAATTCTCTTTTTAAATCCAATTTGGTTATTAGATGACTAGAGGAACATTTAACAAAATGGATATCCTGAGAAAAGCAGCCTGGCAAGATGCTTGGAGGCTCATGACATACAATAGATATGGCAGTCACTGAGTCAGGACAAATGAAATTTTAATTTTCCTGGTATTTCAAATAAGGATTTAAAAAAGTAAAAAATACACGTATAATAGTTGTTTTTTTAACATTCATATCTGTTTAGAACCCCTGAACAGGACTTGACAAACAAATATAATTCAATATCAGATGAGTTCAATGGTCTATTTCATCTCGCCTTCTTATTGAAACAGTTTATGCTCACCATGTAGAGTCAAATTGAATCTATATTCATGAGATTAAATATTAAACATGGAATTGACTTTCATATAAGATTATTACGTTTTTGCATTACCTATATAATTTCCTGATAGATCCAATGTCTGAAGGTTTGTGCAAGCTGAAACACCCATAACAATTTCTGTTTCACAATTAAATAAAAAAGAAGAAAACTTAGGTTAGGCAACAAAGTTAAATGTACAATTCTATTTCATAAAAAGGAACTTAACGTGAGGATTTCTTATTTACTAATATAACACAATTATTTGTGGCCTAGAACCTAATGTTGTTATATGAACTTGTATGCCTGCATGTGCAGGTCATTTCAAATGCTTTACTTAGCTTTAAATATTGATATGCTTTCAGTCAGAACAGACTAAACTCATGTCAGAGCACAACATGATATTACTTGTATGAACTATAAATGGGAACCGTTGATGAGACAAATGAAAGCTTAAAGTTATGCAGTTGTATTAACTCACTCAACCCCAGGCTATTTTTAGGTTTACAAGCGTTGAAGGCCAGAGTTTCAGGGCAGTTTAAAAAAAATTACCATGACATTTCTAATTAAACAATTTAAATGAAATTTGGCGAAGCAAATTTCAAAGAATAAACATTTAAGTTAAAAGAAATTTGAATACTATACATTAAATTTTCTTTTTAAATGATTTTTTAAATGTAGATAATTTTTATTATAATTGACCAAAAAAAATTAATCCATTAAGTAATTTGCGTGCATGTGAAAGTTTTCTAGATCTAGTGTGGCTGTGCCTCGTAGAAGTAACCTCAAGAAAAAAAATCCTGAAAAAAAAAAGTATCCGCTCTTTTCCACTCCCATTCACACAAATTCGAAACTAAAATACTGTACTTCCATAGAAGGTATTACTTAAGCGGTAGGCACAATATTGGACGAGAAAAAAATTATTAAAGGCCATCCCATGAACTGCAAGGGATCAGCTCCCCGAGAAACTCGCCGATCCTGTATAACACCCGCAAAAATCATTCAGTGAGTTCAGAAGTGAAAACTGGTTCCACAATCATGTCAATTCCTAGCCTTCTCTTTTCATTTCAAAGAGGTAGAAAGTGAAAACAATGAAGATCCAGGTTTTATATGCTTTGTGCACCATGGATGCAGCTTTTTGGGCCTTTTTAAAAACTGCCAATACACATAGCACATGTACTCACACATAACTTGCTGTCCTGATTTTTACTTTTGCAGCATCCAACTTAATCATAGAAATTGACCTTTTACCACACAGGAGAATGAAATAATAAAAATAATTGATGCCCAATATTTCCACAAAGATATCAAATATTAAACTTTAGCTGTAAATTCTGACTTCACTCGCTGCTTAATTCTGAAGAAGAAAAGTAAAATATAAATCAAAATGTTTTGATTCTATCACTGGCTTTCAGATTTGAGTAATTAATTCTTTTCTTTCAAGTATCACTTACCACTGAACACATGTTCACTCTTATCAATAAGACAGCCTTTTAGACAGAGGCTTGTAAGGCTGTGAGACATTTTTCTCAGAAGATCCCTCACGATGGAACAATTTAAGCTATTTATTGGCCAATCTTCCAAAATGAGGCAGTTCAAGGACTGGGATGGATCTTTAAAAAAGAAAAGGTAAAAAAATATGTATGTATACAATATTTATATATATATATATATATGCAAGAGGATGAAACAGAGTTTATAAACCAAAAATACAAAATGTAATGATAAAAAAAAACTTGTCCTCACTGAAGTGCACTCTTCATTCAATCACAAAAATAACAAAAAAGATAAATGACTAAGAATATACACGTAATTGCTCTCATGCTAGAAACAATTTCAGCATTAATTGTCTTGTTTATAAAACTGAGTGTACTTCAACATATCATCAAGGTCACAGGAAAACAAATCTTTACCTAACTTTTGTAGATCTCAATCAAGAGAGACTCTCAATGAGCGATTTCTTTGGTATACTTAAGATCTCTGCTAAAAGTAATGATTGTTTTCCAGCAGTTGCAAAATTACATTATTCTGACTTAATAGAATGGTTTGGAAGAATTTACTTCATGAAACGATTTATAAACCAGATGATTAAATCATCACATATATATGTTCATTTATGAGTGAGAAAATTTTCTGAGTTTTGTGTCGTTCTACATCACCGCCCCCTCTGAATTCAGCTCAATACAACAAAAATATTCTTGTTCTTATTTTTCAAATGTTAATGACAAATATTTCAAAACATTTTAATTTCTCTCTACAATTTGAGCAGACATCTGTGAACTGACATGTCTTCATAACTTATGCAGCATTTTCCCATATATCGAATATTGTAAATTTGTATGTATATCATGTTAGTTTCAATTTTATATAAATCTGTAGTAATTATTTAAAAGCTGTTCCACAGCACCAAGATAAAATGAAATGATATACATTTTAAAACAGTTTAAAAAAAAAATTCTGATCTGTTTGACGAATCTAAAATCATAGAGAGCTAAAGGTAAAGGACAATTTAATCATAACATAATTAAAGAGCAACAAGATCTCCTACTTATCAGAATTTGAGATTTGTGAAAAATTGTATGAGGAGCACAAAAAAAGGTTTTCTCAATATTACAATAGATAATTTAAACAATAAATTTAGATTGCAATTAAGCTTCTTATTTGTGTTGAATTTTGATCGTGAGAACCTCTACTTCAAATTTAACTGTATAGCTATATTTTCCAGAAATGATGTTAATTCAAAATTAAGGAAAATTCCCCTTTTCATGCAACTGCTCCAACCTTTGCTTTGGATGAAGTGGGGACCATAATTAGTTTTTTAGTAAAAAAAAAACAACAAACAAACTGAAACTATATATGATATATGATTAACTGTTATACATATGATTTCTAGAGCGCCCTCACTATCAATGATGCAGATCAGAGCGCCTTTTGCCCTTTAAAATCTCATTCACAACGAAAATAACATTGAAAATAAACTATATCATTATATAACATACAATTACAAAGAGCATATGGGCATATTAAAGCATGGCTTTACATTTTACTAAGCTACCTGATAGTTGGTAGATCAATTGCAATTTAAGAAGCTTTTAAAAAGTTCCTTCTGAATTTGTGTCTCTTAGTTGCTGTGGTAGACTTTGCTGCTAAATTTGTACGTAATCACAGAAATGGTCTTCTTGGAATTAAAAACTTAGAGGTTCCACCTCCACTTTATTTCAAATATCAAATTTTTCTTACAATTTGAGTATTCAATTTATGTATACAAACTGACAAGATACATAATATATTGCAATCAAAACCCATAATAAATAATTACCACTTAAAGTTAGAGTTCTTAAAGCTGATTTGCCAAGAGATAACATGAGATTGTTGCCCAAGCAAAGTGTTTTCAAAGCTGCATTCTGCCTCAGGAATTGAATGAATAACTGTTCAGTCCACAGGTCAAACCCGCAACAATAGATCTCAAGCAATTCTGTTCCTTGAAATCCTGACATACAAAATACAAAATGGTTAAAAAAAAGACAACAATTTTAAAAGATAAAAAAACAACAACAGATATTTAATTTCATTGCATTCTAAATCTTACTTGTATTTTGATACACAGGATCTTCTCAGCAAAATCAAGTCTTTATTTTGTCTCATGTTCAGCTTCAATTTCCATTGCAATCGGGAAAACACACAGTTCTGCCTTTACCTTTACCCTAAGTTGAATCAGATTCCCAAGCTATGCAGCTAAATTTTATTCTTTTTTATTCATACCACTCATAACACTTACATAATTATTTTAAGGTAAGCATGGTCAGCAACTAGGCTACTCTTGTTACAGTTTCACAAATTACAAATATATAGCCACACTCCATCTATGTTTCATGGCTCAGCTAATATATATATATATATATATAACATATAAAGAGAAGAATAATTGAATAAGCTTGGATATATCAATAACTCTCTCTCTCTCTCTCTCTCTCTCTCTATATATATATATATATATATATATATTTATATCACTTTAATTTTTGGCAAACATTTTGGTAAAAAATGACTTAAATCATTTATATTTTTTTTTATAATATTAAAGTTTCACACGTGCATCCCATTTTCAATCAAATATTATGTGCTAAAAAATTTTATTTACAAGATGAGTGCACATTTACATATCAAAATAAAAGTGATGATCTTTGAGACATTTTATTTGTAATACAACTAGAATCATGTATTTTAGATTTTCCTTCCCTTACAATGCCACCACTCTGAATCAGAAAAAAGTATAATGAATATGCTTATTGTATAATCTTCTCAAAATATTGGCTTAACTCTTACCTCCCAACTCCAATAGTTATATCAATCACAGGGAACATTTCTTTATGAAGTGCTTTTTTCAATGTTCACTTATTCCTTCAATAAAAATGATGGGCCCTATACATCTTACCTGTTTAGAGAACCCCTTTAGTTGATGCTCTTGCATCAATTTTCACTTGAGGTGATGTTTATATTAGATTTGTACCCCTTCTGATAGTATTTATATAAGCTCTTGCACATAGCTTGATTTTCACATTAAGATGATCTTATTTGAGGTGGTGGAAACAGAGAGCATAATTGTTTCAATTTTTTTAGGCTATAAAAACAAGCTTTGTCTCCTCTGACTCATCTGTAGTAAGCGCTACATTTATGTCTAGCCTACATATGGGCAGAGAGCTTATGAAATGCTGACTAGATACATACATAGTGCATTGTCTTTGCACAAGGTTGGCTGAATCTGTGTCAAAGCTTAAAAAAACAGATGGAACCACTCTCCTTCCCTCCTCAATAAAGCCTTAAGTTCAACAAAGTACACAGTTTTGAGCTTGTGTGATTGTGTGATAGCCAATCTTGAGCTAGGCTAGAGACCCTGTGCATTCTATTTATTTAAAGGCTAAATTTGTCTCCTCTGAGCATTTAGTGCCTTAACTCTTAATACTTAGTATACGGAGGTAAAATCTGCATTTTTAAAGACCTATTTTTGGGTAAAAAAACTTGGGCACCATAACTTTCTTACAAATTATTTAATTCTCACAAAACACATATATCAAAATAAAAGGCTTTAAAATGATTTTGCAGTAGTGGAAAAATCACATTTTTATTTTAATTTGGTATGCATATTTATTTTTGTCACTGGGTCCTGCTTCTTTTGCAAGTGTAGGTCTAGATCTAGATCTTTCATAATCTTTTTCTCTATCATATGTGTCTGAATCAGAACTAATTCAAGAACTAGAGTAGGATTCATCACAATCCATCTACTTTCTGATTGTTTTTTGAGCTTCAGAGCTTGTATAGCACTGAAGCCTATTCTCTATGCTAATCAGCTGTTCACAAAAACCGACTTGCAACAATTTAACTGAACGTGTCCATTCAGCCACTCACAACGGCTCTATATTCTGTGAATCTTGCCATAGAAAGATAACAAAGAAAGAAAAGAAAGTTAATCCTGACCAAACCAAAAGAAAAACCTGGATTCGTTCAGTTAAACAATGCAAAAAACAAAAACAAAAACTGCTGAAAAAGATTAGTTCTTCTTTCAATATGCCACTAAAAAGGCTCCAAACTGAAAGCCAATGATTTCAACATCTTGTTTCTATAAATTGGGTTGGCTTTTACTGAATAAGGATTGGATTAGAATTTGGTAATCTGTGCACCACACTGTGTGGCAGGCTATAAAAATGCTACTTTTTACCCGCTACAGAGTGTGGTGAGCAGAATACTAATAGTTATATTAGGACTAAACTTTTCAATGCAACATTGTGATTTGAATTCAAAGACAGTAGTCACACTAAAATAATAAACGTCAACTCACTCCCGCACTCTGTAAGCTTTGGAAACATGTTTGAGAGGGCATCTTTGCTGCAGGATGCATCATCAAATAAATCAGGCAGTTCTGTTGCAGTATAGGAGCTAGTAATTGCTGTGGCAACACTGACAAACATCAGCCTTTGAAGTGGATGGGAAAACCTAAAACAGCATTTTTTTTTAAGGTGATAGCTTACAGAAATTTTCGAACAGGAGAAAATACAAAAGTACAAAACAGTCAAGACATAAAGATTTCAAATATACATTTGATCAAATTTGTTACTTTCCTGTTGTGTTCAAAGTCATTGCAAGGACTCTGTATTGGGGACGGGGTGGAGGCAAGTAAGGAGGAAGGGGAGGGCCATGTGGTAAAGTCACCGCTGTCGGTTTCCCATGTATCAGTAACATCAACTACCCATCTTGAAACATGGTTCCAACAGATGTGCCTAAATTGCAATTTGTTCTTCACACCTCAGAGGTTCTCGATCGCCTCCCAGTTCAAACAGGGGAAAATTGTCACCTTTTCATTGGTTGATATTCTTAGAAAAGATATAAAGTCTACAGAGTATATGAGATGGGGTGTTTAGAAGATGATGACGTTTCAAACAGGTCCGCCAGTCAACCATTAATAATAATGGTGCCGCAGCTCCCGGTTCGGAACCTCAGCCCATATATTTAATGGCACCGCAGGGTCCAGGTTATCGTCAGGGCAAAGCTTAAACATAATGGGTGCGCAGGACTAGGGCTAAGCCTAATAGTTTATTTGATTCCCTCTGGTCTTAAAAACTACAGGTACAAGGTAATGGTTCTCTTCAATACAGGGTGTCCAGCAAACATCTCATCCTAAAATTTCCTGCCTTCTCCGAAAATTTCCTACCTAGGATTTTGGTTTCCACTGCGCAAGGATAATCGACAGAGAATTTGCAGGGATAAAACAAAGAGCAATCAAAAGGTCTTCTTTTTCCAAGCACTTACACATCTATTACATTATTGTGCGCCGATTTGAAACGAAGCTATGACGCAAAAACTACGTTCGGGTAGTCCCCTACGCGCGACCCTCCCTGAATCAAGCTTGGCTGGCTAGCCGCTGACCTTGCCTTCAGAAAAGGCTGTTGGCCTAGTTATTGAACACTGTTTTTCTTTCTCAATGGTCGATTTCCTACCATTTCTAACTCTTCCGACCTGGCTATCGAATTTCCAACTTTTATCCGACTTTTCTGACTTGCTGGGCACCCTAAATTAACAAACCTATAAGTGAAAGTTCATAGAACAAAAGCAAATTAAATATACAGTCATGATCATCAACATTCAAATTGGTCATTTTATATTTTGCCATTACTATAGACTAAGTCTTCAACTTATCTGTTTGTCACAAAATCATTTCAAACGAATACAACTACATAAACTGGTTCATTTGAATGGTAAGAATCTGGCACAAAAATTGTGGAACTTCAAATTTATGTGTGATGCAAAGTACAATCATACTTAAGTTCACTCAAAATAAATAAGCAATCACATTTATCTGAAAGTTGATTTTACAAGATAAAAGAAATCAAAGGATGAATTTATTTTACCCTCGAGAAAGGCAATCAGTCTCCAGATATGGCTACTTGGAAGCAAAAATACAAAACTGAAATAAAAAAAATCCATACGACATTTGCTGAATGGAATATCACAGCAAACTTGTGCAATCAAACTAAAAGAAAACCATCACCTCTCTGCAAAATTCTGAGAAATAATGTTTGTCATTTTTTGCATCTTCTTACCTAAATGAAGCCACAGCATTTATGATATCCTCCATATCTTTACGGGTGACATTAGCAGATGATAATGTGAAAGAAGCAAATTGTGCACGTTTCAAGAGACAAACTATTCCTTGAACGGTGAAAGGCTGAAGATCTGGAACTGAAAAATATCACAGCAAAAAAGCAAAAGCCAGTGAAAAGATGAAAAAAAGAAAGACATACATACATACACACATGAACACACACATACAAACGCATATTTATAAATGCATACATAGCTGAAGATGAAACATCATAGAAATTGGGTCTTGAAAACAAACACAAGGGATCAATAAAAGGACAACAAATCTCAATTGGTTTATTGATTGGGAAATATATGAGATAAACACTTATTTCAATGGACAAGAACAGTAGAAAAAGTATTTCTGAATAATAAAAATATGGAGAAGTTCAGTTTTTCCCCTCCCTTTGGAGTTACAAACAAATGGCAAGTGTAAAACAGGTGATCAGTGATCATGTGAAGAATGACAGTTATAAAACAGAGTAAGCTACCAAGAAATGTTAAAAACATCAATCACTAAAAGTTGTAATTCTAACTTGACAAATTACAATATGAATTTGAAAGAAAAATTCTAAGTCTTAGCTGATATATCACAAGTGGTATTTATACTGTATTTCTAACTTGAAAGAATGATATAAAAATCATTCCTACCTAGATCTTCTGAAAAGTGAACATAAGCAACAGTGTTTGTTGACAAGCTAAGGACAAGATAAAGTTTTAAAGTATTACAATGCAATTCAACTCATAACTCTATACATTATTGCCTCTGTCCCCCAAGAAAACAATAAAAACTGACATTTGAAGAAGAATATAAGAGTATTCTTTAGCTTTTGGTTTTGAAATAAAGCTTAAAAGTTAAATCTTTAGTAAAAATGATATAAATAATTTCAATTGAAATACAGTAAAAAATACCCAAGGAAGCTTTACTGCAACAAATGAGTAAACTTACCACCCAAGTGAAGTTCTTTTAGAGCCAACCAATGTGTCAGATGGTGGTTCAACACTGCTGCACAGAAGCTTATTTCAACCAGGTTAGTAATTTTCAAATCAACTTTGGTGAAACCTCCATTGTTATCCCTGATACATAAAAAAAAAAGAGAAGTTTTAAATTTCAGAAAAGATTTTGTGAAAAATTATGGGCAATAAGGACATCAGAAGAAAAAAGGAAAAGATACTCAAAATATCATTCTGGTTACAAGAATTTAAAACAAATTAAGTTGTCTGACTTGTCATCATCGTTTAAAAGAGGACAAACACAATGACTACTGTTCATCCAATGGTGTATCACTTATATTAATCTTGATTATATACTCTTTTAGTTATATCAATACCTTCCATTCCCTTTCTTACAGAAAAAAACAAACATTTTCTTTTCTCCTACTGGAAAGGAGACCAAAAAAATCTTGATTATATACTCTCTTAGTTAGATCAATACCTTTTATTCTCTTGTTCACAGAAAAACAAAACAATAAAAAAAAACACTCCCTTTTCTCATATTGGAAAGGAAACAAATAAAAGAATCTCCACCAAAATAAGAACAGTAATTAGGGCATGCTTTGCTGCATATCAATAAGTAGTTATTTATGATAATTAATATTAACTGTTTGTCGAGTATTTAAACAAGTTTTACATGACTATTTACTAAAAAAAAAAAAGTTTGCAGTGATATGTGCCAACAAAATGTTTCATTTGTATATAGGTGCCTGCTTAGAACTAGATGTAGATAAGGTTCTAAGCCTATGTTTATCCATTGGACTTTGTTCATTAATCGAGTCCAGTGTAAACCTAGCAGTCTAAGCTCAGATGATTTGAATTAATTTTTTGCAACAAGGTATATATTATACTTGTGTGTTTACAGCGATATACTTTTATATGCTTATTTTATCAAAATATTTATGAGCTGATACAGGCATTTTAACCAAATAAAAAATATCAATTCTTTTTGCTGCTTGTTTCATATGCTACTTTATGTGACTGATAAATTTCAATAATAAGATAAAATTTTTTAAAAAGCAAGCTATGCCTTTCTTTTTTTTTGTTCTAGATTTAAAGCAATCAAACTTTTTAAAAATTCTTTCTAACTTAGGCAAATAAATTTTTATGTAGTAGAGATTAATAAGAATGTTATTTATGTTACAGGTGATGACAATATTGTTGATGGGAATAATAGTGATGATAAAATGCATGAAATGATGACAAACGATTGTGCCACTATGATCTGAAAGAATTAAGATTTTACCAACCCAAAGGATTAACCTGAAACGCAGAGGAAAACAGATAAGTCAGAAAAAGTTGCTATTACAGGGATAAGTCTTCAATCTTCTTGTGCTGACTTTATAATTATAGTCTTATACTGATACTTATACTTATAACACTTACAGGTTTGATGGGGGAGATGTAGTTCCAAATAAGACAGCATCATCCATTAAGTCAAATTCACTCTTTGAATAGCTCTTAACATTTGCATCCACATCAGTATCCAAATAGGTAACTTCGTCAGAGTTGATTCCTTTGTCCCTAAATAGATAATTATATTTTAAACTGACATATACTTAATATTGAAGTTTATAAATTTACATTAAAAGTATTGGTGTAGGAAGAAAAGTTTGACAACAAGGAACAAAGAAGAAAAAAATAATCAACAAAGAAATCAAACCCCCCCAAAAAAGGTGGGAAGTATCATGAATGATTTAATTATGCAGTTTATATGCAGGTAGGCTATATATGTACAATACTTGATAGAAGACTATTTAATAAAGTTCAATACCTGAAAAACAGAAATTTTCTCCACAGTAAAAAAATTACAGTTAAAATTAACATGATTCCAACTAAAAGAGAAATAATAGTAAGAGAACAGACAAAATAAACTCACTCTAGTCTGTCTTCATTGGGTTGACAACAGTTTTCATGATTTTCTGTTTCACTCTTGAGTGAATGTTTGTCAAAGGTTTCAAAGTCCTCCAATTCGTCATTTACCGACTTTTGAAGAGAAGACAACATTGAATGCAAAGCAACCTTGTCTTTCTTGCCATCAGCAGTTTGATGAAAACCCACAACACCACTACACACAGACAATATTTCATCAAAATAAAGCAAGTCATTGTTTCGTATTACATACAAGCATATATGCTTTAAACTTTTAGATTGTCTTTTAAAAGTTTTTAAGAAGTCTAAAATCAAATGTGAACTTTTTACTAAAATAGATAATATCTGCAATGACTCTAAGAAAATATCTAACACTGGTTTAAGATATGAGTTTGTAAAAAATTTACAAAATTTGAAGTCTGCTGACACAGATAAAACATTTTTTGCTGCCAAAATTAATAAATTCCACAATGCATTTCCTGGTAAAGAATTTTTCCTCCTCTCAAGATCAATTTCAGAACAGCCTGGAGGGCAAAACAGTTGCATTACACAGTCGTAAGTTTCCACCACTGATTTTTGTGTACCTAAATGAAGATATGGTAAAAGAAGAATTGAAAAACGAAAAAAAAAATATCATGCATCTATTTACCTCTAAACGGTTCAAATTGAATATAAATTCAAGGAATAAAGAACTTTCTAAAAGTCCCGTGATAGTGGTCTAAAATTGAATCCTCAAAAAATAAGAGAGCTAACACAAATTTGTGTTTACCTTTAATCATTAAATTACCTCATCCTGTGTCATCGCACAACAATACCCCTGCACTATGTCATTTGCTATTGCACAATTAGATTTGCACTTCACATATCCTTGAATTTTACCTACAAGAAAGCTCGAATGGAATTAGTTCATTTTAATTTCCTTATTTTTCATGGTTCAAAATTGGCAAAGCCATGGTTCTCTGAAACTTTTTAATTGAGATTAAAAGGTTGTAAGGTTTGGGTCTAAGATGAGATTTAAATTTAGATTCACCCATGTTTTTTTCCAGATTTTAATCTTTAAAAGTAATTAAACTTTTTTTGGTTGAGAACATGACATGCTTTTAACGAGAGAAAACTTGTCCATTTCTACATAACTTAATTATTTTTGGGATCTTTTTCATTTCAGATAATTTTCACTGTAAAAAAAAATTATAAATGCAATTTGCCTTACGCACTTGAATTTGACAATTACGACCAAGCTCAATATTTTATCGTTTGAAATACTTTTTAATAAAATTAAAGTTTCTATTTTCAAGACTATTAACTCCTGCATCCAAATATGCAATTCACAGAATAGAAAAGAATTTTAAAAACAACTTACTGTAATCAAAAACATTCTGGCCAAATGGAGTGAATTCGTGCAGATGCTCCACCAAATTTCGCAGCATTATGCGAGCAAGTGCACAAGAGAGGCCCCAGTTGAACCCATTGCGAGGGGACAGATCAAGCAGATGAGGGCAGACAGTTGAGGCCATATGGGAATCTAAAACAGGCATTAGCAGTTTCCACTGACAGTCATAAATAACTGTCTCTGTGTCTATTCCTGAAAAAATTAAACAGCATTCATTATGGATTCCATGATACATGCAAACATTTATAAGAAAAATGAAGCTTATGTAAGAAACTGAAAATGGTACATATTCCCCACAATTCTCTCGTTGGAAGTGACTTTAAAAATACTGCTATCAGCTGAAACTTATGACAGCCTTCCTGAGTGAAAGGATTGATCTTAAGACAATACTGTGATAGTAATCCTTCTGTTCTGATATGCTTATGAAAATAGCACTGGGTATATTTTGTGCATGTAACTATGTCAAAATACTTTTCAACTTATGCACTGGTCCTAGGAAATATTTGTTTTGCTCCTCAGGTCCTCAACCGATGTGTATGCCTAGATAATGAAATCAAAGACTGAATGTCAATTTATAAAATTTTATTTTGCTGCATCAAAAGTTGCACTGAGGTGATCATTAGTATTATTTTAAACAAAAAAATTATAAACAATATAAAAACAATGTGCGACAAGTAGACAAGATTTTGATTTAATTTTGTTACTTTGAAATACTTATTTATTTCTAACTTAGGACTGCAAGCAAAGTTCAGGTCGTAATCATATGCCTAATTTTACTCATTAGTTTTGCACTTGGATTTACAAAAATAAACTGTCATCTTGCATACATTATCCTACCTCTTTCCTTCAATTCTTGCTCATATTTCAATAAGTCGTATATGGAGAGGCACTTGACGACTTGCTCAAGGCATGGTTGATTGAGATCTGTACAAGATAAAGCAATTTAAACAAGATTTTAATCAGAAAAAAATGTTGCTGTTTCTGCACTAACTTAAAGGATCTGAGCTGGAATTTTGCCATGTTTAAAAAGAATATATGTAAAATAATATAGCTGCCACAGGAAAGATAAACAACTGACATGTTACGAAAAAAACAACACATAAACACACATACTCATTAATTTACACATAAAACATCTAGACAGAATCAATCCAAAACTTTATTAATCATCATGCCTGGACCATGTGAGAATTGAAAACATTCTTCACTTAAGCCCTACTTGATTTGTCCTTCCAATCAGACCGACCCATGTGCACAAAATTCTGGTCTACAGTAAAATTTGTCTATTTTTCTTTTAAAGAAATCAAAACAGAGCAAGTTTTGGTCTCAAACGGATTTCCTAAAGTGATTCATACAAAAATGGTAGCCTTGAATAATGTTGGGTAGTGCTATACTTCAGATATCAGTAGTATATCGATGTTACGATTAATTTTGGCTTCTACAAGATATCCTGCAGTTAGTGAATGAGTTCTTAAGAAGGAAATAGCCAGAGAACAGGGACAACTCATTTTAAATAAATTTAACTAACAAAGCAAGAGAATTTAAGAAAGAAACATTCCTTTTCAGGATTTGATTTCTTTTCCTATTCTCAAAGCAAATAGGTGAATTCAATAATAAGATAAAATTTTTTAAAAAGCAAGCTGTTCCTTTCTTTTTTTTCGTTCTAGATTTAAAGCAATCAAACTTTTTAAGAATTCTTTCTAACTTAGGCAAATAAATTTTTATGTAGTAGAGATTAATAAGAATGAGTTCTTAAGAAGGAAATAGCCAGAGAACAGGGACAACTCATTTTAAATAAATTTAACTAACAAAGCAAGAGAATGTAAGAAAGAAACATTCCTTTTCAGGATTTGATTTCTTTTCCTATTCTCAAAGCAAATAGGTGAATTCAATATCGATCAACACAAAACAATTCTAATGTGGATTGATGACCTATTAAAAACAAGAACAATGAAATGCAATATATATATATATATATATATATATATATATTATATTTCAACAAGTATAGATCTTTTAAAATTATAATTTTTATTAACCACCTTAAGTTCTTGATTTTGCATGTACAGATAAAATTAGAACTGATTAATGAACAATATAGTATGTACTCACTATTTAAGCCTGCACTCAAAGTTATTTCTGGATTGAGACTAATTGCAGAGCAGCTCAACCCTTGCAGTGATTCCATGAGGATTTTTCTTCTTATTTGCAGACTGTCACATATATTGAAATGAATAAAATAAAAGATTGAAGCATTTTAACTTCTATTACATAATTTTTGAAATTCTACTTTCCCAGTAACTTTTGTTTCATTTGACTTTTTTGAGAAATCAGTTCATGATGTTGTCTTAAATAAAAAAGATTGTCAAATTACATTTCCTAAATATTGCTACATCATGTGCTTCTCAATTATTAATGAATATGAGAAAGCTGTTACTCCGCAAACTTTTGTGGATATCTACATGCATAGATATTTGAAAGAGGAGAAACACATGAATTGTTCCATTGAATAATTCTATTCCAGTACTAAAAAAAATTCTGTATATGTTAATTCCAAAAAGTTCTCTCTAATTGAACTGCATTTGAATTCATATTTGAATTATGTAGGCCTATTTTGATGCTATAATATATTAAATCAGATATCCATAGAATTCCTTGTTATCATGGAATAAAGCTGGAGACCAAATTCACACTCACATGTTTAAAAGCAGACATTTTTATCTTGGCTATGCACTGGGATGGATTTACTTAAATTGGTAACTGCCTTTAATTACCTTCAACTCTGTTTTATAGATATATTATATGAGTCCCATCACTAATGCTGTGTCTTGACGATTTCTTTCCTGCTTAGTGCAACTTAGTAACTACACACTTTATTTCTGCCTAATTTTGTCCATATACGATGCTAGTACAGGTGTTAATGCTTCATGGATATCATGATGTAAAAATGAGATTACATGCTTATCTCCATCTTTCTTTTTCTTTTTATTAAATTAGATCTAGATTAGGTGGAATTAACATTACATGCTTATCTCCATCTTCTTTTTCTTTTTATTAAATTAGATCTAGATTAGGTGGAATTAACATTTAATGTGGACAATGCCTTTAGAAATGCTAGCCCACACTCTAGATACTGAATTCCAATTATGAAGACTGGCACTCTGATTATGGACCTATTCTAGGGAGCAATGGAGCATACTCCAACTTAAAAAGCTATATCAGGTCTCCTTTTTTGTAACATCTGTGACAAGCTATACCAGGGGGCAGTGGAGCATACCTCAACAAAAAGCTATCAGGTCTCCTTTTTTGCAACATTCGGTCATAACGAACCAAAAAAGCATGACCATTTTAAGATTTAGATCTTGGTGAAATCACTAAAAGAAAGGTATGTTTTGAATTTCATATTTGTAGACAAGATTGGATCATACTTTGAAAAAATATTGGGCTCACCTCTGCCCTCTCTAGCCTCTTCCATCCTTGATCTACCTTGGAACTTTGCTCTTTTCTCTCCGACCGTTATCTAGACTCTAAACCAAGAATCTACATGTATTTCCACATTAGTGAATATCAAATGATTTTACTGTCATATTATAGATTTATATAAATCTAGATTTTGAATTGGATTTTAAAACCCCCTGCAATGTACGTTAAGTATAGTTGCCCATACTTTGTTCACTTCGACAAGTTTTAAATTATATGGAACACAATATTTGAAGTATGTAGATCTATATTAAAATCTTTCTAAATCCGTCATCTATCATTCTTTACTTTGTAAATGTAAGCGACTTATGTAGGTACACTATGAAGAAAGGTATAGACCTAGCTTCATGTGTAAGCTACATGTACCAGATTCTGTCTAGATCTGGTTGAATCGAAAGCGAAAGTAAAAAAAAAAAGATGAGCTTAAAACAACCTCGAATCTTTCATGTTCAAACAATCCAAGGCCGAGCTGGTGGCTGCAGATTTTCTCGGTACTTTCCTTAAGATTCTTATCTACAATCTACATTCTGTCTAAAACATGGCAGTGTGGATCTACCGGACTATCAAAAGCTGTGAACAATGAGCTAGATATATATGCGCAGAAAATATCTTAAGGGAAACACACACACACACACACACACTGGAATTGATCAAGACTAAGATTTCTAGATAGCCTTTTTTTTTAATTAGAGCTTAGAATTTGTGAATACAGTTTAGACTTGTGACACTCAGATCTATCTTTTTTTAAACAATCACATTTGCAGACAAAATTACAGACGCTCTTAGAAATTTTTCATAGAGCATAATACAATCAGAATTTTAGTATGTATCTCTTTCTCTCTCTCTCTCTCTCTCTCTCTCTCTCTCTCTCTCTCTCTCTCTCTCTCTCTCTCTCTCTCTCTCTCTCTCTCTCTCTCTCTCTCTCCCTCTCCCTCCCTTTCTCTCTCTCACTGCCCCTCTCAATTTACATTGTTACAAATTTTTTAGCAGCGATTTGCCCGTTGATTTATGTACCACTATACAGTAAATGTGTAATGCCTGCGGAGGTTGGTATCCTGACAACGATAGTAGGTCAACTGTGGTCAATTTTTTTTTTATAATTCTTCAATACAACTGAATTCATAGCCTAAAAATTTATTATCTGAAAATACTTGGGCTCTATCTGATCGAGGTGAACTAAAAGGAACTCTTCATGCTCTTTTATGTTGGGGAACATTTTATCAAGAATTAAGCTGTTGATGAGATGAGTAAGATGTCAATCAATCTATCTAGAATCAAGATTAAGGTCTTGATCAAAATGTTAGGTAATAGATTTAGAAATACAGGGTGAATTTGAAAATCAATTTGCATCAAAACTTTTAAGTTAAAACATCTTGTTGTGTTACATCCCTGTAATAAACAAAGTTATAGAAAAACACATTTAGTTTAGCAGCTTATATATCTGAAATTGAAGCCACCACTTCTAAGGTTTAGCAATGATATTAATCATGACACTCTTTTACATCATATATAGCCTTGGATGAGATGAGAAATACTAAACTTTTTGATGGACCAGCACAACTTGAGTGGCTAAATGAATGCAACCACTTCCATGTATCTAAAGAAATATTTGCTCTTTTGTAATTTAACTTTGTTTGCATCTTCACAGCACAATGGAGAATACGGGTGAGAAAATTAAATCTGTTCAAGATTTTAATGAGCTAGGAGTTTCATTTGAAAACTATTCACGAGAAAATATTCTACAACTCAAGGCCAAAAGATTAAATTGGAAGCTTAAAATATACAGGTAATTTCAAAGTTCGTTAGAGAGTTCTGTTTCATAACATCTTTTTAGCTTGATCGGTTCATTTAATAATCTAAAATAGAATCCAGTCAGCTTATTAAAAAATCTTTGGATAACATCTGAAGCATTTTATAGGACAAGTATTAAAAAAAAGTTTTACACTAAGCCTGATAGAAACAAAGCTGAACAAATTACAAAGGCTAATCTTCAATACAGGATTGAGTGTATATGACATGGTAATATTTGATGTGCAAAGTCTATACAATAATCAAGTGAAAGCTAGTCTTTTATACTGCCGCATGCTTCAGAAATAGAGATCACTGCGGTTATTTTACAATCTTTGGGATGAATGAAAAAAAATTTTCATGCATCTGAGTTGGACTTATGATTATTGTCAGCATACATAGAGAAAAAGGAACAAAGGACACTCAAATCTTTTATGTATCTTTTAAGGGGTGGAACTATAATCTATGAAAATACTTCTATTGAAAGTTTTAATTTTTGAGTCACTTACCATGATTGAAGAGGTGAGAAAACATTGTTCTTTAAATGATGACTCACTCATTAGTTTAAAACTTTTTTGTTTATAATGGCTCCCAAAAAGTGAAATACAGTCAAGTCCAAATAATTTGAATCCGGATAATTCTTAGATATCTCAAAGTCATTTAATTTTACGGAATATTTCTCTCTTTAAGCTTTTAAAAAAATATTGATTATTTCGAATTTTGAAATAAGTATCCAGTTAATTCGAAGCGGTTTTGTCAGGTTAAAGATTCTGACACAGTGAAAGCACTTTTCCTAGCTTGTAAAACAAAGTACATGTAGGGCTATGTTCCATGTCGCAAGCGATTCTGGTATGTGTATGTGCTCACCTACATTACAAGAGTCTGCAATCAGGCTACGAGAGGGAAAGGAGTTAGGCCCACAGACTAGGTGACCTATCGTAGTTGCCCCCCTCCTCCCTCCACACATTTGTACGACATTCCTGATGTGTCATCCACATTTTTTTACTATCTTTCTCTATGTATTCTGATCATTCGAATTTTGTATGATTCAAAGTCCTTTTTTATCCCAATGACTTCGAAATAACCGGACTGACTTGACTGTAGATTTGAGTTCTAAGAGGACCTTTTTTTTTCCTTTTTGATGAAATCTCCCAATTAGTAGTCTTGGACACTGTCTGCCAATAAATTTTTGACTGCTCACTGTATAAAACTGGAATTTTTCATAAATTAGAAGCAGCCCCTACCACCTGCAGACTAAGAAAAATGTTTAGAGGATGAAACAGATTAGAGATAAAAGATTGTGAAGACAAACAGATGTCATTAGGAGTGAATCCATAATGACTAAAAGTGACATTACTTAACAATACTTCCAGCCCCTAGAGAGAACCTAACCCCTCACGCAATTGATCATCAAATGTGTAAATGTGAGAGCGGGAGATGTTGAAAGTTGCAATTCAGTAACAGCTCACACACAGGCCATAAGTGGTGAAGACTTAATCTGGTGGTATGAAGATGCAAACAAATCACAGGTTTTTCCATGCAACTGGATGATAAAGTTTATCTGCTCTTAGGCTCAATATGGTCCTGCTATTAGAACTCTTGTCCCTCGTGCTGAACATTTAGAACAAAAATTGGTTTCTTAAGTAATGCAATGATCTTCAGAGCAGAAACTATGCGACATAATTGCCTAGATCTGGCAGTGAAAAGGCATTACTTGCTCAGTTTCAAATTATCCAATCTTGTTATGGGGTGCCTTGGAAAGTTAAATCAAGCTGTGATGTTTGAAATCTGTTTTGAATCTGATTTAAAAAAATCTCCCTAACAGTTTTACCAGCTGAGGGAGGCTATGTAATGTCTCAGTTGGTACACTTGATGGACCTTGAGATTGTAACGTCATTTTTTTTTATCAACTTTAAAACACATAGTATCTTGCCATACCTGATACTGCCTCAATCAATAGTTTTAAGGAACTGCTTTAGCACTATATGATATTTACAAGAACACACAAACAAATTACATAGTGCTAGGTTAGGGTTTTGCAAAAAAGTGCAAGCCAGTGTTATGTCCTCTCTTTTTCAAAACATAAACTCAAGGGATGTTCTGTAAAAGTATGAGTTGCCATTTTTAGACTATTGCTTCAAACTTCAAAACGTAAAATAAGTGATTGCAACAGGTTTTTGAACAAGCTCAATGTGGTACAAATTAGGATAAAAGAAGATACTGATAAAGTTTAAATGGACTTGCACTAATTTAGATTTGCAGTGAAACTTGACTTGCTTCAGCTGAAAAAAATGTATTAAAAAATGATGAATCCTTTAAAGAATGATTTTTTTTTGTTCTTTGGCAAACTTTTATTATCAATATTGTATACAAATGTACAAGTCAAAACTTATGTGACAAAATATTGCTTCTTAAAAAATAATCAGTTTTTTTTGTAATGGTCTTCTGTGACCTTTTAATTTTTATGACATTTGAAAGATTGATTTAAAAAATTTTTAAATACTTAACCCTTTCTCATTTCAGAGAGTTTGTGTTGGCAACACTGTCTTCACTATTAGCAGAAAGAAAACAAAGCTCTGAAAGCTGTTCATCTCAGTTTTATGCGCTGGATGCTTTCTCTTGTACAGGTAAAAAAAATAAAATTTACAGGTTGGACCGCATTCAGACAATATAGATACAACTCTTCAAAATTTGAACTTTCATGATCATTTTGTCACTGAGAACATTGTGATTAAAAAAAGAATGCAATTGCTTAAAGATACTACATGTAGTACTAAAAGAGTAATTTGGATAAATTTAGTCTCTGTGTTACATCTATATTGGTATAGATTCTTTTTGAGTAGTGTGGTTAGCAACTAACATAAGATTTGTTTTTGAAATATTTCTGTATCAGATAGATCCTACTAATATAGTTACACAAGATATATTCAAGTCTTCTTTTAACATCAGGAGGATTATTTATACATGTATAGTACTATTATCAGATATTGATAATACAAAGCTTTGCACTGTAAATGCATATTTAGCACATCTTCCTGCTCCAGTTGTATGAAGTAAAATACTAATTTGATTATTATTATTATTATTATTATTATTATTATTATTATTATTGTCACAATGTATTGTGCTTAAGAGAGACGCTCTAAATTGTCTTCCATTTTAAATGTAAAAAGTCAAAGCTGTTGGTATAATCATTTGATTCCCTTTCCATAAAGCACTTTTGAAATTAAAAAAAAAACAAAACTTTTTTTCATGATCGGGCTGATAGGCATAGCAGCTATCCAGTGGAAAAAGTATCTTCAAGGAGATGTTCATGTTACAGCTGCAGATCATGATGATATTTGTCTTATTAGGCAAAATGCTGAGAGAAATTCTTTGACATGCTCGCAGTGGCAACTGGATCCTTCAAGAGTGCCTGGTGATCCCAAAACTCTGCAAGCTAGAAATGAAATCTTTTCTTGTCGAGTTGATGGAAGATCTCTCATGACAATGGAATCATTTAACTTCATGTAAGAGTGGCAAGTGTGATATGGTATATCTCATTTCAATTTTAACTTCATGTATGAGTAGCAAGTGTGATATGATATTTCTCATTTTAATTTATAACATCGTTATTACTTTCCTACGTTTGTGTGTCCTAAAGCAACTGTTTCACTTTCTCAAAATACATTGTGAAAGCTTTAAAAAAAGTAATGGGAATGATGTATCTGTCAAATTAAAAAGCTCATCTAATATTTATCCTTATCCTCTTTTGGAAAATAAATCTGCAGCAAGATTGAAACCATGGGTCAGGACTATACATAGCATTCAGTTCTTCAAACTCTCTCATTCTTTTAAAGGTCTTCCATTGATGAAAAAGAATACTTTGAATAGAGATATTGAAAATTGATACATGTTTTGATGTCTAAATTATTACAATGATTACTGTAAATTTTGTTACCAATCAGTTATCTTAGCCCCTACAAACACGGAAGTACCTGCTTAGAACCAGCATTCCACAGTCTCACCTCAGGAGGAGTGCTGGTCCTGGTTGTGCCAGACTTGTCAATTTTTGCTCGTGCACCTCATGTTGTGCGACGCGAGTATGCTGCTCAAGTCATCAAAACTGAATACTTAAAGGAGATGGCAGCAAGAATTGTACTTTCTGAAGCTGCAAGGTAGATGAGATCTAGTATGATAGTCTCTTGTGATTGTTCCTATTGCATTTTGTTTCACCCATCATTTTGTTGTTTTTTCTTTTCTTGAATAGACAAATATTCTACCTGCAGCTCAGTCTTAACTGTAACGAATGTTTCCTTTCTTTAATTTCCGAAACAATATTTTGAGGAATTCATATGAAAAGGTTTTTATATTTTGCTATAAGATATATATTATATAATCTTTAAGACTATCACCGAATGAAATAAATGTAATGAAATGGATGTTGATCCACTAAACTGCTTATGTTTTAAATTTCTGCACAACATATATTCAAGAAAAGTCTAGTACAATCAATCACTGCATGCAAACACGTTTGATATGTATTTGCATTTTGAATACATGATATTTTGCTGCCATTGCAGTCAAATTCATGACAACTGCGGTGTTCATGCCTGAATATACTTTTTATGTTTCCCAAATAGTTTAAAGTAGTCAGAGGTGTAAAAATGTACAATAAGCATTATTTTTCTGTAAAGGTACTCAGTAAACATGTATGGATCACTGTGAAAGTAATTACCATGAAAATGCTTTGATCTAAATACTTTTATATACTTATGCCCATTCTCTTCACCATCAGATCAGCTGCAAAATACAGCAAAGGAATATCAGTACAGTATGTGGTGTCCCAAGAAGACTACCTTCTTATTGCTATGAAGGTTCATCGTGGTCAAAAAGCTGTGGATTTCTCCCTCAACAACATATGTCAACTACTGCATTGTCGTTTCTGTGAAGAAAGAGTGTTCCTTTCTAATCAACTTGCTCCACATGGTAAGAAAAGAATAAAAGATACAAATCCTCCCTCTTATAAAAGATAAGTATTAGTAAAGGTCTGTTATGTTTGACGCTTTTTTCTTTGTTATCCAAGCCTATAAACCATTGCATAGATCAGTAAAACAGCACTCCTAGTTTCATTTTTAGACAGGTCCTTTTTAATTTTTAAAAAGCAAGATAAGTTATAAGCATTCTTAAGCCAGATAATACAACTGATAGTTTCAATATTACAATACCCTTTCTTGCCATGACATCATTTGTGTTCCTTTTACCTTACCTCTTTGCTTTCTCTCTTTCTACTTTTTGTCTTTGCCTCTAGACTCATATAAATTACTATTTTGCAAGAGCAGTTTTTGATGATGCTTTTCTCTCCCTAAGCTAAGATATATAACTCGTTTTTGACACTTATCTTCAACAGATTCTTTCTATTCTATTAAAGCCTTCTTTCTCTAGCAATTTTAACTTTCAAGTATTTAATTTTGCAATGCTGCTATTATGCATCTTCAGATGATCCTTACAGCCTATTGACCTGCACATGTAGATCAAAGAACCTTGGAAAGACAGCAGTCATTCTTGGGCCAATGTGGTGTGTATGATAAAGTTATTTTTTTAGATTTCAGTTTGCCTTTGACATGGAATATCAATTACCTCAAAAGTCCACCATACACACCGTGGTTGCACGAGGTGCAAGGTCAGATTTTACGAGTCCAGCGCTGAGCCACTGCGTGTGTAGGAAAAAGGCATGAAAACTCTGGATATAGATAGCATGTCGCTTACGGTCTAGCGAGGTGGCAGAAGATCAAGCTCTGCCTGATATTTTCTGGTGTGGCGCCCGACAGGCTCAGCCAGGCTAAAAAAAATGAAACAAAGATTTTTGATTTTGACAAAAAAGTTTCAGAATTGTATTCCTCGCTGAATTTTAGTGAAGATTGAGACCAAATAATACATAAATGTTACATAGAATAGGAGATTTAAAAAATAAAATTAAAAAAAAGCCCTATCTGGGTCATTGGCTCATGTGGGCGTGTTGTTGTCATTGTGTTTCCACCTTTTCCTCCTATTGTCTTCCTTTCACCCTATACGTCTTATTGCATGAATAAGCACGACTGGGTCAACTGGCTGATGCAATGTGTCGTGATATGTCGCTCAGTGTGTTGACACCGTGATCCTGTGAGCTCAAAATTTCAGAAACCTACGCACCACCCCATGTTTTCCCATATGTATATCATGTGCAACACCTAGCATCTCATCTGTGTGTATGTTTGGCTTTACATTCTGAAAACTTTGTTTAGGCATTGCTGTCAAGAAAAGTTGAAACTACTCTTAGATAGTAAGTGAATTTAAGTGTCAAGTCTCCTTGCACACATTTTTAAGATGTGTAGGGAAGAAATACCATTTAGAGAGCTGTCAAACATATGAAATTTATCGTGTGAATGTATAATTTTATGTATTTATATGTTGTTTTCTTTCTTCAATCTGTGGGTCTCTTAATATTGCTAGCAATGAAAGCACACTGTGAGTTAGCAATTATCTTTGTCATTCTTCTGGGTCCATTTTCTTCCTGAGTCACTCAGCTCAAAGCCTGTCTGCCTTTGCATATTATATTCACTTTTTTTGCTCTGCTTAAGTGTCTTTTCTTGAGAAATGTTTTTAAAAATCCTGATGAGCTTTATAATTATCTATACCTTTTTTAGTTTTTTGATTTATTTGAAACTTTGCATTATAAGGATCCTTAAAATGTTCCAATTGTTTCTATAATTTTTAATTTGGTATCTGTGTGTTTTTATGTGGTTTTTTTTTCAGGAAGGGGTGCATTTTTAATAAAGATTTTGTAGAAAACCTTACAAAGGAAGGCAAGAAGTTAGGACTCTCAGCAAAATTTTTTGAGATGGCCAGTCTTTTTTTGATGGAGAGTATATGCTCATCTGAGCCAGAGAAAACCAACTCAGAGTCCTCTCAAAGGAAATCAAAGACATCAGGAGAGACTTATGGCAAAGCTTTCTCAGACTGTGAGATCTCACAATGTAAATTAACAAATGACAATGAACTAAATAAACTCTCAGAAAAAATCACAGTTTCCTCAGATCGACCAGATCTTGTACCTGTGTCAGTCAAGGAAGCACCACGACACACTGAAAACCAAGACTGTGTT
Organism: Elysia crispata; assembly: GCA_033675545.1. Lineage (NCBI taxonomy): Eukaryota > Metazoa > Mollusca > Gastropoda > Plakobranchidae > Elysia > Elysia crispata. Next base: position 27,251 of record JAWDGP010001468.1, read on the forward strand.
AATCTCTCTAGTAAAAGGAAAGTGGATGAGATGGAGGAAGAATCTCTCTCAAAAAGGCAGAGGAAAAATTTTGATGAGAAAACGGAGCTTCCGAACATCCCTTTTTACTACAATGTTAGTAGAAGTAAAAAGGGGGTAACTCACAAGTAAGGCTTGATGTTTTTTGTTTAAAAATGAAAAAAAAATATTTTACAATTTCCCTGTGCTTTAGCAGAGAAAATTAGCCATATAAATAGTGTGCTTTCAGCATTCTTTTTTTAAGAAGGCATAAAGAATTTTCAATCTAAAAGACAAAAGCAAAATATCAGTCTCTTGATCTCATCCTGGCATAATTCTTTTTACATGCAAGTTACCATGAATCATTCTAAAAAGATATGATTATTTTTATATATTCATAAACACACAGAATATATTTTTTTTTTAGCTTCAGTTGAAATGAAAATAAATATTTTCTTAAAAAGTGTATGAAAAGAATACAGTAAAAAGTAAAAAAAAAAATCACCTTTACAGGGTGGGGTAAAAATGCTCTTCTGATTCTATTTATTAAAAAAATGTACTGAATAGGTGATCATTCACAAAAGCAAAATGAAAAAAAATAAATAAAAAATAAAAAAAAAAAACCCAACAAAATACAAAAATAAAAAACAGCATAGTTAATATATGACTTTAAGGCTTGATTTTTTCCCTCTTTATCTCTCAAATCATTTAGATTTAAATAGCCTTACTTTCACATGAGAGGTTCATCATTAACGCAATTGTCTCTATACCTTTGAAGAAGGCTTTATTTCCCCTGCTGAAAATGCCTTGTCATTGCTGTATTTAGTTACTTTCTGGTTTATTGTTTTCAGATTAAACAACCTGGTGAAGTTACTCCAAACTAATGGCCACCATGCTAGCAGGACACACTTTGATCCCTGTGCCATAAGGACATCTGCAAGTGTTTTCCAGTTTACGCAGATACTAGATTAAAAATAAAGACATTTATTTTTATGCTTGCAAATATTTTTTATTGTCTTCTTTGATCAGTGCTGAAAGATCATACCACCAATTTTGATGAGTATTATAGTTTATTAACAAATGTGAGGCCATTAATGCAAATCCTACAGTGGCTTTCATCATTAATTGACACAAAATACCTTTGTTTTTATCCCTTGGTAAAATGTTTTTCACGTTTGGCTCTAAGATGAGGCTCAAATAAAAGATATGTGTTAAACTTTACCTGATGAGTTCATAAAGTGCTCTTTTCAATTGTTAATGGCAGATGCAAATGGAGAAGAGTGCTGTTAAGTATTCATAGTATCAAAATGTTGAGGAGATTGAGAGCATGGTTGTCTACCCACCTTATGATGAAGTTAAGGAATTCATTTCATTATGCTGGCTGTTTGAACAGCACAAACTATACGCTGTATTTTTTATCTTTATTTTGTTTTTCAATCTCTTATTAAAAGTGTGATTTAGTAGAACGTTTAGTAAACTAGTACTGCATTGTCATTGCTAGATGTATTCCCTAGTTGTTTCTTTTTAAGGCTTAATTTTAGGTTAAAGTTTAAAAGGAGTTTATATAAATTTGTATTTCAGTCTTTGGCAAGTGAAGAGTCTTTGTTTTCCTAACAATAAAAGCTTAAATTTTAGACTTAAATTGTAGCTCAAGAAGAATGATCAGCCTGGGTTGAGAATTATTTAACAGCTTTACCTAAAATATACCTTAACAATAGTATTCAGTTGAAATTGGTGCTATTATCTGCTAGAGTACAGCTTTGAGAAAGTGATGGTGTTCCCTAATATATGTAACTTGCTGCCTTAGAATCCATTCCCTCTCTATGTAAATGCTTTTGCTCTGAAATATCATATTTTCTTTTTTGTTTTACATCTCTAAGAACACTTTTTTATTGATGTTTTTAAGTCTTTACTTTTTTTTTTTATTTTCAGTCGAAAACTTAATAAAAATTCATTTCATAAAAATATGAAAAAAGTGATGGTGGGAAAAATAAAATATGAAAAGGTAGCAAAGGACAGACAAATAAAATTCTCTCCCACCACACTACTTTTTTTTAATCATTTTATTTTTATTCATAGTGTATTTAATTTTTTTTTTAAGGGAAAGGAAATAAAACATGGTCTTAAGTAATAAACATGAGATAAGTAAATAAAGTTGTTCTTTCTCCCCCCTTTGTACACTATGACTAGGATTTGAAAAAGTTGAAAACATGGATGTGCTGAGGGCTCCCATTGATATGGAATATCAAGCTATCTTAAGGTTCGGATGACACTAATAAAAGAGAATCAAACCAAACTGCTCTTGTGTTGAAATAAATTGGAATTGTATAATCTTATAAAACATTTATTCATATATTTCATTCTATATTATTATAAGTAACACAATCATTAGTAAATAAATGCCATAAAAGAAATAAATCATCAGTTAAATAATTTTAGGTGATACAAAAGATGGACTATCACTGCAAAAAAACCTATGCCTGTCCACTCTTCGAAAAAGAAAAAAAAACTTGTATGTTTTTTTAACGCTTCCAGGTACTAAGTCCGTGTAGGTCCTCCGTGTTGTGATATCTTCGACTCATGATTCGTGCACCTGCAAACATGATGGCTGCACCTAGTAAGGCACCTAGAATCAGGGTTCCAAAGGCAATGCCAATACGTATATCTGTAGAAAAGAATATTAAGATTTTTGGATTAACCTCTGCAATGAGCGCAACGTAAATAAAATCAAGTAGGCCTACTTCTTTTCTACAGTTTAAAAACCAGCTTTTCTATGACTCAGAATTCAACTTAAACACAAGATTGATAGGTAGTGTATGAGTATAAATTTTAAAGCACTTTGTACCTAGATAGTATGATATAGGGATTAAAATTTATTTTATGATAAAAGGCTTTTGGTGATCTACTAGCAAATCTTTTTTATAAAACTGCTTCAACTCAAGTGATATACAGAGCTGTGAAGAGAGATGGAAAAGAGGTAAAACTCACTCTATTTGTCCCAGCTATCACCCTCAATAAGGAAGAATTAGTTCCAAAGATGTATAAATTATTTTAATAGATAAATACAAATTACATAAAACTTAGAAGTACAGAAACTTACCAGCTGTAAAACAACACTGATTGAACATTTTTTAAATTATAATTTCGTTTTTGTGACTAATAGGTCCAATAGAACCATGAATCTTACTTTGTTTTAGGATGTAGAACCAGTTTTAACTTACTTGTCTCTGAATTATTCCCAGTGGATTTCTCTGAACAGTAATTTTTATCTGTGTAGACAAAAATACAATTTTAGTCAAATTTCATATTTTCATTTACTTTTTACTTGTTATCAACAATAAGTTATGCACTTTTTTTTTTTGTAATGGATTTCTCAAGCAAGCAAAATAGTTCACGGTATATTGGTGCAGTAGACAAACAGACAACAAATAGAAAGTCTTGAAAAAAATGCTATAAACTGCATGTGTGATTTAATAACTGCAGCACGTTTCAAAGCATTTACAAAATCTTTGCCTTGCCGTATCAAATGCAAAGTCTGTAATGTTATAAAATCAATAAAATTAAGATTCATGGGATTATGAATTTAAGAAACCGTATGAGTTTACTGTTTTGCTTTTTCTTATATAAAAAACCAGAGTGGCAACTAAAGAAAAAAAAACACAATATTTTCTTAATCCAAAGATTTCGAATGTGATCGATACAAATCTTTATTGGCATTATTCATTCCCTCTTCTTACATCTTTTCCTCCTCTATCATTACTCATTTCTCCCTACATCTCTCTCTTTCTCACTCTCTGTATCTCTATGTCTATCTGTCTGCCTCTCTCTCTCTCTTTCTTTCTCTCTCTGTCTGTCTCTCTGTCTGTCTCTCTCTCTCTCACCTGGCTTTGGAGTTGAAGGTCCATGTGTCCCTTGTATAGAAAAAAAAAAACATTTACACAAATGATTTACAAGTCATGTTACAAGTATTAACAACATTTCTTGTACCAGCTTCAAATGAGTCAAAAGTTGCTAATTTCACGTTTGAAGATGTTGATGTTTAAAGCAATGCATATTTATGAGCTTTGTAATTTTAAAAACTGCACATTTTTATAATTATGTAAAAAAACGTAGAATTTTTCATTATTTGCCTTTGTAAGAAAAAGAAAAAAATTGAAATTGAAATGCTCCTTTGTACTAACAGCAATCAAAGTATTCACATTTTTATCTGAATGTTCCATTGATGGCTAATTCTGACCTTTTTACTTTTTTATTTGAATCTCAGACATTACTTGTGGTAGACACACATATCTCTCATTTCAATTTCTCAGAGAGCCTTAGAGAACAGTTTAGAGCTAACATATGACAAGAAATGTGCATGAGTGCCTGTACTTAATTGAACTACTGTTCATGCATAATTCTATCATAGTCCTAATCATTTCTCTTTATCTTCATCCTTATGATTAATGAATTTAAAATGCACATATATTGCAGTATCCATCCCAGACATACTTTTGAATGTGGATTTTCATTCATTGAATTAACTCTCTTACAATCTAGCTTCTTGCCATCTTTGAAAACGTATTATCTTTATTGCTACCTTTATTTTTTATGTCCTATCTTTCATTTATAACTCCAACAGGACGTGCTAACAATAACAGTTATAAAATCTTTATGATAATGCTGACTTTATCTCTTTTCCTAAGCTTCTTATGCAAAAAATTATATTCAAATCACTTTTTTTACCTGCACCTTGATGAGCCGTTGGATTTACAATTGGCAGAGGATTTGCTCCTGGAATATAGTTGTTTTGAATTCAGACATTGAATTAAAATATGTAACTTTATCATACATATATTATATAATTAGTTGTCATTCTCTTCTCAACATATAATTATTTTACATTTATGTTGGAAATTGCTATAGCCACTCCATTTGTTCATGTACATTTTAAGAGAGGTGTACAATTTGATTAAAAAAATGGCAATGTTCTTGTTATTTTCACAAGCTCGTATATGACTCCGAGGAGACCTGACTCTCTCTCTCTCTCTCTCTCTCTCTCTCTCTCTCTCTCTCTCTCTCTCTCTATATATATATATATATATATATATATATATATATATATATATATATCTTTCTCTCTTTCTATCTCTCTTGTTGCTCTTCGAAATTACTTTTTCCAATTAACATCATCCATTTCATGCCATTATACATGCACTTGCTTAGGCCTGTGTTTCATTATCCCATCATCTCTTAGGCCTACCCCATCTTCTTCCATTTACTTCCAATTTTTTTTCTTTCGAGTGTTTCGTGGCATTTTATGCACCCAAAATACAAAAGCTTAAGTTATTTTAACACTGTTTAAGAGTTTTTTTTTTCTTTTTAGAAAAACCTTGTGGAGTTGGGGAAAAAAGAGCTAGAATGAGTGTTATGAAGAATAACATATGCTATGTATAAAAAAAAAGAATAAAAATCGATCCTAAACCATAAATGTGCTTATAACACATTATTGTGAGAATGCTGTCACATATGAATGTATTTACTTACGGGTGTAAAGTGCCCAAGGCAAAGTATCTTCTATAGCCACTTTCATAGAAGTATTTGTAGGATCTGCTTTGGAAAAGACACATTTTGTATTGCCTTGCTGAAGCTGAGTTGTCTCGAAACTGGAGCATCTAGGCAACACCTGTCCACTTGCACATAGGTATGCACATCTTGACACATCTGCCACCTCAACTTGTGCCTCATCATGACCTGTGATACGCTGGTGGTCTCTTCTAATGTAGTCGTACAGATGATCCCCTATAATAAAATGTTGGAAAATATTTCAAGCCTTTTTTTCCTGAAAACTTCATTCGAAAAGAACATTTTCAATTTATCTTTGACGATGAGACACGAATTCTATAAAGGATTAACATGTACATTTCAATGTTTTTGTTTGATGTACATTATCCATAATAACAGTCACAGTCAAAAAAACAATTTTTTTTTTCATACGCAAGTTTTAGCCTCTCATATTTATGATTTACTGAATGCCAGTGATTTTGTGATGGGTTTAGCTCTAAACATTATGAAGAGTATGTGTATACATTTCTTAACCATTATTTAAAATTTAGTGACAAAGAAAGTATTACGTTGTTTTACACTTCACTTACGAGAGTAGTGTGTGCAGTCTGGCTTCTTAATGGTATTGGAATTTGCAGGTCCAGTGATGTTGTTGATTGTTCTACTGAATATGTGAGTTTTATGCAGACTGCATGTTTTAGCAGAGCTGCATATCTCAAAAGCTTCACACCTGAACTCTGTGGTCTCTGAGCACTGCTTAGCGCAAGCTTCAGCCGAACTCGTGTTGCTCATTGTTCTGTCTGCTCCCGCAGAAACAAGCACTGCTTCGTATTTTGTATACTCGCTAGAGTATAACCCTAATAATAATAATAATAATAATAATAATAATAATAATAATAATAATAAAGTGTGCAAAGTTGGAAAAAGCAGGTGACTTCAGGCCACAGGAAGGAAAACAGAACAATGTGTGCATGTAGTTCTTTACATTCAATTAAATTAACTTTACAATAGGCACATTGTAAGAGAAGAGAAATCTCTCTTCATTAAAAAAAACCAAACTATATTACTGTTTAATACGAATTTTCAATAAAAAGCCTTGAATAGATACAAAAGTCTGAAACAAATTTTGAAAACACATCACATACATTCTTCATGACGATTGTTGGTTTTGTATTTTAGTATTTAAGTGCAGCTAAAAAATGATATCCTTCTAGATAATGAAAAGGTGCTATGAGCATAAGTGTAATGTAGAGGTCCAAATTTACATATACACGTGCTTAATTTTTCTCCTCGTACCACAACTTACTCGTATACACATTGATGCCAACTTTTTGCTCTCCAGTTGACATTTTGTTTGGGTAAACACTGGATAACCTGCATGTGCCCAGACTAAATTGGTAGTCGAATGTTTCACACTTAAAGGTATTTTCCTGGAAACCGAGGTAAATGAGATTAAAATAAAAAAAAGAGATCATGTGTACATCTAACATACAATCTGATTATTAAACCATTAGGCTACACAATGAATGAGCTACTTGGGCAAAATGCAGATTTGCTTCTGAAAGTCCGAATCGGGTGCAAAGATGTATTCAACGTATTACTGATACACCACAAAATTTTTCTGAGAATCGTGAGAAGACAAGTGAAATCTGTAGTGCGATTTAGCGACGAAGACATTTTCAAAACAATTCAATGAGTAACATAGTAGACCTACAGCTAACCAATGCACTGACAGGTTGTGGACGACGCTGAGTTTCAGGGTAGGCTAAAGCAATTTAAAATTTGTGACTTATCGCATTAAGCATGCAGTTAAAGACTTGGTGTTCGCTTACAATGTAAAAAAGTCCACATCAAAATTAGTTTCAATATAATCACCAACTGCTTTTACACAAAAGATGAAGACTGTAGACGAACAAAAAGAACCTGTTTCTTTTCCCTCACTCTATCCCTCCCCCTCACCTGTCCCGCAAACCGCAAACAAGCTAATCAACATATCCTGATCAAATTATAAGGTAAACAGAAAAAGGAAAAAAAACACCTTTGCCTTTCTGATGAGCAATTTCAATGTAAACTGATTCTAAGAACTACTTATAACCTGTAAGCATAGCAAAGCACAATCGGTGACGCTGACTCCGTTATGGTTAACATTCACGATTGAATCCATCATTTTCGCGTTTGGTGTGGCTTGAAATTTTCTCATCACGCTTCCTGCAAAAAGTTCAAAGAAAGATAAAATATTTTACATGTCTAGTATAATAGTACGCCCTAGCGTATCATAATGTAAAACATTACATTAGGGACATTCCAATACCGTAGTCTATACGCTAACAATGATAATTAAAAAAAAAAGCATTTTCTTACATCATGCAATCATGTTTTACGAGAAGTATTTAAAAAAAAATATCATCCAAGACACCCTCCACAGGGGAAACATTAATTATGATCCAACTATTTAAGTGGACCTACTGCATAAGAATGTTTTATAGTTATTCTAACTGACCACAAAAAAAAAAAAAAAAAAAAAAAGACGAGGGAAATCAAATTGCTTGTCAACTTAAGTTGACTTTTGAATCAAAGAGATAGAAAACCTGTTTGTTCCCACCTGATGCACTTTCAGGGTCCGTAGGTCGTAGAATATCATCTCTGATATCTGTTGCAACGTATGTTTTTGGCTGAGATAGATAATTAGATAAATAAATTATTATTGGATAGGTTTTCTGCAAATTGTATCAAAATGAGCCACACATCATCTTCTTCTGTTTAAAAAATCAATTAAAGCCTTTTCCTATAAGCAGGGATTGCATCTGGCAAAAAACCGCAAAAGGCTATACTTATTAGGGACGAAGAATACATGTTCGACACGTACTTGAGAAATTAAAAAAAAATAAAATAATGATAGTGGTTAAAAAATGGCAATGATAATAATGATCACAATGTAGGACAAAGAGCTAACATGCTTTTTTTTTCCTTTTTTTTTTACATCACAGAGCGGAAGGTTAAAAGCCTATAATGCTCAATCCGTGACCTTCCAATCACAGAAAGGATGTACTTTAACTTCATTCATATTCAACGTTTTTTAAACAGATCTTCATTGAAATTAAAAAAAAAAGTGTAAATTAATATTATCTTATTGTTGAAAGATGAACACATTTATCATATCTTTATTTTTTAGAGCTAGTCTTAATTACCTGTATAATCTTTATTTTATCGTTAAAAATAGATTTTGAATACCGGGTATGTGTCAAAGACTAATGATTTCAAGCACATGATTGTCCTATGAAGTGCTAGCAGGTGCAGCATTTAGAACAAAACCCCGAAAATGCATATTTTTACAAACCCATATAAGATAAGTTTGCACCGTGGCAGCTCCTCCATTAAAAAAAAAAAAGTCATACAGCAACGTCATAATTAGAATCACGCCACATATGCATTACTTTTTCATAGATTTCAAAGTAATGGAGAAGGCAAAACGGGGGCTTGAGTAGGACTTGGAGTTAAGCGGGGAAGGGTTGGAAATATTTCATCGATGGTGAGGAAAATAAACTCCATTTTCACGAAAAAAAAATTCTGGCATGAGCTATAAAACAAACAGAATAATCGAGATAAGCAAAGGGTAAGTTTGCTGACTCTCTCTCTCCCCCCCCCCCCCTTTTTTTTTTCTCTCTCTCTCTCCGCTCTCTCTTTTTCTCTTTCTCTCTACACACACATTTTATATATTATGTATACACACACACACGCACATATATATATATATATATATATATATATATATATATATATATATATATATATACCCATATGTTGAGATATTGAATGCTTATGGTAATGAGACTATACTCAATTAAAACACGAGATATAGGATTGGCTAATCCTTACTTTGAAGCCACTTCTTTACTGTTATGATACTAGATACTATAATTATTTTAACAGAGATAACAAAAGCCGACCAGAACTGTTTTCTCCTTACATACAGCACCAATGCTGCTTTTATACCAATCTGTTTTTAATTCTTCTAAGTTTTTTTTTGTAATATCTGGATCATTAGCCAGCAGTCAGAAAAGCCTCAAATCTTACATTCTCAGGCCGACGCCCACTTTTGTAAATGTGGGCGTTACCTCTTGATAAAGTAAAGTCGATAACTTAGATATTTGCGATATAAAAGAATCTCTGTTAGCAAATAAAAGTAAGAAGTTTTCAAATGGAATCGACAAACATGTATTTTTTATCCTTCTTTCTCTCTTATACGAAAGCATACAAACTGCGCATTTTCTGATTTACAGTTCTGTACATATTAATACTGTCGATACCAGTAACTTCGATATAGTTGTGACGTAGCCGCTCTGAAGCAGAAACGGAGTTTATTTTTAGACTGAAAATCCTGACCAATCAGACCTCAAAGATATTTTTAACCGAATTTGGATTTCTAATAAAAGCCGAGGGAGCCTCCGGGTATCAGAGGACTTTTAACACCTGTAAAATCGTCATACCAGCGCACGATAACCCGAGACAAGTAATTTCCGAACGCAATGTTCAACAAAATCGATTCAACAATGAAGAAATTCTGTGCATGTTTCTCAAGAGGTAAATATATCCACTTATATAATAGCATAGGCTTTATAATAATAATTAAAAATTATATTATTTGCTAGGAGTGGGAACCAATGATAAAGCCTGAGGCGCTGCAAGCTGAAATTAATGTTTAATGTATATTGTATTATTTCTGAATTGTGTTTTGCTTTTAATTAACGATGTTCAAATGAAAAGAATTACCTTTTTCATATTTTTATGCTTTGTTAACTGAATATAAGGCAGACATTTTAAGTTCATAATAGTTTGATTTTGTAGATAAAAGTAATAACTGAAGTAAATAAACAAACAAATAAAAAAACAAATCAATATGTAAAATTTAAAGCAAACTAATTTATCAACAGTTAGTAGCATTTACTGTTTTACTTTATTATCAGGCATTGCCATGCCTTTTCAATATCTTTTTAACGTAATTATGGTAGGTGATATGATTGAGATAGGAGCCATAGGCCTATTTTTGAATGAAGGCTGACATATTTTTTAGTAACATAAAACAGTGAAAAAAAGTTAACTGCATAAAGAATACTTTATACATGAATTTTGTTATTTTCAAAATGCCTTTTTCTCAGATGCGATACCGGTAATTAATCGTTATGGTTTGTTTATTTTTTTAAACAGGGCAAACCGCCAAGAAAGAAAGAGCTACTCTCCGTCGCAAGATGGTGATTGTAGGAGATGGAGAGTGCGGAAAAACATGCCTTGTAACTCGCATGTCCACTGGGAACTTTGTGGATATCGGTTATATCCCAACCGTGTTCGAGACAGAAGTTGTCAGCGTCAACACAGGAAAGGAAAAAGTCGAGATAGTTATGTTCGACACTGCAGGTAAGTTTATCTGCCCTATTAGTTTATCCTACTTTCGAAGACTTAATCTAAAAAAACAAACAAACAAAGACAAAAAGAACAAATGAACCAGCAAGAAAAGTGAAGAAGAGGAGATATTTAAAAAACAAAACAAAAACAAAACAACAGCAACAACAACAACAGAAACAAATTGAAGTTTAAATAAAGGAAAACAATGAAAGGGTTTCTTTCTTAATTTTTTAAAGAGAATTCATGTTTTAACAATGTCTCTTTAGTTCTTTATCTTAATCAAAACTCTGGCATCCAATTCAACTTTTTTTTTCTTTTTCCTTGTTTAGGTCAAGAAGACTACGATCGGCTCAGACCTTTCTCCTACAGTGACGTTGATGTAGTGCTCATCTGCTTCTCACTAGCCGACCAGGATACACTTACCAATGTTGTGGAAAACTGGTCACCAGAAATTCGCTACTTTTGCGGAGATGCACCGGTGATTCTCGTGGGCAACAAGAAAGACCTTAGAGATGCTGAGAGCTCTCTTTCCTCATCAAAGGGGTCTTTGAATGTCAATGCCGTCGACGACAACATCGCTAGGCAGAAAGTAGATGACACTCATTCGTCTCGTACAGATATACTTGAATCAAATTTGCCAATGAATTCGTCACCGCGAGATGCCAATAAGGACCTTGACCACACTGTCGTTTTAGACAGAGACAGTAGCAATAGAATCCATGACAGGCCCATATCTTCCCTTTACAGCCTCAAGAGCACATTCCTCGCTAGCGCTCCAGTTAAACACAGCGAAGGGGTGCAAATAGCGAAACGCATCGGCGCCATGGCTTACTTCGAAACATCTGCTCTTACTGGCGACAACGTGGAGGAGCTCCTCTTGGCCACAACAAAAGCTGCGGTTCTTGGAACGAAAAAATCCAAAAAATTTAAACCATTCACGAACACAATGACCTCATGGAAGTCTCAGGGAGCTTTGGCGTTGAAATGATACAAAGACAAAGAGGGCACTATCGTGGTTATAATTGCTACGTTAACTCCCTTCTCTCATCCAACAATGAAAACAAGGGAAAGCAACAGCATATGGACAAGTTGCGTGAAATGTGATACATTGAAATCCACCCCACCCATCATTTGAATTTGTCTTCAAGACTAAAAGTTTTTAAACCGTGATGGATCACTCCTGTGAAACAATACAGGTAAAAAAGTGGAGCTGGAAACGAAATAGCCTAATCGTTATGTATCAACTTCCATATCTACTAAAATGACACCATAATGACTCTTCTGATGTCCTTCATATCAAGAAGTACTGCGAACTATACTACAGTGACTGATCAATAGTTTTGCTCCTAATGTTGGCTTAATATATGAATTATGTTTTTTCCAATTTCATTTGCGATCAACTCAGTGAACTGTTAATAACATTTCAATGACAGATTTAGAGGGAAAAAAATTTTGCGACACCATGTTATTTCAAAAAGGAGGAAAACAAATTTTTGCGACAACATGTTATTTGAAAAAGTGAGATCTGCACAGATAAATGAGAGAAAGAGAGATAGATAGATAGATAGATAGATAGATAGATAGATAGATAGATAGAGAGAGAGAGAGAGAGAGTAAGAGTGTGAGAGACAAAGAGAGAGAGAGAGAGAGAGAGAGAGAGAGAGAGAGTAAGAGTGTGAGAGACAAAGAGAGAGAGAGAGAGAGAGAGAGAGAGAGAGAGAGAAAGAGAGTGTTTCTGAGAGAGAGACAGAGAGACAGACAGAGCCAGAGGTGGGGTTAGGTTGGGGGAGAAAGGAGGAGAGAGCGAGGAAGAGAGAGGCAGAGATAAAAAAAAAGGAACGAATTGAATCAGAAAGAAAGTAACTCAGAGAGTGATAGAGAAAGAGATCGGTAGTTGGAAATAATATACAGATACTGTATGAAGGTAAAAAATAGTTATTCCGATTTTGATATATATATGTACATGTAGATAGAGTGTAGAATAAGAGAAAGAGAGAGGAAGAGAGAGAAATAGACAGACAGACAGACACAGACAGAGAAAGAGAGGAAGAGAAAGAGAGAGAGAGAGAGAGAGAGAGAGAGAGAGAGAGAGAGAGAGAGAGAGAGAGTGAGAGAGAGAGAGAGAGAAAGAGAGAAAAGGGGGGGGGGGGTATGAATAAAGAATGAAATGAGTTAGAGAGAAAACTGTATTTTTTAAATAATTTTCATTTGCCACCTTATAAAACATCAAGATTAGTAACTTAATAATGCATTTTTGAAGACCATGTATTATTTAAAATTATTTCCAATAAAATATCATTCCATACAGAAACTGGTGTTATAAATGTATTCAATTTCTTTATAATGTTTTTGTTTCGTTTATCCGTTTGTTTGTAAGTTTTTAAAGCAATCTTAACATTTTACATGAAAACAATACAAAGTTATCTCTGAAAATTTCCAATTGATGCTTACCCATAATAAATAATATACTTTACAGAAATCAAAGAGACCTATAGCTCTCAACCTCAGAACTTACACCTGAATTCTCTGCGTTAGAATCTTTATATTGCTAGCAAGTTCAAATGGAAGGCAAAGCATCTAAATCATCACTATCACTGTAGTTGTTATCACTATTCAAGCAACATAGGCAGGAGAAAACCTGAAAGAAGAATTAACGCTCTGAACCAAACCATCTTATTACAATTTCGGACTGACTTCCCAAAAAGATGAATCAAAGTCCAAATTTTATCAGCAACAGCTAAATAGATCGAACCAGATTTGCGGTGATCCTAACCATTTTTATTTTTCACCATGTGCCATAAATGTCCAGTCACCTATGCTCGTTGTAAATAATTATATTCACTGTTGAGAATTTTATATATTATTATCGATTGAAAGGAAGGTATCATGGCATATTCAAAAAGTAAAAATCTGATGCACCAGGAACAAAATATGATGAATAAAACAAGCCTTTATTTTAAAAACCAAAGTTTCAATCTTATGGCATTTTACCTGTTCGTTGGGAGGGGAGATGCTAACTTCAAACATGTTGTCATACACCACATCCGTGAGAATCTGGAATATTCTCTCTGAACTGAGTCTCGGCCCAGTTACATTCTCAGAACCTGTAATTATTGGAACATCACAATTTTAATCATCTCATTCAAAAGGCATAAAACTGTCTTTCAAAGCATTTGCACCAATTCGGGGTAAATAAGTCAATAACTGGAGTAAATAATGTTATTCTATCTAGAAACCCTAATTTGCGTTGATTTATTATCTCGGCCAAAGTTTAGAAATTAAATAAATATATTTTACTAAAAAATTAAATTAGTGTTTATATACCGCGCTATTCCATTTTATGCTCAAAACGCTTAAGACAGGTATCTCTACAGACTATCATCAATCAGGGCACCTGTCTGAACTAACAGTGAGGCAATTATAAGAAACAGCTCGTAAGAATTATAGCACACGAAACATCTTTCATTGCATATAGTTAGGAACTTATTGCCACCTGAGTGAGGTGAAATATGTGCACAAAACCTTATATAAGGATTCAATATCATATCGCATCTGGACGAACCAGGATTCGAACTGTGGCACTCCTGACCAGGGAGTCGAATACCTATCCTTAGCCCACGACGGCAAGGTAAAAATAAGGATCAATCACAAATCAATACAGGAATCGCACAGAATAAAATTAAAACATATAGGAAGGAGATATTGTACTGCTTCATATTTTCCTGAATCATCTTAATCGAACTTGAAATTCGACTTTTAAGAGCGATAAAAGAGCCACTCACGAATATAGCGAGTGCAGGTCAAACTGCTAGCTGCAGAATTGGATCCATCTTGCGAATTTATGTTCGCCGACAGCCTATAGCCACTAAGTAGACAGGAAGGGTTGTCTGAGTCAGCATCGCAGAAATCAAAACTATAGCACAAGAAATCTTTGGACTCAACGCACGACGCTGCACAGTCATCGGCGAACAAGGCAAGCTCTTGTGGGGCTGATGTGTTGCGAGCAACCGGACCCAACTTGTAGAAGAGCGCTGTGTGTGTGTGTGTGGGGGGGGAGGGGGGGGGGGAAGGGAATAAAAGAAAAAAACATGTTCCAGAAGTTCCCCTATGTCCAGCAATTGAGGAATAGTCTCCACATAAGACACCATTTTTAAATGTCTGTTATCTTTTTTTTTAAGTCATGATGGACTAGTAGTTAAATTAAATCCGCATTATTGAGCGACCTTGCAATCAAGAGTCACGCTGGAAGATAAAGAGCTGTAAACGAAGACGATAGGAAACTAATAACTACAAATTTGATTTAATATCGATTTCCAGTACATGTATCCTTGTAGTCAAACCAGTGTGGACTGTTAATTTGTAGAAACAAAACTATTAATCAAGTTTCAAGTTCTGTGGAGATTTTTGCTCTTTTTTTTTTTGACTCAACAGTCTTTAAAACCTAATGCCTAATGATACAAATACATGTATGACATTCATTCACATCTTTGAAATGCTTGGCTTCGGTCTCAAAAACTCTCGAATAAGTCTAATTAATATATTATAAATTTTACACCTACCAAGTGGTGGTGGTGTGCCAAGAGCTGTGACAAGCAGATAGATGCTGCTGTCGTCATAAGTCACTGACGCCTTTTGGAAGCGGATAGGCGAGACCAATGTCTGCTTACTCATCTCCAACAGAGCAGAGTTCAGGAAAGTAGCAGAGTATGCGTCAAGTGTAGGGTGGAATGATTCTAAAAGGATTTACAAAAATAATTAAAAAAAAAAAGTATTACAATGAGACACAAAAACATGTACAAAGTAACAGGAAAAACTCAGTACCTTAATTATACCTCCCCAACCAATCAGCATACAAGAAAAGGCAATTTAGTGTAATTGTATGGTATAATTATCTTAATTACCATTGAAAGCAATGGATTTGTAGTATTCAATGATGCCCGAAATGGAAATTTTTATATAAAGTTGTAAACACTCATTTTATTCACATAAACACACAAACAAAATACGCCATTAAGCTATATTTTTATTTCTTTTCTAACTAGGTGAGCCTCATGCGCGCTCCTAAGACCTCATAAGCTTTTTCAAAGTTTATTGATTGAGCAATAACAGTAGACAGTCTCTGAGACAAAGCTATTAACCGATAATAAATCATTCTTACTGCGCTAAATAAACCGTTTTGAAAGAGCTAAAATAATTAACTTATATACACATCGTAGCAACAGAATGAAAGGGTGATTATAAAGATATAAAATATTAAAAAGAATGAAAACTTACGGTCTTTGAAGATAATAGCGAAACTCTTGCGCTGATCTGGCTCGAAACAAGCGGAAGTGTCGTAAAAACTGTAGGCGTGATGCTCGTCGTTGAAGTCGAAAATGTTGTATGTCCTGAAATCATTAGTCTGCAAAAAAAAAAAAAAAAAAAAAAAAACGCAGGAAAATTCGTCTCCGTTACAATAGTTTTTTTTACATCCTATACTTTTCAGATGCAAAAAAAATATCAACTCGAAACTTTCGAAATGCTATGATTCTAAATGAAAAAGAAAAGCCATGAAATATAACCACAATATATTGGAGCATAAAATTAAAGACACCATGCATATAGTCAGATAAGTTTTTGATTAATATGAAGAGTTTATGGCTAAATAAGTGACTTTATAGTTAGAAATATGATATTTTGATAATTTGAGTAGATATAACTTACCTTGGCTTAAACACGATCTTTTTGCACAATAGTAGCAAAAAACAACCCTTATTATAGTTGTTTTCATTTATAATTTCAGAATTTGAAAGAAAAGCATTATTGTTAACCAAAAAAAAAAAAACCCACAAAGAACTGGCGGGATTTTTTGGTTTATAATTATATAATATTTTAATAGCAAATGAATCATAGCAGATTTAACTTGGTACCAAACATAAAGGTTGTTTAAGTATGGCGGTGTCAGAACTCCTCATTACTATGAACCTGCAAGATACTTTAAGTGAGAAAATTTGAACAAGGTCTGGTTATCAAAGAGTAATAAAGCTTGGGGCGTTGCATGAATTTACTCGTCATGGGCGCTGCTCTTTTTTTTTTTTTTTTTGATTAAAAATACAAAAAGCGCTGTAAAGTTGTAACAGAATCACCGTACATGAAAAATAAAGAAAAGAGAAGGAGCTAGCTTTGCTAACGTTTCCAACTTTCAATCAAAGTAGGAAAATCGCTTTATAAAATCAGCATACTAACCGTTCTGTCTTCAATGTCCAACCTGACCATTTGACCTTTCGTGATATCCATGGCCTCGGCACTAAAATATTTCCAATTGTCCTGTTGTGGAAAGCAAAATAAACGCAAAATATTTAGAAAAAAAAAAGATCTTTAAATGATTTAAACATTGGAATCCCCCACCCCACCACCCCTCTATTTCGGTCTTTGATGTGTTATGATAAAAACGTGAAGTGATAACAAAATAAAGGTAAAGCTTTTAAAATAAACTGACAGCTACAGAAATAGTTTTAATAAAGAACGAGAAACGAACATTCTTTCCATTAATATAACTATGTATGTTAGACATTTGCCATGATATAAATTTTGTTAAGATGATACATAAAGTGCGAGAGAGAGAAAGAGAGAGAGAGAGAGAGAGAGAGAGAGAGAGAGAGAGAGAGAGAGAGAGAGAGAGAGAGAGAGAGAGAGAGAGAGAGAGAGAGAGAGAGAGAGAGAGAGAGAGAGAGAGAGAGAGAGAGAGAGAGAGAGAGAGAGAGAGAGAGAGAGAGAGAGAGAGAGAGAGAATTTTTTTTTTCAAGATGGTTTTTCAGACTGTACATACCACTTGGAAATAGTACTTGAAAATGGTGATCTGATTCGTCTGATTGGAGTTGGATAACCGGTCCTTGTAATCGGTTCTCCGGGTCTCGAACACGTCGCACGGTATCCCTCGCACAGTACTCTGTTGGTCAAGTTCGGATGGTTGTTATACATTTTAAATCAAATAAGTATATCCTCACCGTCATCTCTGTCTACATATCATTACATCATTACTGCCCGTATTATCATCATCATCATCATCATCATCATCATCATCATCATCATCATCAAATCAACATCATTATCATCGTTAACATCACCATTATGGTCATCCTTATCAAGAACACCCTTATTAAAGAAGAGACTAATCACCATGTAAATATTAAATAAAAGTCATTTTGTGGAAAT
Source organism: Elysia crispata (assembly GCA_033675545.1). Taxonomy (NCBI): domain Eukaryota; kingdom Metazoa; phylum Mollusca; class Gastropoda; family Plakobranchidae; genus Elysia; species Elysia crispata. The sequence goes on from JAWDGP010001468.1 coordinate 45,386, forward strand.
TGATATTCTCTGTAAATCATGCACACCTCTACTTCGCGATACTGTAAACAAACATGAAGTGTCATTGTGCTGATGCTCTTCTTTTGAAAGCGGTGTCGTTAACTCATATTGAAAATAACTGACCTGTCCTATGTACTTGTAACTTCCATCGATAAATAGTAGGTCCATCGCATTCTTCATGGCCAAGGTGTTTACGCGGCTACCATTGGTATTTGATGGTTTAACGGTATCAGGTTGGTCCATGCCGATGGTAGAAACTGTGCACTCCTTCGTCACTTGGTTAATCTTATAGGCCACACCTGGGGGAGATCAAAAGGAAGGGTGAATCGAGCGAGGAAAAAAAGACTAGCAAAAGTTTTTACTCTCACCAAATCCTGCTTGTCAAACATTCTACACAATTTTTCATCGTAGTAGCCGTCAAGCAAAGAACATTTGATACGTAACTCCGGGAATAGGATCAATAATCGGCCATACGATCTTACTTCAGAAATGTTATGATACACATGCCTACTTTACAGGCTAGGGAAGATGAAAAAACGTGAGTAATTAATTTCTTTTTATAATGTCAACATCATTGTTGTTGAACCAGAGACGTCTGTATCCTGATAGTCTAGCCTGGAGTGTCTTGAAAATTCATTCTGCTCGAAGGCTCAACAAGTTACAGACTTAAAGGAGCTTCAAAATGAACAATAATACTCTATTACAAAAGAAAAAAAAAGAAGAAGAAAAATAGCACAATAGAGCTATGGGGCTTAAGAACCACAGTCCTCGCAACCTCTCTGCAGGCAAAGATCAACGGTATCCACGCAGCCTCTTCGTGTATGTTAGCAATAATAAAATATAGTTATTAATACGCTTAAGAAAACATTCGTTTTCCTTCAATAGCAGCTATAACAAAAGCTAATAAGTGTTATCAGAGTTTTGTAACATTTGAAAATGAAAAGGTAACACACCCCTTAAACCATGCCTCACAATAGTCTGTTCTATTCTCCTGGAAAATACATTAACATTTTCAGCGGGGCCTTGTTTTTCATAATTATTTATTGCTATGTTTCATCAGCGCAGATATCTTAGAAGTGGCCAAAATATGATTGGACCGAACAGTGCTTTTTACCCTTCAACACTATCATGTCATGACCCAAAATAAATAAATGGATCTTAAAGATTACGAAAAAATCGTATCTTACCTGTATTAAAGTCGTGTATAGTAGTCTCTTGTAGCTGCGAGAGATAGCGCGTGTCATATCTAAACAGCTTTAATGGCCCGTCGTACCACATCTAAAATATCGTAGCCAGGTCAGAAATAGAAAAAAAAAACAACAGATTTTGATGAATAGAAGACTGTTGTGGAGAAGGGGGAAGCGGAATGGCAAAAGAAAAAGAAATGGAAAGAAAGATAGGGAGAGAGAGAGAGAGAGAGAGAGAGAGAGAGAGAGAGAGAGAGAGAGAGAGAGAGAGAGAGAGAGAGAGAGAGAGAGAGAGAGAGAGAGAGAGAAAGAGAGAGAGGGGGGGAGGGGGAGGATAGAAAGAGAGACGAGAGTGGATGTGCAGAAGAAAGAGGAGAGATAGAAATAGACAAGCAAACAGGACGATGGACGGACAATCATCATTAAACACACTTATGGGTTGACTTTGAGTCTTTGTTTCTAGCATTTAAGTTGCAGTGTGCCAATATAGCCGAGTCTACCTAATATACGTCCTCATGGTTTCCACCTACTTCCATTTTTATTCGCCGCTGATTCCTTTCAAAGAGACAATATTGTACGCAATATTACCCGAAAATTTACTTACATCATTATCATCTAGTTCAGTGAACGTTTAAAGCAGAAATAGTGCAGAATTGACCTAAGAATATTAAAGCTTCTCTTTAGTTACATTTACATAATAGTACTGAACAGTAATAAATGAGCTTCAAAATGCAATTTAATGGAGATCAACCCTTATGCGAAAGATTGAGTATTTTTTATATTAACCTCCTATTAGATCGCCTCGCCTTTAACCCATGGCAATTTATGGGCAAAAAGCAAGTGAACTTTATCTATTTTTGCACCGGAAAAGTTTTCCAAACTGCCACCAACTGGATCCGAATCCCATTTTCCCAACATCCCTCCCTCTCTGTGAATCACGTTGCCTTACGGTGCCTGTTATTCATTGTAAAATTCGTTGCAATGCGTGTTTGTTGATGTCGTTTGAAGTTTCGTATGAAGTGCCTGATCCTGAGCTGTCGCATAATCGAATTTCAACCTCTTTTGACATTTGATATTCTTGACTTTAACTGATAATTACCTATTAAACTTTTCTTACAAATTATTCTTCGTAGACATCAGATATATTATATGACAGATTTCTAGTTTTCTTCAAAGCTCCAGGAGAAGCCTTCCATGTTTTATCCTCGTACAGCAAAATGAAGCTAGCTAAATTTATGTTAGAAATCCAGGAAAAGTTTTATGTGACAAAAAATTTTTCTCGTTTTATCTTCATTCTTTCCCAATTTTGGATTCTTTTATAATTTAAAGGACATCTACCTTTACATGCGCTGTGAATTTATGCTCACCTTACCTTTTATTATTCAGTATTTGCTCTCTTCTCCCCTTTATTTGGTTCCTTATTGACCGCCCACCTTCTAGCCCAGCTTTATCAAGTATAATGATTAGCATCGTTCATGCTATTCAAGAGGTAAATATGTTCTAAGTTTTCCACGTTAAAATAACACGTATGTTCGTTGAGACTTCAAGAAATTATTTTAATAAAGACAGCTAAACTTTGATGTCTAACTTTACTCATAGACCAATGGCGTTCTCACGCCTACTGCTCTGTCTTGACACCTTTATTTTAAATAATTCCATGGAGTGCCATATTGTCTTTGATGCTTTTCAATTTTCAAAAGCTATCATGTATTTTGTAGGCACATAAATAAAACAAGGAAACTCACGTAGGTCTCAACCACAGTTGTAAGAGATGGCAGAACAGATTCTACGCGATAGAAAAATTTTTGTGGGATGTTTGGCATGGGCTTGTCCTTGATAAGTGCTCCTACAGAGTGGGATGAAGAGACTCGTTTAACAGTTGTGACATTCGAAATTTGAAATTTTGAGGAAGAATAATAAAAATCTTTTTTTTTTTTTTTTAATATTTTCCGGTAAGCTGAGGATAAATTGCAATGAATTGTACTTGAAAACAGAGATAAAATAATACCAAAATCTAATGAAAATAAAGTCCCCCGTTCAGTACCTATTCTCTCACTCTTTTCTCCTCCTCTGTCTCTATTCTTTTCTTCTTGCCTCCTCAACACGGTTCCTTAACTTTACACCTTTCCTTCTTTTTCCCCTTCGCCACCTCTATCTCCTGAAATTATTCTTAAATATAAATACAGTATTATGTGTGTGTATATTCAGATGAGGAGATATAATTATGTAAAGATCTTATGTAAAATATATATGAGAAATTGAAAAAAGAGAGTTATTTAAGTAGACAAGAGAGCAAGGAGGAGAGGAATCAATAAATTATGAAAATAGATAGATAATGCCTTGACCCTATTATACCATAGAGTCCCACATCATTTCTTCTACTGGTTTACAACCGTTGGAGATTAGTTTTATACGTAGATATGAAATCAATTTTGTTTACACTTCTTCATATTTAAGTTTCTATTCCATCGACTTTTATATCGTTGAAGCGATAAAGACGAAAATTGCAATATCAGATTTAAAGCTTTTTTCCCTAATTTTATTTACAACCCTGGTATAATTGGGAGGGGCCCATTTTAGAGGCTTGTAATTTTTATTAATGTACCCTCATGCTCTTGAACCTCATAAATTTCATGTAACGAAAATAAATACCGAAGAAAACAAAAATATGCTCTTCGATAGAACAATATCTCACCTGAAGTAACCTGTACTGTTATGGCTGTGAATGGCGGCGGTTCCTGGGTCAATAAATGAAAGTTAATGCTTGGATCGAAACAAATCTACAATTTTTAGCGCTAATAATGACAACGATGATGATGAAAAATGAAAAAGAATGAGTGTCTATTCTTTTTGAAGATGTTGGTGCTAATTAGATGATGATCATGAAAAGGTGGAAATAATACTATTGATGATAATGTTGATGGCGATGATGATAATGGTAAAGATGATGATGATGACGACGATGATGATCTTGATAATGATAATGGGGATGATGATGATGATAATGATGATGATGATGATGATGATGATGATGATGATGATGATGACGATGATGACGACTATGATGATCTTGATAATGATAATGTCGATGATGGTGATGATAAAGACATTTATTAGAATCATCGTGATGAATGATGATAAAGAGAAACGATAGTGATAGTAACTGTGAGAACAGTACGAATGCGGTATGGACAGGCGTGGAAAAAAAAAAACAAAGAAAAAACAAGATTTTGGGTTTTGATGTAAATAAAATAAAACGCTAACCTTTTCTTCGAAAGAGATAATAATGTGAGTTACTAACAGGAAGATACAAAGACAAAAATTCCAATGATGATGGTTATAATTGGGGTGATGATAAAATTGATGATAAGAAAGTTGATAGCCATGACTTTATCATAATATTGATGGTAATGATAATAATAATGACAGGATTTTTGTTGCTTTCGATGAAGATAATGATGCGGATGATAATGATGATGATGGTGATTATACACATGATCATGAAGATATTGATAGCAATTATGATTGCTGCTCGTGGAATTTATTATACAAACATGATAATATTGTATTGCCACCAAGATCTTCATGCTCAGGGAAATAAAGATAAGGGAATAGTTCTGAAGATACTGTCGAAGATCATTTTCACGATACTGATAAGGACAAAAATAGACTCTATTCCGCCAATAATTAAGGAATTTGACTAATTATTTACTTCCCAATCTGTTCTTAGATCATTTTTAATGCTTATTAGAAAGCTATGGAATTTTGCATTCAATTAAAAAAAGTGCATTATCTTGCGAAAATTCATAGTCGCGCAGTTATTTCAACCTACAAAATAATGAATTAAAAAAAAAACAACAAGTAAAAAACAAAACAAAAACAAAACAAAACAAAAGCAGTAATTAGATTTGGATTTTACAAAATGAGTGAACTATTCCTATTAAAAATGCGTAAAAGGGACTCTTGTTATTGATTTTAAAAAATCTGTATAACACTTTCCATTACTTGAGTTAAAGGTGCTTTACATGTTCGCAGGATGATGATTAAATATTAAATGCAGTTATACAAGTACATTCAACCAAATATGCGGATACACGTTAACCGAAACATACACTACTTGTATTAATGCATATAGTAAATGAAGATGGCAAGAAACAAAGACAATGCAAAAAAAATGAGACAGAGAAATAAAGATTGATCAATTGGGAACTTAAATAAAAGATCATTTACCATGAAGCAATAAGAAGAACAAAACTAATTTCTAGCATGTTGCTAAAAGAACATCATGTAGATGTTAGATAACAATGCTCTTTTTTTTAAATAAACGAAAATTGGGTTCCATCTTTGATATTTGAACCTGCGATCTCTTGAATTTCATTCCACGATAATATTATTTACTTATTACATAGTTGGTTTCAGGCGCCTAACCTTTACCAAAAACTAACTACTCATCATAGTAAAATTACTCACAAATCCCTCTGCGTCCTTAAGAGTAACCTGCACTTTCTTTTGCTGTACGGCTGCTGTAAGTGTATTGTACGCTTCTGACAAAGATGGTTGAGAAATCGCTGGACCCGAAGTCGTTCCTGTGGTTACGGCGCATGATGAAACAAAAAGTCAACTACACCATAGATCACTGTTACTGTTGGTATTTGTAAATGTGACATAGAATCATTATATCACTCTGATTCTATGATTTCTTTCAACTATCAAAGCCATTCCTCCTCCTCCTACTACTACTGCTACTTTTACTACTACTTCTACTGCTACTACTACTGCTGCTGCTGCTACTACTACTACTACTACTACTACTACTACTACTACTACTACTACTACTACTACTACTACTACTACTACTACTAATCTTACTACTACTATTACTGTTTCTACTACTACTACTACTACTACTACTACTACTACTACTACTACTACTACTACTACTACTACTACTACTACTACTACTGCTTCTGCTGCTTTTTCTTCTTCAACCACCACTACTATGGCCACTCTTACACCAATACTACCGCCGCCACAACTACCAATGCCACTCTCATCACCCTGATTTCTCCATATGCAAATTACCGGCAACTTCTCCTAGTCTATAACTGATTTGCCACTTTACAGACGATATGACTAAAAGAAATGTAGGTTTATTGTTTTACCAAAGTAACTACATAAGCAATTCCACAACTTCTGATTCAGTAATATTGTGCGACACCCCCCTTATTTCTCTAACTGCTGCTGCGTACTGATGAGGTAGGACTTAAGTTGCAGCTGTGTATTCAAATTCACAGCACCATCTTTTCTGAGTCATATCGAAATCTGTAAAAACGATAACTTTTCCTACGTGGCAATACATCAGTGCGTAGTCAAAAACTATCAAAGGAGCATCTTGCCTTTCACCATGGTGTCCAACTCGCGTTCAACCGCGATGAAATGTTTTTGAGAATATTCTTTGGCACCTCTACACATAATATTCATACTAGTAATCATTCTGTAAACTTTTATAAACATTATGATAACTCACGTGAATATGCGTCGCAGAGAACTCCTCCTGTTACAATGTCACCCGTGACAACTTGAAGTTTACTTAACCTGTGAAGGACCTCAGATTCAATTAGTTGAGGTAAATCGTTAATTTGTGAATGTGTGCAATAACTAATTTACGGTTTTTAAGAAAAAACATCTTCGTCAAACTTTGAGCCGACAATCTAAAATCACATTAAAAAAAATCACTGCTGTTTTTTTTTTCTCTCATCTGGCCTTATAATACAATATACGGTTCATTATAAAGCCTTTTAAAACATTACTTTTCAATATTACGAGTACATACAAGCTTAAAGGACAAATCAGAGCTTATGCCTTTACATCACATGCCTTTTTGTTATTTCATATTCCGTTCATGACCTATTTCGACTGAAAAAAGAT
>JAWDGP010001468.1:57500-65000 GCA_033675545.1 Elysia crispata
TGTAAATTGCACATTCTATTAAAAAAGATTATTTGTTAATTATTACACAGAAAAAAAAGAAAAAAAAGTATAAGTAAGAGTAAAAACATTTGGGATAAGCCTTTTGTGATATTGCGGTTTCCTTCTTCTTCGTCTCCGTCTTCGTCTCCTCCTCCTCCTCCTTCTTCTTCTTCTTCTTCTTCTTCTTCTTCTTCTTCTTCTTCTTCTTCTTCTTCTTCTTCTTCTTCTTCTTCTTCTTCTTGTACATCTTCTACAATTATTATTATTATTATTATTATTATTATTATTACTACTACTACTACTACTACTACTACTACTACTACTACTACTACTACTACTACTACTACTACTACTACTACTACTACTACTACTACTACTACTACTACTACTATTTTTATCACCATCATTATCATTATCATCATCATCATCATCATCATCATCATTATTATTACTATTATTATTATTATTATTATTATTATTATTATTATTATTATTATTATTATTATTATTATTATTATTATTATTATTATTATTATTATTATTATTATTATTATTATTGTTGTTGTTGTTGTTGGTGTTGTTGTTGTTCTTGCTTTTACTGCCACTATTACTATTCCTAGATCTATCCAACATGTTGAACGAACACTTACAGCAAGAAAGTGGTATTCGAATGTTACATCTACTTGTGTTCCCTCAATCGTGTAGTTGGAAACAGCGGCGATGAAAACGTCACACATTATGCTCCGCACTTTTCGCTGGGATTGTAAAACACGAACAATATAGTAAGTTAAAACATTATTATTTATTGTCTCGATGAATATACATTCATTTACATAAAAAAAACTCGTTTTCCCCTTAGATCATTCGATATTTCTAAATAATTGGCAAAGTATTTAAACATTCAGATCCTCAAGTCAGTGAGCCCTGATATCATCTCATAAAGAATTTTCGAATCGAAAACAACAACAAACCAGAAACAAACCAAAAAAAAAAAAAAAAACTACAGAAAACAAAGAAACAAACAACTCCTCCCCCCCCCCCCCTTTTTCCCCCCACAGACCAAGAAAGAATCACCAAGATTTAAGACATGCACTAGTTGTCTTGGATTTTATTGGCATTTTAGATTGAAGAGTATCTAAATTAGCCAGAATTATGTCTTCCAATGCTCTACTGTGAGTTTAAAATAATGCACTTTATCTGTCATATGAATGAGTAGTAAAAACAACTCACTGAATATCGGTGATTTCAACTGTTCAACTCAGTTTAAAGTCCCTTACAATCGATACTACCTATAAATATAATTTAATTATCCACTGGACCCGCAATTGTATCTTAGGGTTAAACCATCTATGAATTTTTGCCTAAAAGCAAATACGTAGTTTAAAGTAAAAAAAAAATATTTGAAAAAAAAAATCTGCACCTGTAGGTCGCATCTGGTATTTTGTTCACTTCCGCAAGACTATGTTTATAGTTTCGGCTCAGTTTTGCCTATGACGTCAATCAATCGAAGACATAAATTGACCATTTCATTAAGAACAAAAATCCAATCTTACCTTGCCTACATATATGTAGTTTTCATTCAAATAAAACAAGGTGTTCGGGTCCTTGAAATCCACCGTGAAGAAATCCGTGCCGTCTAGTGCTTTCTGCTTCGTATCTACTCCTGGATCTTTAGTCTTTAGTGCTCCTATTGTACACCCCTTTATATGATCAATTGTGTATTCTATACCTGTCAAAATACATACAATCAGGAATTTCAGCTGGTTTAGACACAATTAAATATGACTCAAAATGATATCAGTCAAAATAATGCATATTTATCTAGGTTTGACTAAACGCTTAAACGCTTCAGTCTGACCAACAATGGACAAACCATGACGGAAACAAATGTCTAGTAGTAAAAAAGTAGCATCCATTCATAGACAGTCATGCGCTGATAAGTGATAACTGTACCCACAACTGAAAAAAGAAAAAAATACGTTTAGAATTGTAAGTAGCTTTTAGATACTATCCTATATCGCTGGAGCACTGACCAGTGTTGAAGTCTCCTATACTGGTGATGCCGTTAGTGTATTGCCCTGAGCCTGGTGGATCCCACCGGTAGTCCATCCTCACCATCTTTGCCTCCTGGTCGTACCAAAGCTTAGACAGAAAATGAATAAAGGATACAGATCAGTCTTCTACGTAGGGGAAACAGCTGAAAACTCAGATGGTATCAAAGTTTGAAGAAACCCAATGTTAGCGCGTAGTAAGCGGTGACGTCAAGTACAACCAAAGTCATGACTTCTTTTTTTGAGTCTAGCTGTTAGGCATGCAGGGGAATTAAGAGAAGATAAGTGCTTGATCCTACTAAATTTGATAAACAGGATACCCCCCTGAAAAATGGAACTTTCCTCTTTGTTTTTAAATAACGATGATTTCTATTTTTCAAATGATGTGAAGAAGGATAATAATAATGATACGGTGTTGATGGTGAAGATATTATAATTATGAAATTTAAAAAATAATAGGACAATAGTAATGATGTTCATAATGATATATGAGAATGATAAGAGTACTGGTGATAATAATGATGATTTCATAAGGTTTAATTTTTCAATTTAATAATTTTAATCTCTTTGGCAAATTTAATAAATGTCATCCGGGAAAACACATTATTCGTAATAATATTCGTGACCATTCTGCTGCTACTGATGAACACAGTAATGACGAAAAGAGCATGCTTGTGATATAAAAAAAATATAGGTGAAATCCCACATTGCTTTAAGTTCGCCGCTCATAGATGCATATCACGTACTAAATTTCATTGGAATCGTAGCTGCCATAGCTGTCATTCCCCTTACACTACAAACAGATGAGGTTGTACCTCGCAATGGAGCCAAAGGAGACACCAAAACAGGATCAGAAACTACAGGATAGGAACTTAAGGCCTAATGGTGTCAACTTTTCAGATCCTGGTAGCTGAAGAAAAAAAAATGTTAAAAATTAAATCTGATTAAGTTGCCTGAGTTTGCAAAGGGCGATTGAAAGCAATCAATTTGGTCATTTATTTATTCCAATTACAGTATCTCTTACCTCACAGTCAAGTATCCAAAACTTCGCGTTATGTTGCATTTATTTTGTGAAATTTATTGAGCCTTTATACGGTCAATTTAATTCAGTGCGGCAGATAAAATTAGTAAACAACACCCTATTGCTTTGATTCGTGTTGTCGTTAACGCATTATATTGCAAACGACTTCTTCTAGGGAGAGGCAGGGGAGGAGAATAGAAGAAGAAAGAAATACAACAAATAGAAAGATAAGAATATGAGAGATCTACAAACACTCGACCAATGTCCAGTCAATCACATACACATTCCTACATAATCAAAGTTACTTACATGCCTGTGCTCAATATTCCCGCTCAGAGGATCAATTTCTTCGTGGCGAACGTTGACGAACTTCCCAAACTTGGGAAATGTCTTTGTGACTACTCTTTTTTCGCAAACGACATTGGGAGGTGTCTGTTAGGAAGGATTAAAAACGTATAATTACGTGGACGTGCAGGCCTATCCCGAAACTTAGCCAAACACAATGTAACAAAACAATCGTCATGCAGATTAAAAAAAAAAGAAAGAAAGAAAAGATTTAAATTTTCTTTTGAAAAGGCACATAAAGCAAAATATTCTTTTTTTGTAGCCATCGGTTTTTGTCTACATTACTACAAGTCACAAGCCATTTCACCTTGCATAAAAAAATGGTATTTCAATTTAGCTGGTAACCCTTTGACTATTCTTTTCGATCAAAAACGAAAGAAAAAAAAATCAAAGAAAGTAAAAAAAAAATCAGCCAAACAAAAAATCGGCCAAAAAACCGCACACAGATAAGTAGTTAGTCGGCTTTGTTTACAGATGCATCGCAGAAAAAGATCTTTCCGATTAATCAACATTCAATCTCTTTAGTAGAGAAGAAGGAGCAAAAAGGACTAAAAATTGACAAGGAAAATTAGATACAACGAAATAACCTCACCAGAAATATTGAAGGATCATCAGCGATGTAGGGCAGATAGTTGATAAAATCATAAATGTGATGGAAATATCTGGGCTTCGATGATTGTGTTGTTTTATATGGTGGGCCTCCACCAAACATTGGAAAGGATGACAAACCCTCAACTTCGATCCTGAGTGGGAGCTGCTGACGGGGCGCTGAAGTGTTCCAATTGAATTCTGTGGAAAACAAAGATTTCGAAGAAAAGAGATATTCAGTACCGTACAGCAAACTCTTGGTGAGCAAAAGGATGAAATAAAAATTAAGTAAGACAATAAAGAAATTAAAATGGAAATAGAAGAAGAAGAAGAAGAAGAAGAAGAAGAAGAAGAAGAAGAAGAAGAAGAAGAAGAAGAAGAAGAAGAAGAAGAAGAAGAAGAAGAAGAAGAAGATGATGAAGGAGAAGAATGAAAAGAAGAAGAAGAAGAAGAAGAAGAAGAAGAAGAAGAAGAAGAAGAAGAAGAAGAAGAAGAAGAAGAAGAAGAAGAAGAAGAAGAAGAAGAAGAAGAAGAAGAAGAAGAAGAAGAAGAAGTAAAAGAAGAAGAAGAAGAAGAAGAAGAAGAAGAAGAAGAAGAAGAAGAAGAAGAAGAAGAAGAAGAAGAAGAAGAAGAAGAAGAAGAAGAAGAAGAAGAAGAAGAAGAAGAAGAAGAAGAAGAAGAAGAAGAAGAAGAAGAAGAAGAAGAAGAAGAAGAAGAAGAAGAAGAAGAAGAAGAAGAAGAAGAAGAAGAAGAAGAAGAAGAAGAAGAATGAAAAGAAGAAGAGGAAGAAGGAGAAGAAGCCTAACACCACATAAACTGGCGCAACTGGTTGGGAAGGGGTGCTTAGGGTGCTTAACTCCCCCCCCCCCCTTTCCAAGCTCCATGACAAAGTAAAAAAAAAAAACCAGAAAAAAAACCCAGCAATAACAAAACAAAAAAAAAACCAACAAAAAACAATGCTTCTTCAGGCGTTCTTCTTGTTCACAAATAGTACAGAAAGTCATGCGTTTGAATATCTTCAGAACCACTGCCAAAATTCACAAAAATGGACAAATTTGCACCGGTTTTTTTTTTGTCAAAACTTTGGGGGGGAGGGGGTGCTTGTTTAGCCTGGACGCACTCCTGACTTCGTCACTTCGATGATTGGACCCTGAAAAACAATTCTGAATACCTCCCGCCCCCTCCCATTTTCAGAACTCTTTGAGTTCTTTGAGGTTTTTTTTCTGAGTGAGATAGTGCTGACATGATGCAAATAAGAAGCATAATTAATAGCTGGTCAGTGGAAAAAAAAACGAACTCACGACTAAAATAGTAGGTTACTCTAGCCTTCCCGACGACACCTTGCCAATTTATGCAGGTAGAATAGACATCTGCCGGTATTCCTCGTACCTGGCTGGTTCCATTGTAAACCTGCGATGTAGTATGAAACAAACCAATAAGACATTACCTTTGATATTCTCTTAACGGGATACAAGTTGTTTTATTTTTCTATAGGGTAAGAAGGAAAGTCTTACGTCATGTTTATCAGCAGCAAACCTTAGCACGGCGGCGCTAGCAAACACGTGCCGTCGGTCTCCAGTGGTTTGGCTACCGTCGCCGAACACAAATCCAAATCTGCTCTCTGAGATGTTCGACACAGAGCAGAGACCATCTGTATAATAAAAAAAAAGGTATGAGAAAATATTCCCACACATGTCCACAATGTGATGAGTGGTTATGATAACAGCAATAACTTGTAGAAGATGAATACCTTCTGCTATGTCAATTATTTATTTGAAGAATGAACCTGAATCTATTCATTCAGGATAGCCCGTCAATCTTATAAATACGCAAATTTGTTAAACAAAGCAGACAACTCATAAGTTCATTATTAGCAGATAAAAGAATAAGAGCACATAGTTTTATAAAATCGAACATATTTATAGATCATCTTAAATCCTCATTATCATGTACTGATGAATAAAAGGTCAGCTATGAATTTAACAATGCGGTGCACCTCTAGGCGCTCTTTGTTTGCACATACATAGGCTTACAGTGGGCATTTAGAGGGATCTTCAAAACAGATCAAAGTGCAGAACTAGCTGCTCCCTATTTTTATTAAGCGTGACTGAGTAATAATATACATCATAAAAATAATAATAACAAAAGATGCAAAAAATGAAATACTTGCTACTGCCACATAAATTCTTGTATCAAGATTTCGCAAATAAAAAAAAGTCTGGAAGTTTAATCTATATCTTATGATGATCATGTACATTTTAAGGCAATAGTCAGAAGGTAGGATTATTGAATACTTTATAAAATGATTATAAAAGGCAACCAAGAACATTTACTTACATTTTTTATCATAGCTTTAAAAAAACAACACTTACTGGTGATGCTAAAAACCTCATCCGTGTCATAGGAAAAGATAGAAGAAGACTGAACTCCACGTTTGTAGACACGCAACAATGCCCTGTTGCCCTCATAGTCTAAAAATTCATCAATAACAAAAGAGTAGTTCTTGTCCAGAATGTTCACTTCCACAGTGGCTTGATACGAGTCAGAGTCTTTGGTCACCGTGGGCATATGTGGAACTCGTTGAAAAAAGTAAATCTTAAATCGTCTTCTTGGGAAGTTTCTTTATTATGGTATTACAAAAGATGACCAATATCACAAGATTCAAATAAATTCTCTCATGTTCCTATCATGAGAGTAAAAAACAACAACAAAACAAAAAACAAAACAGAAGCTTGGTATTTTGAACTTTCCTATCAATGTAAACTGTTCTACTCACCACTGTGACTACCACCCTAACATAAAAATCGTGTGAATGAAATTAGTTCAAAAGTCTAACACGATTTCAAAAAAATTGAATGTTTTATCTTGGGAACAGCTTTTTGACGCCATCTCTATTTTTTTTTCTTTTTTTCTTTTTTTGAACAGGACCATACTTCCCTTACATCTTGTGACGAACTTTTTGGCCTTGAAAAATTCTGACAGTAATTAAAGTTCTTATATAAAAGAATCAGTGATCATGGTCAACATACCAGAGCCACCTGCTGCGCTTGGGTAAGTACCTTCGCACTGAAAATCATCAGCCCCAACAACGTCTATGAACACCAAACACAGTAACAAAGGCAACCATTCCTGTAGGCGAGTCATCTCTGAAGGTAAGAAGTTCTAAATATTAGAACCATTTTCAAGTAGATCTACACTAACTTTAAATCTGATGGCTTAGTAATAATACAATCAGGGGAACATTTAACTATCCAACAAAAGTTTACGAAAAGGCGAACAACCCAATATCAGATTTTTTTTTCTTATTTAAAAAAAAAAAAGCACATTGCAGCATTTTTTTAATTAGTAACAATTAATCCTATACATAAAGTATATTCTATTTTTTTTCATCTCTTCAAGTTTTCTATTGTAGTTGAAACTCTGGCAGATATTTTGGTCTGATTTTGTATAGAATGTACCTCATTATAGTCCTGCTGCTGAGATATGTCTTTGGAG
>JAWDGP010001468.1:70000-110000 GCA_033675545.1 Elysia crispata
GCACAGACCCAAGTTTATGTAAACCTCGCTAGATGTAGTACTGTCAAGTACCCTGAAGCAGGGTCTAAATCAGTACATTTTGTTCATGGTGTTATGTGCCATAAGCTAGCATGTTTTTAGACTTGTTTAGACTAGAGTGAGGGAAATCAAACATGCAGCTGACCTTGTTCTCAACAGGCCCTCCTGATGTCCCCCATTCCTCCTATTACTTAGCCCTGTCTGCTGTCTTCGCAATTAAGTTTGGTCTATTGTCTGGTACTTGGTTGACCAATTTCATTCCTTCTATGATCATATTTCTTCTATCAATAGTGTCATAGAACAGTTTTTAAGATTGGTACGCCCGTAATAATAGTTTAATAATTAAACTTATTTTTAAATAGAACTAAAGAATTTTGAGATGTTCTAAAGGTCTTATGAAACTGAAAAAGGGGTTTTTCGCTGTTTCCAGACTATTGTAAATCACCCATGATTCCTTTTTAGCTCTTGGCTAAACTCTTTTATTTTATGACATTCTTTGAATTTTGTGATTTGGTTTGGTTTACACAGCTGGTACCATTCCATACCAACAAAATTTGTACTCTATTTTGGTTTGTAGAACAGCAGAAATCTGTTTTGCATCCCTATGCAATCACCTTTTTGATATTCTTTTTGAAGAGATGGTTTTAAACATGCTGATTATGACACTTTTTTCAGTGACAAATGATAAAAATCTTTTTTAAGATATTTATTGGTAACAGAAAAGTCAAGGTAACACTCGCTTTCAATTTTTAAAATTAAATGTTTCGTAAGTTATCTAATTTTATCCCTTTGTTTTCTCGCTAATCCATTTACTATTCAGATTCACTTAGCTGGTTACTTCTTTAAATTTCATTTTTACAAATGCTCCCTAGTAAGACTGCTATAAGATGAAATCATTGTCTTTAAAATATTGTAAAACTTCTCTTTTAAAGGGTGTGAAAAAAATGAGTGGATTACTTTCCTTTAGAAAAGAAATGGTAAAGATGTCCCAATTTTTAAGCCTATACATTTATCATTTTATTGCATTATTTTGACCAGCTCATGTAAAGCATTACATTTATGAATTTTGTGTTGTTCTGTGAATGTTAATTGTTATAAATTTTGCTATGCCAACATGAAATTAAAAAAATTTCAAGTTGTACACAATTGATCATATAACTTTGAAGATCTTTGAAGGACATTGTTCAACTTATGACAGCTATGCCGTCCTTGGTTCATATGTTTGGGAGGCAGGTCTAAAATCTTAATATTTGATGTAGACCCTCTCTTTTGAATATCATTTTGGGAATATGTCCCATTTAACACTGAAACAGAGTAAAAAACCTGGATTACACTTGACAGTTAAATTTGATATCTGAATTGTAGTAAAACTGAACTCACCTCAAAGTCTAATAATTATATAATCAGTCGACTGAAATTTGAGTACTTATGCAGGGATGTCCTATGATTGAAAAAAAATATTTTTGTAATGAGTCTTTATTTATAAGTATACTCTGCCATTTTAAGTCTCAAAAACTGAAAGGTAACAATCTGTATCACTCTCAAAATTGTTTGAATTTATCTGATAATACCTATAAGATAAGTCCTAAACCAAGTAAGCAATTGACTCTGGTATGTCTCGTTAAGTAAAAAAAATACAAAATTTCAAATTTTTTCCCTCGGGTTGAGCAAAGCATGAATTGCATCTAATAAATTAGAGCCATGGTCTTGGTTTCATGCTCATGTAGTTAGCAAACAGACGTTTTGGGATTTGTTGGGATTGTAAACATATTGTCAACCCACATGGATCAAAACTAAAGATTTTTTTATCCAGAGGAAACTAACAAAAGAAAGAGGAGGGGAAAAAAAAGTGTGTCTGGTAATTAATGCTGTAAAAGCATAAAACTAAACTGAAGTTAAAAAGTTTCAAAGTCTGATATACCATTTTCTTCGCCATTTCAGATCGCCTGTACTTTGCCTCTTTGCGCACCAAACCAAAGTCTACAGCACACACCCACTATTTTTGTGTTGATGATGAGCTTGTTTATGAGAAGTGAGAACATGATTCTTTTTAAGTGATTGATGCATTTTGGTATTACTTGACAATTAGACAAAATAAGTGAAATCAGTAAAGTAAGGAAATAATTTATCTCTAGTTTAGATACATGTCTTTCTTTGCTAGTGCCAAATAGTGTCGAGAATTTAAGCCTTCCAAGGGCTTAAAGAATAAAAGAAACTGATTTGGTTTTATTTAATTATTTTTGTCAGAAAAGCAATTTCCCACAAGTGGGCTCTGACATATTGAAATACTGTGCAGATCTGTTGTGAAATCCTTCCAAAGGGCGCAACTGAAAGTTAAGCATATATTAGAAGGCAATGAGGATAGAAGGAAAATGTGGGTCAATTTTATAAAATTGTTGTTCGAATCTTAATTGTTGCACACAGTAGTTCCATAGCAGCTTACTTGATTTGGCTGATGATCTGACTTTCACAAAGGGTCACTGTGGGATTATGTTAGCCAGTTTATTTCAGTCAAATCTGGCATACTCACTTTCATTGATAGACTTACTTCACCGTTTTAAAATGCATTTAGTATAGTAGTTAAACTATGGACAAAATCATTCTGTAAGTTATATGAATGAGATTTTATTTCATGAACTTTACAGTGATATAAGTTTTGAAAGAAAGACGGAG
The DNA here is from genome assembly GCA_033675545.1 of Elysia crispata. Classification (NCBI taxonomy): domain Eukaryota; kingdom Metazoa; phylum Mollusca; class Gastropoda; family Plakobranchidae; genus Elysia; species Elysia crispata. The sequence goes on from JAWDGP010001468.1 coordinate 72,692, forward strand.
GCCTTAAATAAAATGCGGCCGCTCGGATTCAAAGAGTTAAATCATGGTTAATCATCTGGTTGCAATTTCTTTGCTTTGATCTTGATTTTTATAGATCATTAAAAGAAGAAAAAAAAGAAGTTGAAAATAACATTATTTTGGGAATATCAAGCCCACAGTAATTTTTTTATCTCTTGTTAACTTTTTGGGACTGGTGAAATTTAAATGAGTTTTTGCTTTAAAAGTGTGAGATTTGATTATACAAATTTTGCCATGTATTAATACATGAAAAATACTGGCATTCCACTTGTCAAGCATAATTTATGATCCTTGTGAGGAGGTCAATAGAAAAAAACTAAGTGATCTTTGGATATATAGACCGAGTAACAGTGTATGATGTTTGCAAATGATTTTTAATCAAAATTGGACCCGCTCATATTCAAATGAGAATTTCTTTAATGGTCTTCTATGATAATCAGCACCTTTAATACTGCCAAATTTTGGTCCAAACACAAAATCTGTTTAACTGCATTCTTGTTTATATAAATGGTTCGAAAAGCTATTTTGATTTTAGACTCAAAAAAAAAAAAAAAATAGATTAACTCAATGGCATGTAATCTCATATTATTAAAAATATATTTTAAATTTTTCTCTAGCTTCTATGCAGATTTTGGGCCAGTCAACCTAGGACTTTTGTACCGCTACTGTTGCAAGGTTAACAAGAAATTAAAATCATTTTCCCTGGCCAAGAAACGTGTGGTCCACTACACCAGCTTTGATGCCAGGAAAAGGGCAAATGCAGCATTTATGATATCAGCATATGCTGTAAGTTATAAGTGTTTTGATATAACTTTAACCAAGAAAAATTTAAACCTGAGAATCTTTTTTAAGGCTTGATATGTGTTTGTCATGTTAATCTTGTTAATCAACATTCATAGGAATGTTGTCCCTTAATGCTAAAAAAAGCACCATTTACTTTACAAATACTTTTAAAATTTCTAAAGTAAGCCCTTCAAATTACGACTCATAGGGCCAAAAATACTTAGATTTAATTTTCTTAGATAATAGCACGTTGCATGGTTTTATACTTTATATTCTTTTGAGTAGTAATAAACACAGATTTTACAGAGTGCTATAATTTGAAAAGATGCATGTGTTCCTACTTGTATTGTTAAGAGCTTACGATTATTTGTAAAGCTAAATTAAATCATTGAATGTTTAAAACTTAACTGAAATTTGAATGTCAACTTTTTCCCTGAAAAATTTGAAATAAACATGATGGTAACATGGTATTCAATTTACAAGCTTTTTACATACTTTATTAGATAATTTATTTGAAGAAAACTCCTGAAGAAGCATACCGACCCTTGGTAGCTGGTTCAAATCCTCCATTTCTTCCATTCAGGTTAGTGAAATGAGTGTATGCACTAAGAATACATTAGTTTGATATTGAACTTTGAAGTACTCAGTATTAAACCATTTTTACTGTCACCGTTTAGTTGAAGATCAATGATTTAAAATTATGCATGTAAAGGCAAGTTATGTTTTAATGAGTGCTATGGATTCTTTTACAAGTATAGATACAAAATCTGACAATAGACTAGTTTATGGAATGCTGCTGATGTTTGTATGAAATTATTTTTTCTTCTCTATATCTTTCAGAGATGCCTCCTTTGGGCCTTGTTCATATAACCTCACCTTGTTAGACTGTCTTCATGGCTTAAACAAGGTGAGACTTCTGAGTTTGGCAACGTTGATAAATTCAACTTCTATCAGTAATGAAGTTAAGGCAGAAATGGATCCAAAGTTGTGTAATTTAAGGGAACAAATTTTTTGTTTGAAAAAAATATTTTCAGTTACAAATTGATGGAAAGAATAAAAAAAAGAAAAAATACAAGATAAAAATAATCAAAAAATGAATGGAAAATTATGTGAAGGAAATTTCAAACAATCTTTGTTTATTTCATGTCGATGACATGGCTTGCATAAAAATGCTATCATATGTTCATCATGAAACAATGGAAAGAGTTGTCTCATGACACCTGTCATTAATTTTCGTTAAATTTTTTCTCAAACTTAACTTTTAGACTTAGAGAAAATACCCATCTGAACGATTTAAGTGTAAGTTGGTAAGTACTATATTTGTCCTAGCATTTTCAGTTTACTAAGTGGTCATTTTTATTACCTCTTATCTTATTGACTGCGGCAGCTGATCAACATAAGGGACCCCACAAGAAAAGCCATACGTCTTTGCAAAACTTTTGTTCATACTGAGAACAGTTTCACTGGTTTGAAAATTAATGTCTTTGCATTTATGGCTAATTTTATTTTGCTGCTTCAGCTGTATGTTATTTTATTAAAACCCATTTATCAATGAAAATATATATTAAGGACATTTTTCTTAAATTTGGTTAAACTTGAGTGGAAAGTGTGAAAAGATACCCCATTTTCCCATAAATGATAATTTGTTGTTTTTTTTTATATTTTTTTGTACAGGCATTGATCAATGGTTTTTTCAATTTTGAAACATTTGATGTTGAGGAATATGAACACTATGAAGTAAGTAGACTCCTTTAGTCACCAGATATCTAAAATTTGTAACTCTATCTGAAGTTGCTTTTCAGCACATTAATTCTTTTGATTGAAAAATAAAGCCAAACGAAAGTACTCTGTCCTTTGTTTTAAATGCAAAATGTTGCATACAAATACAGCCTTCAGATTGTCAAAAAGTACAGTCAGTTTAAAAAAGGAAAACAGAGTTACACATTGCCTTAACACACCAATAATTTCACTCGTTTAAGATAAAAATTTCATTTTCTGATTACAAAAATAAAGAGGGAGATGAATTCAATGCAACTGAGTCAAAGGGATTAGAGTTAAATAATATTTTTTAGCTTCTCGTTTTCTTCTTTACTGTTCATATCATAAATCACAATTTTTACTTTTGTTTCTGAATTTGTTAAACTAACACAAACTACCTATTTCATCCTGATTCTGAAACAGAATTTGGAGAATTTGGAAAATCACAGCAAGTTTTGCTAAATCAGATTATTGCTAGATATTTTCAAAAAGTACTTTTTGAATGGTTTGAAATTGCTCTGTTAAAGTAATGATGATAAGCTCTTAAGATTCTTTATGATTAAAAAGTGGCATTCTACAGCCAAGTTAAAGTCACACCAAAAGTTCTATATTCTGATCTTATAATCAAACAATAAAAAATTATGATAAGAGCTTCTTCTGGAATTTATTGGATTTTTGTTTACATTTGAACATCTTGTTCCAGTCTTGTCAAATTTCCTAGATGATTTTTTTTTTTTTTTAAATTTTTTGTGGTTATGTAAATGTAGGGGGTTCTGTTTGAATTAAATCATATTTTTATATTCTATTTTTAATGATTTATATGTATCGTAACAAATGAAGGAAAAAATAAAGAAAAAGTTCTATATCAGTCTAGAGAGTTACTTTTTAATGGTTTAAATAATAGAGTAAAGATTAAAACCTAATCTGGGGTGCTGCCTTATCATTTGCAGAAAGTAGAAAATGGTGATTTCAACTGGATTTTGCCCAACAAATTCTTGGCTTTTTGTGGACCTCATCCTAAGTCAAAGCTGGAGAATGGTAATATTTATTCTGCGAACATTCTGGGCATCTTTTTGCACTGATACTAGTTTGGTTTGAAAAATCTTCTGCATGCTTCTTTATCAGAGCCATGGTTATATAATTTTTTTTACATTTGCAGGCTTTTTCATTCATACAGTTGTCCTATATGAATGACATTAAAAAGGAACAATGAGTGCAGATGTGACATGTTATGTATTCATGGCTCAGAATCTTGTGTTTTGTTGCAGACATATGTCATTTTTGGCTCTTTTTCTATTGGTTGGTACTTCTGTGAGAATTCCACATGATTAAACAGATATATGTTTACATGTGTAAAAGCACAGTTGAAATTAAAATTCAAACAAATTGAAGAGATGCCAACATATGTTCTGCATCAGAGCAAAATGCGTGTGAACTTCAATTGTTTCACATTTTTCCCTACTAAAACATACCACAAAATTGAAAAATTAGAACTCTGTTAATTTACAAATCTTATTCTGGGTTTAATGAACGGCAGCAAGTGGAGAACGGGGATATGAATTGGTTTGTCCCCAAAAAATTCCTCGCCTTCAGTGGTCCTCATACAGAAACGGGCATCTCCAATGGTACGACTAGCACTTTGTAAAAGCAGAGTTAATGGAGCATACAGTTGTGCTTTGTATACTTTTGGCAATTTACTTGGTAGCAATGCTTCTAATTTTATGGATATGAGTCTCTATATATTAATACTGGCTTCAAATCAGCTTGTGTGCAGCCACTCATTTATAGTTCATTTTTTTTTGTGATTTTTTTTTTAATAAAAAGGCAAAATATCTTCAATTTAGGCAAGGAGAAGATAAAAAAATAAATTGAACTTTTTATTATCTCATAATTTATGGTGCCAGAAAACTTTTTTTTTTAATTGCTGAGTTAAAGATGTGCTATGTTTTGATTTTTCTCTTCTGCTAAGTAATAAATATGCTCTTTGAATAAAGAAAGGAAATGAATAATGAGGGACATTTTTAAATGGAAAAAAAAATTGCTAAATTTTATACTTTTTTGATGCTTAAAAACTACAAGCTTTGTTATTTCTTTATATTAGGTGTCTTTACAAAACACAATGATTTTTTTGTGTTTCCTTTCATAAACAATGCATTTTGTTTTCAAACTGTTTAGGGAAAAAATTGTCAACTGAGCGATTTAGTGCCAGGGATAACATTTTGTAAAACATCTAAATATTCAGAGAATCAAGAGATTCTAAAAAGAAATAATTAATGCAATATAAAACAGGCCCCTTTCTTCACTGCCTACTTATCATCCTTTGCTTGATCAAATAATCTTTGACATTAATTTGCATGAATTTATTTTCAGAAAGTTTGTCAACATTTTTGTACTCCTTTCATCTTTTAGGTACATAACTCTAAAATATATATTCTAACTGACCTCCAATATTGTAGCACAAATGAATTTTTCATCACTTTGGAACAGCTCTTTATATATAAATTTTTTCTTCAATTTATTTCTTCTCTGTCTGAAATTTTTGTACATTACCTTTACCTCTTTTTTTTTTAATTTCATTCTTATGAAAAAAAAAAGTACAATGTGAATTTTATGTGTAGCATAGAATTATGCTTTGTTTGCTATGTTTCTCCTACATAGGCTAATGGAGCTTATCATAGAATTAATCCTGATTTCTTTGAAAGTTTTTGTCAAATTTATTTCATAATATATCCAGTCAAATTGCACTGTTGAGTGTCAAGAGTAAACTAACGGAGCAATTAAACTGAAACGCAATTTTGTTTGCAGAAGGAAAAACTAGCAAAGTTTGAGATTAAACCTCAGCAACTTCTGATGATTTAAGCGTAACCTCATTTATGCTACATAAAAAATTACATAGTGACTGAAAGGATCACAGGAAGTTACCATTTTTAAAAAAAATTATTTTATTTACCCCATTCAAAGAATTTCTTTGATCTAGTTGTTGCTGCTTTCAATTTTCAGTTTCTGTGTAGCGAAAAACATTTTGGTTATTTCTTGTCCTCTGTGGAATTTGTGATATTCATTAAGGATGAAGTTTAAGTGCATGACTATTATTCATGCTGTGGTTCAAATATCTTTTTGTGTTTCTTAGATTTCAGAAAACAATTTCAAAATCTTTTTTTGAGTGGTCATTGTTTATTAAAATGTTTCTCATTTAAAAAAGATATTTACTTCTTGTCTATTATAATGGAATTTTAGATGGTTATTTACTTGACAGAAATGAAGTGTCGACTTATTTATTTTTTCTTCATATAAATACATATCTAACTCTACCAAATGTAGAGAGAAATTGTGTTTTTTTTTAGTGAGTATGTGTGTGGGTCTTCATCTTAAAACATGAGTGGGAGTTGAAGGAAAACATACACAATCAAATCCTTAACGGGTGAATTCTACAAATAATATGATCATATGATTTTTCACATTTTGATCTACTTTGAATTCCTTTTCACATTAAAAAAAATAAACAATCAAGAAGTATTTAAGATAACACAATCTACTAAGACTTGCTCATAAAATAATCTCTGACTTATTCAGTTCATTATGTTCAACCAAATTGATATACTTTATTTTTTCGCCCTCAACTATTCTCATTGCTCACACCCATATAAAAAAAAACACAAGTGTAATCATTAAAGAATTGATAATTGATATTGATATTAACTATTTGTGATATAGTCTTGTTATTCTGTTCCAGGGTACCCACTTCATGCGCCTGAGGCATATTTCCCTTACTTCAGAAAGCATAATGTTACTTCTATTGTGCGACTGAACAAAAAGATTTATGATGCAAGGCGTTTTACGGATGGTGGATTTGATCACCATGACCTTTTCTTCATTGATGGGAGTGTGCCTAGTGAAGCTATTGTCAAAGCTTTCATTGATCTTTCTGAAGCAACAGATGGAGCTGTGGCAGTGCATTGTAAAGGTAAATTGTCTGGCAGGTTAAAGCAATAATTGTTTTAGAAGCAAAAACCAGAGGCTGAGTTATACATTTTAAATGCTCCTTTCCATATCAGCATGATAACTCGTAACATTTCTTTATATCTTTTTTTATTTTCACAGTGTTTATGTTGTACAATGCTTGCAGCTTTTAGTTTGAGTAGGACTTCCTCTTGATTTTAGCTTATAAATATTTATGCTTTTTTTTTTCTTCTAAAAGTAAAATACTATCATTTTCATTTACAAAAACAAAATGCAAATATATCTAATAATACTTATATTTTTTTATTTAGATCTGAAAGAGTGTTTAAAAATGCTTTGAATTATTTGATAAGCCCAGCTGTTTTTTCTGTGTTTCTTCCATTTTGTTTGTGAAAATGTGAAAACATTTTGTTTTTACATTTGTCAGGGGACAGTAGATCTGAAAAAAAAAATCAACTAAATTTGTTCAGTTTCTTGTTTCATGTAATAGAAAATATTGGTTATCTCTCCCTTTTTCTTCTTTCCTGATTCAGCTGGCCTTGGAAGGACTGGAACTTTAATAGCATGTTATATAATGAAGCACTATAAGTTTACAGCAGCGGAAGTTATTGCATGGTGTCGAATTTGTCGTCCAGGTTCTGTCATTGGGCCACAGCAAAACTTTTTGGAAGAGTAAGTAGGAAGATTTGTTAGACAATATTTGGTGCATTGCCACAAAAAGAGATGTTTTGGGGCATTTAGAGATTTAGACTTATTGATCCTACAGATGAAAAAACAACATTTTTACATTATTTTTTATAATACATAGAAACATACAGCTCTTCCAGTAAGGTGATAAGCCAAGAGCCAAATTTTGAAGAAGTGAAAAAAAAACCCTTCAGTTTTTTCAATTCTGGGATTCAAAAGAGATGAACTTGTGTACTTTTCCTTTTTTATTTTCTTACAATTATGATCTTAAAAGTTATTTATTTCAAAGTTTTTTTTAATATCAACAAATTTATAATACCATTCTTCACTCAAACAATTTATTGAGCAGCCGTTCCACCTGCAATATTATAACTCACAAATCAACCATTTGACTCATGCTATCTTTTTCTAACCAAAAGAATAAACAACTTTTTAACATATAATTGTCTTGTTAAAGAACAGATCCAAACACATACAGACCTTACTCTAGTAAAAGAAGAAAAAGAAAAAATGCTCCCAACAAACCTAATAAGGTTTGATATAGATTAAATCTAATCTAGATTAGATTGAATGTGGATGAAGATGTAGATCCAGGGGATCTTATTTTTGTGATCCTTTTATCTAATAGTATCTTAATCTTGGACTTGGATCTATATTTAAAAGACAAAATGTGTCTTTTCTCCTCAATTTTCAATCTTGGAAAGCGTAGGCGTATAAACTGCTTGATACTGAAATAAAATCTTTTGTTCATCAAAATGAAGGGCTTTTTTTTTTCAAATCAAGCTCCACTGTAATACATCTTATTTTGTGTCGACACTACATATTAAGCTTTTACATGCATAAATATGATTAGAAAGACTTATGTGAAGAAAAATTTAAGAATGGCCATGCATCTTTTCTAACTTCTAAACATGACTGCTAAACCCAGAAGAACAGGCTTGAATAAGCCATCATCTTGTATCTTCTTACAGATCACAATCTTTTAAAATACTTATGTTTCGTGAATTGAAAACGGGCAACTTCTCAAATTGCACATAAGACACCTAGATTGTCCACAATGTGCACAAAAAGCAGGCCAAGAGATACCTCATTCTTCACAAATTATATGGCATGTTGAAGATCTGATCCTAACTTGCAAATTTATAAAAGCAGCTGGATTCACAACATAAAACATTGTATGAGGGAAATAATCATATCAGGTTTGTCTGAATGGAGAACAATCATTGAATGAGAGACTTGAGTAGACAAATCATGTCTGTTCTCTGTGCAAAAATATTATGTGAGCAATTCTTATGCATTTAATTGCTTTGTTTTTTATTGAAAGGTTCAATTTATATTATAAGACTAAAAAAATTCTGAGAAAGTACCCACTTTGTTGCCTTATAGGCTTTTTGGTTTGTTTGAGTCTACATGTATGCTAAGAATGTTTCTGTTTATTGTTGCTTGTGCTCAGACGTCAAGCCTGGTTGTGGAATCAAGGGGATCGATACAGAGAACAACATGGCAAACCTCGACGTGAAAGACAAACATCTGTTTCCAAATTACTCTCAGGTGTAGATGACATGCGCCTTGATGACTCAATAGAGAATGACAACCGTTACAATGATCTGTATGATAAAGTGAGTTGAATTTTGAATAGGCCTACACTATGCATTTAAAAATAGATTTTTATTTTTATGCATTTTTTCCTGCATATGAAGAAGCATAAGAAATAGTAAGGTGACCTCAAAACCCGAGGGGAAAACTAAAGACTGGAATTTCGAAGGAAAAGAATGGGAGGAATTTTGAATTACCACAGATATTCAATGATTCGTACAATAAAAGAAATAAAAAAATAAAAAAATAAAAACACAAAAAAAAAAAAAGCTTTAAAGGCCACAAATATAAGTTTGGAATCACCTTACGTATTCTTGTGATAATTGGAAACTAATTAGTACATTACTAGTCACACACCATTTTGAACTCTCTCAGGAATTTAGTTTCAGCAGAAATTGTATTAAGCACTGGGTATTGAGTTTAGGTTAAACAATAACTGATATAGATTTAAAATTAATTTAAAATTAGAATAGTTTCTTATCCCTTTTGATGTGTTAGCCCTCTACTTTTAAAAAAAATTTTTTTTGTTAATAAAATATTGGGAGAACTACACAATTCTTAGTATTATGTTTACAAGATTATGAAAATGTCCAATCTCATTATAAATGTATGGCTCATATTTATGAGGAAAAAAGGTTTATTGCCTGAAATATTTTTCTTTATTACCCTATGGTAGCACTATGGTACCCTTCTATAATAATAATAATAACAAAAAAGAAGAAATGCCCGGCAATTTTGAATCTTACCACAGCTTTACAGCCCCAACATTAGTTAAGCATTATGAAATGAAAGTTAAAACCTTTTAAAAAATTGAAAATTTTTTTAAGAAAATTCAAAATCAGATGGTTCAATTTTTTTATGACTCAAAATATTAAAATTGTTAATATGTTAAGCTTATAGCAATTCACTAACACTTTCCTTGTTGAAAAAAAGTTTTTACATTTTTTAATATATTTAAATGCTTGAAATTTTTCTTTTCAATTAAGCCACAGAAATGAATATTTAAATCATTGAATTTTTTTTTTCTTGGAAACGCAAAATGATGCTTTACCAATTTTCATTGAATTTTTAAACTTTGGATCAAGTTTTGGAATAATCTTTTCTTGAAATTGGAGTAGCAGCTCTAAGAAATTTTATCCTTTTTTGGTATGACATAATTGATACGTATAATTTAAAGTCAAATGGTCTTCATCCTTTCAATTCAAAATCCTTAATTGCTATCTATGTTTTGAATGTTTTCTTTATCTGTCACTTAGTTTTAGTCCCTTCAGTGACTATAGGCAATAAAAAAGTTCATTTTGCACAATATTAGAAAAGTTGAGAGAAGCAGAGTGAAATTAACCAATGTACCCAAATTTGCAAAGGTAATGGGAGCACAGACATGGAGGGTAGATGAAAGTTCTCAATAGCTTAGACTGGTTTTGTATTGATTTTGAGAGACATAGAAAACATATTTTTGACAGCCAAAATGTATGTGTCAGGTATTATTATTTGTTATAGTGAAAGCAGTCACATCTCCCTTGCTGTTTATTACAAAATTTTCATGAAGAACTATATAAAAGTTTTGACTGTTATAAACTGAGGCTTGAAATTAAACTTATTACATCCAATGCATAAAAATGACAACATCTCTCCCGAAAAACATAAAACTGGAGTTACTCTATTCTAAGAAAGAGAAACCAAAGAGGTACCCGTCTCTCTTGTATAAGAATTGGTAAAAAATGTTCAGTAATCGTATTGATCAGGACGGACAGGCGGGTAGAGATTATAGACCTTTGAATGCTCGTTTTAGTCATAATTTGTGACTCACTTGAAATTCAATCATTTTTTTTTTTTTAATTGCTTAGTGGAAGATTTTTTTTTTGTAACTGGGGTAAAATATTGAGGTTCATCTTGCACCAGGAAAATTATCTGTACGCTACGAAAAAAACTTTGATTCTTGATTTTGGTTAAATTTAATCAGGTTGGAATGAACATTTTTATTTCACCTCTAGTAATATTTGTTTTTGTTTTTGACATTAAACATGTTTCGATAATTCTGTTACTTTGTTTTGAAAGCATCTCTACTCAGGCCCAGTAACTAGAAGCTCTGGAGCAGAACCCACCCAAGGAGACAAATTAAACCAGCTGAAACTGCTGAGGGGAAAACACACAAGATCTGCAACCACAGGGGCTATTATGTAAGTGAATCCAGTTTGCTCAGTATATTGTTCGTGTGTTTGGGCAATTTAAAGTAAATTAAAAAAGTTAACACTGCCTATAACCTAACAATATATGCGCTAATCCTCCCCTTATTAAAAGAATTACTTTTGATAGTAAGAATGTTGTGTTTAAACCATTGATTAGGCTTTTGGTAGAATTTTAAATTGTACAGGCACACGTTTATGGCAGTGATATTGATAAAGGCCAATAATTTTTTTTCTCTATCTTTCTGGTGCATTCTGTTTAAGACAATTGAAAAGTTTTATCTGTGGTGTAGCTTGAATTTTTTTTATGCTTAACTTTGTAATGTTATTTCCTATTCACATAATCTCTTTGTATTTTCAATTTTACTTTATCTTTAAAATTGTGAGAAGAAAACTGTTATATATCTTGTGTATTTGAAAGTGTGCGCCCTTTCCTTTCCTTGTTTGATTCTAAACAGTCTCATGTCTAACACTTGTTTCTCCGAGTCTTTATCTCTTTCCATAACTTTGTGTGTCCTGATATATTTATGTTGCTTTATCACCCTCTTTCCTTTACCACACTACCCAAAATGAATCCCACGCATCTTCCTCTCCTACATATTGCCTCAGTTATGAGGAAATGAAGGGTCATAAACGAGCAACAACTCAGCCATCAAGACCAGGACATGCTCAAGCAGGTAGCAAAAGTGCCCATGGCAGTATAATGACTTCCCCTCTCAAATCTTCAAAAGTTGTGTCTAGCCATCACCACCAACACCACACATCCTCCTCTGGGAACAACCACCTAGGTGGAAATAACTCCAGTGTTTCTGGTAGCACTGCCCTTTCTTCGAAGCGTCACTTGACCCGAGGAACAGGGGGAGCAGTGGCAGCTGCCAGCTCTAAAAGGTAAGGTTCTTTATTGTCTGGAATTCAGTCCTCGTATACACCTTGAAACGTAGTAAGCTTGACAGTTAGAAGATATTAGAAAGAAAACAAACATGATTTGGGATAAGTTAATTCTGGGTTAATTCTTTGATTCTAGCATTGTGCCAAAGAGTGTCTAAAAGATAAAAAAAATATTCTCTTGGCCAAAATGTAGTGTGAAAAAAAAATCAAATTATCCAATTTTTTCCTGAGGAGCTCCTTTAAGAACATGAGATAGACTTAAATACAACTTTATTTGTTTCAAGTTTTGCATACATAAATACAACAGCTTTATTTGTTTCAAGTTTTGCATACATTTGATTTTATTACCAAATTTTAGTAGAGATAAAATTGCTGCAATTATAATTGACTTTTAATTTAACTTCTTCACTTGAAAGCTCAACATGTTCTAGCTCAAGATAAATGTAATAAACCCTGTCATCTGACAAAACCCTCTATATTTGCATTACGGTTTGAATGAAAACGGACATATGATATACTACTTTGCTGCATTGATGTCTACCTCTTGCATTTGAGTTACCAAACAGTCTCCCCTTATGATTTTTGTGTCATTAAGAATCACAGTGAGGGCTTCAGTATAATTTTTTTTTCTTAATTGAGTTTCTGTCAGTTCCTGCAATTTTTCATTCCTTAGCAAATAAGAACTCTTTTTTTTTCAGTCAAAATAATCACGTTTTTTTTCATACTTATTTATATTGTGTATCTTACTTAGTGATTTTTACCCATCCCCAATGAGGCAATTCTCAATTTAATATATGTAGATGTTGGTTTTTAAAATATCATTATGTTTAAAATCTTTTAGAATATTTGATGCAGTACGTGAAGAAAAAGAGGAAAAACAGACTTTCAAATGCATTTTTTCCATATTTAAATTCCGATAATTTTGGAAAGGAATGATCACATAAGGTGTTTTAAAAAGTACATACTAACATATGTATATGAATATGTTCCTTACTTTTCCACAAGACGTTTCCTCACATTTTGTCCCAAGGAATGAATGCTCTAAAACTTCTTATAGACTGCTTTACACACTCTATTTTTTTTTTCCATTTGTTTTTCCCAATGCCCATGGCCAAAAGAATAAAAAAAACCCTTAGAAAAGAAACAATGGTATGCACATTGTAGGCCCCTATGACCATTTTTTGCTGGAGAGATTTGTTTCAAATCTTTATCCTGGGTTACATCAAAGTATCAATTCTAAGACAATCATTTTTTAGCATTCCAAGAAACACATCTATGCCTTCTTGATTTATTCCAATTTTCATGTAATGCTAGAAACTCTGCATTATTTTTTCAAACTTCTTGGCCTTTTCACATCTAGCGCTTAATCACTAAAAATAAAGCACAGCTTTTGCCACATCATATGATATGAACTAATTCTGTAATTATACTTCTCTCATTGCTCATTCCTATAAAAAGTTTTTATTTTTGAGAAAATAAAAAGTACAGGGTATTTTATTTGATTGCCCTGAACCCCATTTTTACATATTTGGTTCATTAAAAGAACAGAAAACAAATCAAGAACTCTTCTATACTGAGGAAAAAACTTACTATTTATTGTATAACTCTTTTTGTAAGTGTGGTTGTACTGCATTCATAAAAAAACCTGTTTCTTAATTAATGCTGACAGCATTACTGGCTAGTCAAACAAGCAGACATAGAAACACTAGTCAGTAAATAAGTAAGCAAAAAATTACACTAATGTGAGGAACATCATGCTACTATCAAAACCATGAATAAATTAATTTATAGTCGATCAATATTATTTATTGCTTGCAAAAATTATCTTACCCAGAAAACAAGCATACAGTCTCAGGAAGAATCTTAATTCAAGGTATGAGCGTTTGCCTGTGCAATGGTGCTCCCTTTCAAAGTTACGTTGTATTCACTTTTGTTCCAGCCCCTTATTTGATCCCTAAATATTAATCCATGTATATTTTGTGATCCAACAGCTTACTTGTTGATTCAGTTTTCATAATTTTATGAACATGGACATTTTTATTTGTTGTAAAAGTGAATGGAAAGTAGAGGCACAAATATAGTGTGTCGATGCACTTTGGTTTTATCTGCTAATATTCACTTTTTTTAATGTTGTTTCACCCTTTTTGTTTCAATGGACTGTACAGAAAGCCTAAATACCCCTTCTGTGGCCCATTCTGTTTTTTTCTTTTTTTTGTTTATTAGTCTCTTAGTTCTTTTTATTTTCAGTTTTTAGCTCACTGGAGATTCTTGTTAGAATTATCATTTTATGCAACACAGTGTTCTTGATCAGTGTGAGTGATGGAAAGTCTGAATTCGGTATTTAAAGTCTGGTTTATTTGAATGCTTTGAAACTTAAAACTCTTAGCTTTTTAATTTCACCACCTTAGAGAACATTGGAGGATCATGTATTGTGTTAGTCATAAATCATTTTTATATTTCTTGAGTGAGGCCTGCTTCACACAAATATAGATTTCTTATGGTGTCCCCCTTTCATATATAGTGTAATCAAACACAAGATTTGGTTTCACTGCATGTCAGATACCAGCTATGCAACAAATGAAATGAATAGTGCATTGAGCTTTGCCAGGCTTTGTATGTGGCTTTGCAGTTGACATTCACTGATTTTTTTCAAGTGCAGCCAATTAAAGAATTAAAGAAAAGGAGGCTACTACACCACCTCAATTCAATTTAAATCATCCCAAGGACCAAACTACCTTTGACTAATGCGTCAGCCATTTTTGAAAATTGTAGAAAAATAAGGCAACTTTCTAAAACATGACTGGGCTCTCTCTCTCTCTCTCTCTCTCTCTCTCTCTCTCTCTCTCTCTCTCTCTCTCTCTCTCTCTCTCTCTCTCTCTCTCTCTCTCTCTCTCTCTCTCTCTCTCTCTCTCTCTCTCTCTCTCTCTCTCTCTCTCTCTCTCTCTCTCTCTCTCTCTCTCTCTCTCTCTCTCTCTCTCTCTCTCTCTCTCTCTCTCTCTCTCTCTCTCTCTCTCTCTCTCTCTCTCTCTCTCTCTCTCTCTCTCTCTCTCTCTCTCTCTCTCTCTCTCTCTCTCTCTCTCTCTCTCTCTCTCTCTCTCTCTCTCTCTCTCTCTCTCTCTCTCTCTCTCTCTCTCTCTCTCTCTCTCTCTCTCTCTCTCTCTCTCTCTCTCTCTCTCTCTCTCTCTCTCTCTCTCTCTCTCTCTCTCTCTCTCTCTCTCTCTCTCTCTCTCTCTCTCTCTCTCTCTCTCTCTCTCTCTCTCTCTCTCTCTCTCTCTCTCTCTCTCTCTCTCTCTCTCTCTCTCTCTCTCTCTCTCTCTCTCTCTCTCTCTCTCTCTCTCTCTCTCTCTCTCTCTCTCTCTCTCTCTCTCTCTCTCTCTCTCTCTCTCTCTCTCTCTCTCTCTCTCTGTCTTTCTCTCTCTCTCTCTCTCTCTCTCTCTCTCTCTCTCTCTCTCTCTCTCTCTCTCTCTCTCTCTCTCTCTCTCTCTCTCTCTCTCTCTCTCTCTCTCTCTCTCTCTCACACACACACACACACACAGAGTAGATTCCACATATAATGAACTGGCATGAGTCAAGTTCTTAGAAAATTCAGAAATGATTTAGAGTCCAGATCAGTATTTTTGTGTATTTTAATAACTCTGATTATTTGAACTGTAACTGAGGTTTCCAGGCAGACTTCATTGGAGCACATTATATGAGAAATATTCTTCAAAAAGCAGACTACATTAACACTGGAAAACAGTTTGTACTTCCTTTTTTTCTCTTTTTGCTACTTAAGTCCTTCAATTTAATATACTTTCATGGCAGTTAAAGAGAAAAATTCACTCATGTATAAAAATATGCCTTCCCTTTGAAATAAAACTGTGAATTACTTTATATGAGAGGTTGGAAGGCAATATCAATCCAAAGAGAGGAGGCTGAAATGGAATCTAACTAGCTCAAAAGTCTATGCCTTTAAAGAATAAAACCAATCAATAATTTAGACATTTTGTTGAAAGGCTCTGTGGGCCTCAGCTTCATGTTCATAACTGCTATGCTGGCTGACTGGAAAGTTATAGTGCAGTACTAACTGCATTATTAACCAGCATAAAACTAGCAATAAATTAAGCTGAGTATATCCTTATATGAACCCCAAGTACCCTTACTTTGTGATAATTATTATCATGGACTGATTAGGACTCATTTCACTGTTTGGTTTTTTCCAGAAGTTGTTTATGGAGACAGAGGGATTTAGACGTTTGTTTTTTTTTAGAGTCCAACTTGTAATCTTGTTTTTCTTGCGGTGATCCATACCATTAATAGTGATGAAAACATACTAGAGTACTCACCATGCTCTAACATTATTGCAATTACAGGAGACAGACTTGCAGAACTGTCATACCGACCTGTGTTAGCTGATTTGTCAATAAAATTAGAGGCTTTAGACTTGATTGAAATAGAAACATTATTTTATCACTAGAAATGAATTTCTGAGTCTATCTTTTTTAATTTTTCTTGAAATAAACGAAATGTGATAAAAATTTAAGTTTTTTTTTTTTTTTTTAAAGATTTGTAAAAGATATTTCTTTCAAATATTCAGTCCTACCTCAGATATTCCTTATGAAGATTTGAACCCATACTCTTTGATATATCGACATAGTGAGGAAGGATAACAATGATGAACAAGTTGGGTATTGAATTGGTTTCCTTGACCTTTTGGTTGGGACATTTTTAATTTTTAATTATGGTTTTGTTTTATAACTCATTATTGTCTCCTTGAAAGAAGATCTGAGTTGTTTTTTTTTTTTTCATTGCAGTGTTCACAATTATAAAATTTTTTTTTACTTTGAATTGTCATTATATTGGAAACAATGGGTCTTTCTTCCTTTTTTTTTTTTTTTGCTAAAATATGAATAATACCTGAATTTTATCTTATTTTTGTACTTTAAAAACATTTTATATACGGATAAGGAAGTTTGCAATCCTTTTTTATTTGTTTAGCTAGAAAGGGTATTCCCCATGAATGTAGCTGTGTCCTGGAAGTCTCAGCCTGCAATAAGGCTTTTGTTGAAAGTTTGTTTGATAAACTGAAATATTCACTTAACCTCTCTTGGAATGACCATTCTGAAAACAGTTGCATCTGTTTTTAATGAAATCATTCTCCTTACTTAATGCATCCATTTTTGTCCTAAAGGTGCTTGTTGTAAGAAAAAAAGTCTTCTAAACAATCTGTAAACAAGATATGTATTCCTGCTCATCAATTTTAAATGTGTCACCAGCTGAACCATCAGTATTAAATGCCAGTGTTTATTTTAGGCTCCTTTAACAGTGTTTTTGGATAAAGAATTGTTTTCTGTGCTATCTTTATTTTTTATGGATTCTTGCAGTTTTTAGAGAACATTTGATTGATTATAGATTAGAGATAAGATTTTTTGCAGCCCTCAGTATAAGTCGTCTCTTGCCCTTTCAGAGCTTCATTTACAATTTTCAGTGATCATGCTTGGTTAATGAAGCTATCCAATTTAAGTCTGCTTTTTATGTATAGTTGAACTAATGAATTTTTTTTCTTGACCTCGAGTTCAACCATTGATCTTGTGGCAATGTGCGATTCGATTGCATTCATCACATTTAAACCTTTCTCTTTTTTGCTTTTTAATGGAATGCATTTTATTTTCATGTTTTGCTCTTTGACAAAAACTTTTTGTTTTGAGTGCTATCATTTTTCAAAATTTCAGATGTGTTATTGCCAACAAGGAAATGATAACATGATTTTACAGAATTACACCTAGGGTTTCAAACGAATGAAAAATATTCAATAAAATTCTTATGAGTGGCCACATTTATGTGTCCAAAAAAAAAAATAACTATGGAAACTTCATATCTAATAATGAAAGCTATATATTTCTAGAAATTAATGCAAGATAAATTAACAGTCTAAAATAAATCAGAAAAAGTAGAAATTTAGATAAATTGTGGTAACGGCAGATTTGTTATATGGTCTTTTCTTCAAAGGATAAATTTACTCAAGTTGTCCTATAAAAGCAAACTTCTTTGTTTAAAAGTAAAAGAGCCTCTAAACTACAGTCATCTGTATATCATGATTAGCAACTCACAGTGCATATAACATAATCGAGTAATGAAAAAAATTTCATGAAATAGTGGGAAGTTAATGCAACGCCACGGGTTTTAACAAAGATAACATATGCTTTCAGAGATAATAATTATTTTGCTGATTTGTCTAAATATGGCAATGTTTTTGTTTGCTAATTTTGTGATTTTGTACTTCTAATTTTTATGTTGCCTATATTAGCAATACTTGCAATGTGTACTTCATTTAATTCATAGTAGCAACATGTAAAATATGTTGTGGTTTTTTTTTTGGAAGTTATGGAAGGTAAGTTTCAGAATTGCCTTAAGCTTATGGTTTTGAATATCTTAAATTTTGTTCATTAAATCTTTGTTGTCAAAGTTTATGGTATAATCATAGCTTCAAAGACAGGTAGAATTCATATGAATTCCTTCTTATTGTTATACTGTCTGCAAAATTTGTATGTTTTCTATGTTTAACGATCACCACATTACAACAATAGACTGTCTAGGAAATAATATCCTTCTAGAGGCATGCTATTGAATCATCAAACCAAATGAAATTTCTCAATTTCATGAGCCCATATTGCATTTGCATGTAATTTGACAGCAAAATGCTTATCTTCTGAAAAAGGTTGAAAAGGCCTCAATCCTAGCTGTAGCGCTGGTAGAGTGAAGATACTGTCATTTCAGGAAAAAAGTATTTTCTCGAGCTAAATATATAAAAAAAAGAAGAAAAAAAGAAATGTCAACCTTCTAAGAAACTAAGCCTATTTTTTCCCTTGAGCCCTGCTTCATTTTTATTCATCGAGCCAAAAACTCCCTTTTTTTAAGTCAATTGCTTCAAAAGTTTGCTTCTCTGTAGGAAAGATTCGAAGGTTATGACATAAAAGCATAAAATAAATGAATAAAGTATACTTTCTCATTCCATTTTCCTGAATTAAGAAGATTCAAACTATCTAAATTTCACCAAAGATGGACCATATTTTTTTTTAACTGTAGATCCATGATTTCCCTGTCTCAAACATCTAATTTTAAAAGGCAGAACTTGAAAAAGTTCATGGTGCAGTTTTTAATTCTTGAAATTGGGAGCTTACTTGATGATAAGTTTTGAAAAAGTAGGAATTGCTTTAGCCAAATTGGAAGCAGATTCTATCAATTTTTAAAGATTGCTGACCATTAAAGGCAATATAAGTGAAGCAGCAAATGGGAATATCCCATGAGTACTATTATGTCATCAAGCTTTGCTTCTGTCCTTCCCCACAACTACTTGAGCAGCCTTGTGTCGCCTCGCTTTGGTGGAGAAGACTTGAGAGACCATGGCCACACCAACCTTAGTGTGACTGGGGAGAACCGCTATGGCAACTCTGCCTCCACCTCTTCCTCATCAATGTGGCCTTACAAATACCACTTGCGCTCCAATCATACTGTAAGTGAAAGTTTTCTTGAGCCAGTGCCACTGAGCCCTTCAAGCCAACACCCACTTTTGCCAATCACATAGTTATAACACAGTATTGGACTTTTTATAGAAATAAGACACTTTGCTGACCCCGTGAGAATCTTTTGCCTTCAAAGTACAGTGTGCTTTCCAACTTCAAGTCTCAACTCCTGAAATGATCACCCAAAGCAAAGGATCTGTCTTTCATATCCATGTGGAACACTATGGAACACATAACACATTTTGATACCTGACATAAATACTAGGTTTCTTTGAAGCAATAATAGGAGCAGTTTCTCTTAGTTGTCAGTGTGATGACTAGGAAGGTCTTCAAACTTAATCTTCCTTGAAACAAGTCACCTTTTTAAAAAATTTCAAACTAATATTAAAAATAAAATCCAACAAATAAATGATGGATTGCTACTTTCTAAATTGCTCCATTTGAAGCAAGCAATGTATCTTAAGTGAACTATCAAAAATCTAATTGGTTTTCTCATTGTTTTTCTTTTATCAATTACAATTTCACAGCTCAAAGTATGATGGGGATGTTGTTTTTATAAAAGAATTTCCTTATTTGCAAGTACAGTCTCAGGTAACTTTCATAGGTCAGTGAAAAGGGCTTAAAAAACTTGGGCCACAAGATTTCAAAGGTTAGGAGAATTGATGTACAAAGCCAGGTGTTTATTTTTTTTTTCAGTCTTTTTCCTATTTGCAGACTTACTAATTTTGAAACTTGCTAACAAGTAGAACATATTTAGAGAGATATAGGAGAGACGTTTGAATTTTTCAAGAAGTAGGCTTATTACTATCAGTGTTTTTTCAGGCTCTTGTTCTTTGCATTTCCCTTGATTTATAAAAGAAAATATTTCATCTTAGAAGCAGAGTAAACAAAATCAAATCTTGAAAAAACAATATTAGCTTTCATTGGAATGTGAATAAGCAGAAGAGTGATGCTTGCTTTTTGCCATTCTAGTGGTGTTGATTGACACATATCTATTTTTTTGTATATTTCACACAAAACAAAGCAAAAGAGGACTAGACACCAAAACTTAGCCTGAAACTTCTTTCAAGTAAAGTCATTTGCAGCACTCATAAATAGATTCAGGTCTCAAATTAAAGTAGTTATTGTTCTGTTAAGAGAACATAGTGTTATCTAAAATATTTTTGTAATCAAATAAATGAATTCTATATGTAAGCCCACATTTTTTCATCATAATTATTTACTTATGCAATATTGATGATTGACACTGTGTGTAGTGTTGCTAAAGGTCATGAAGAAAATGAAAATTGAAATAATTTTGTTTCCAGCACTAAGATACCTCACTTTGATTTAAATTGAAATTGTTTTGACTTCAGTTTGTCTGCTTAATACCTTTGCATGCTCTTATTTTATTTTAACCCTTGTGGTACATACCTTACAATAAGTTAAATGTAGTGCAACAAGTATTTCATACACATTCTGACAACAGTGTAGAAGGCATGCTTGCATGTGTGCATCCATAAACATTTAGATGTGTTTCCAAATTTCTATCTTTTACATCTTTATTTGTTGTCATACTTAAAATTAAGAAAAAAAGATAAGTAAAATGTTTAAGGTAACAGCCCGAAATAATGCTCTGTAAACTTAAATGTGAACAACGGTATCTATTAAATTAATGAAAAAGTATGCAACTGTGGAACACTGTTAGTGTTGTGTTGATGGAAAAAGGTCAAGTTATAGAGATTAAAAAAATATTACTCGCAGCAAGAAGATTGGGAACATTCTCTAATGGGTTTCCACAATTGTTGTCTCTGCTTGCAGACGATGTCAAACAACCATCTTCTATTCAGGTTTGTCTATTTCAGTGATCGCACCAGTTTTACCACTTTACTTTCTTTCTTGCATTCGTGTGCGTGTTATTGTGTGGACAAGTATGTTCATTTGGATTTTTTTTCGTATGGTCATATTTATATATTAATCTAATTTTGATTCACTGATGTATTGTTATGTGGATATATGCATATGCTGCTTAAGTAATCTATTATATTTTCTTAGATCTGAGTTAGAAGGGGTGGAGAGATTGCTTTCTTTGCCATTGACTACATATTTAATCCTGTAAAAAGCTTCAAGTCCATGACTTTCATTTTGAAGCAACTCAGACGGACTTCTAACTAATATGAAGAGGAGAATTACCCATTTCTGAATGACGTTTTAACAACTTTAATCAAAAGATGATGTTAAAATTTCCATACTTAGGTATATTTTTTCTCACAAATGAAGGTTGATTGTTTATTGGACGTGGTTTAAGAAGTGCATCAAACTAACTTTGTTTTATTATTTGATAAATATTTATTTAACCTGTTACATACTGATTACTTTCTTGATGTACCTAAAAAGTTCCAACATTTATTGCAAACTCTGTCTGACTTTTATTTTTCTCACTATTGAAACCAAATATTTATGGTGTTTTTATGTATGTGCAGAATTTAAATACTATTTAGTGACTTTTATACTGATCGCCATCTTCCTAGGCTAATTTTTTTGGACAATTTTTCGATTTTGTGTCAGGTGTATCATATAATGAAAGAAAAGTGTTTACATCAAGGAAAAAAAAACAATCACCAAGAACTTGCTGGAAAAGAAATCTTTCTTGGCACATCTGCTGCTGTCTTTTCTTTTTTAAACCTCTGAATAATATCTATGATCAATATGAGACTTTGAATTTTTCCTATGCTGCTTTCCAGCTGAAATTCCCCAGTTTAATGCTTTAATTGTGGTGTTTTTAGTGAAAGTATCAATCATTTTCATTATCTTATTAGTATTTTATTTATTGTTATAATTAAAATGCAGAAAGCCATTGGTCATAGCTTTCAAACTGAATGCATGTATAAGAGGAAAGTTTCCTACTTTTAAAGAAAAAATACTTCAAATGTAACGTGCTATCACAATTTCATCTGCTTGTAAAATCATATTGGTTAAAGAAAACAAAGGATTTCAGCTTTATTCAGCTAATTCATCACAGAATTCAGGAGCTCGAGATAGAAAATGAAGTAACATTGGAGTAACCATTAGCAAATATAAATTTTTATGTTCAATGATTTTTTAAATTCTTTTAATGTAGCAAATTCTTTAATGATTAATCAGTAAGCAGAATGCTCACTCTTTAGAGACTTTGGACAAAAAAAAATGGCAAAAATAATCCTAGACTCTTGTAAAAAAAATCGTTAAATTTTTGTCAGTAAATAACACCTAATATGTACATTTACTGGCAGAAAAACTTTCCTATTTGTTTTACATTAAGTCTATTATGTTTTTTTTTTGTTCCTCTTAACCCCTCCCCCTCGAAAAAAAAAAAGAAATAAATTGACAACAAAGCACACAGGCAGCCATGTCTTATAATTATTGTCTACCTATCTTGTCAAATTAAATGTAGAAGTCTTGATTTACAAATATGTAACAGTTTAATTTGAGTGTCTCTCAGAGAAGCATGAAGAGCCTAGATTTGATGGATATCTAGGCAGTCTTTCATAACTGAGATAAGGATATACATGTAATATAAAGACCAATGATAGATCACAGGATTCATTCCTTAGCGCTACTATGAATTAATTTACAGATCTGCCAACACTATAATTTGGCTGTAATCTATTGTGGCTATTTGATACAGCCCCCTCATATTGGTGTAAATCGCTTAAAGTATGTGGTAGGCTACTATCACTTATTTTGTTTCTGCTGCACCAATTTTGGTTTTGATGTGGTCAGATTGAATGACCTTAAAAAAATTTGATCTTTATGTTTTAGCGTTGTCAATATCCTGTTTTTTTGTTTTTTTTAATATAAATTGTCTAATCACAGGGCTGATTGAAGTTTGGTTTGTTATGATGCAATATAATTGTAGTATTTTTTCCCCACATAAAAAGCGTATCAATATAACATAAGAATTGAATTGTTGTTACTGAAGATATATTATAGTTCAAACAAGAAAAGGATAAATGGCCAATGTGCTTTTGCATACATCACTTGTGTATACCTCTCTTCTTTGCTTTACAGTTTCATTCATAGATGTAGATTTTTTTCCCCCTAGTGAACCTAGATCTTTAGAAAAGTGCTTCGTACCTAGATTTGAAGTGCTACCCTGTTACTTGCTTTTGGGAACAATTTGGGTTTTATATTTATGATTAAAGGAATGCATTTTTTATCATTTATGTATACAAGGAAGTTGATTCCAATTTAACAGCTGCTAAAGCTTTAATTTATAATTTTTTTTTCTTTGACGTGTGTGAACATGTATTCCAAACATGGTTGTAGCCCAACATAAAAACCTTTTGGTATTTAAAAAAAAGTTATCCCATGCTACTTTTGAATGCTTGAAAATAAGATTCAAAGTGTACATGCAGATTCTTATGTTGGTTGCATTCTCACCTTTCTCTTATCTAAGTTGTTTTTTGGATGTTATTTGAGCCACAAAAAGCTGTTTAAACTATGAGCTCAAGTTCATTTAATTTTTAATTATGCATAAAAATATTTATCAAAACGTAAGAGGATTGGTAAAAAAGTGCATCTTAGGGCTTCTTTGATTTTATTAAGCTAATTTTTAAGGTTTTCACTGTAATCACAAAATAGGCTAATGCGAGTCACCTATGCATATTATATTTGTGGTGACAGTGCATCACATTATCTTTTTTTTTCTTTATTAACATTACTTTCTTATGGAAGGAGAGTACTGCATCCTATACATTTTATAGTAGTGACTGATTTCATACATCATGAATTTTACCAAAAAAAAAAAAAAAAAATCAACAAAAAAGAACTTATTTTATATGCAAATGAAATAAACATATGTCATTGCATATTCTTTTCATTGTTGAGATATTAGATCTGGCGAGCATTTTCACTTCTTGTCAGTGTTTTCTTGGCCATCAAAGTCGTTTCATTTTATTTTTGGTGACCAGAGTAATGACTATTTCCTTCTCCTGCACCCACAGATCAGTGCCCCTGTCTCGAACTACTAAGGCGACGATGATACGATGATGAACCACCAAAGTCAAGTGGCTGTTTGAAGGGAGAAAGTTTGGGGAGTTACACAAAGGGTCAAAAAATCAATCTTAGTCATTGGGTTTTGAGTGCATCATTCTTTTCAAAATAAGTGTTCTTTTATTGTTGAAATTCTGACTGTTAACCTAGGCAGATTGCAACTGTGATATGTCTCCAAAAGAAAAAAAAAAGAATAATGAAATTTTAGCCTTATACTGGCATTATGCTGTTTTTATCAATAGTTAAAATTTGTAGCACTCGTCCCACTCCCTGTTCCACTCCAGCCTCCTCTTTAACTTATGTTTTGTGTGACTGCTGTGGTGCCTTCTTTTGATGAAGGTTGGTTAAACATGAAGTGTATTTGGAAATAAGTACTTGCAATGCTTTTTATTGCACAACAACAACAACAAGAACAGTCAACAACAACAACTAGAAAAAAGCAAACCTGATTGTGGAATCCTTAAAGTCAATGAAAAGTTGCATTTTTTCCTCATGAATATTTTTATTTTGGTGCACAATGTGATTAAGTCATCAATTCTCTTTTATCTTTTATTTTGCATAAAAGCTGAACAAGGGCAACAAATAAAACTCCTATTTCCTCGAAGTTGCTGCTGAGGGCATCTAATTGTGTATTTTAATCAGATTGTTATTCCTCACTGCTTCTTTTTTTTACTCTCGACTTAAAAAAAATGTTGGATATCCATTGCTTGGATATGAAAAATGAACTGTATTAGAATACAAACAAAATTAAAAGAAGACAACCTCCTTCTAAACTTCAAACCAACAGGAAAAAAGAACATCGCTAGATTATGTTACTATGGTGTTATATGTTGCTTCCTGTTTGAAAGTACCTTCCAACCAGATATTGACCTCAGGCATTCTTTGCTCCCCAAGCAAACTCTGGTAGACAAAGTGGAGCTTGAGGGATAAGCACTCGATTCACAGAAAAGCTAAATACACTGATTAATACAATGTGAAGCTCATCTTCTTTAGAAGCATTATTGTTTTGGACAGGGATACAAAATAAAAATGGGTTAAAACCATAGACATCAAAGTAGTAAGAGAAGAAGAAATTAATTTCGATTGTTGTATGATTGTTCAAGGTTGAGTTTTGTTGAATTATCCTCGGAATCCCACATGATTCATCCCATGTTGACCAGCCAAAAGTATACCAGCGTAAAATACTACCAAATACATACATTTTTTTTTCTTGCTCTTAGTCATCAAGCTCTTTGAATCATGTTCTTTTCTATTATTTTTCTTCCATTGACACAAATAAGCATACTCTTAAAAGCACACATATACCAATGCACATGAATGAAGTAAAAGATGATGTTTTATTGATCTGTACATGTTTATGGTTTGGCTGATAAAACTATATTTTATATATTTAACAATATATACATATAACTTAGGCAATTTATTACTTGATGTAGAAATTTCATGTTTACCTTCTTACCCTACAGTGTGAATCATGGTTTTTACCTTGTTGCCCATTCATTGTCTAGACAATTTAGAGATGCATTCATGTTATTGTTTTGGAAGGAGGCTCTTTTTGTGCCAATATACATATGCTTCTCAGGTAGGCTAGCATGAGTTTTCATAGTTTAATGGAAACCTGTGGTTGTTCAAATATTGGCAGTAAATGTCTTACTTTAATCCATGCCCCATTAAGTTGTGAGTGCTGGAAACAAGTCACTTTTATGTTGTCAAAGGCATGAATGTAAAAAAAAAAAAAATTTAAATTGGCCTTTCACAAACAAGGGACAATTGACAAAGGACCTGCAGGCTGGATTAAGTTGGTAAAACTCAATCATTCAAAAGTAAATTTTGGTGTCAGCTCTAGGCCTCTTGATGGAAATATTTGGGAATTGTGTCTGAATTTGTGCTATGCATCTTACCAATGTCCCTTGGTATATTTTGCCAAAAACTTCTTTTTCCTTGTGTAAATGATACTTGAATGCTTATCTTGGAAAGGTCTCAAGTGAATTAGAAAATGTGCCACCATTGTTTACCTGCGTTAATCTTTTTTATTCTGGTGGCCGTGGTAAGAGTTGTGGGTTTCCATAAATTGCTAATATTGTACGTTTTCTTCATGGTTTAGTAGTTTGATCAGAGTAACTTTGCTTATTATTTTATCTTTGCATTTTACTTTTACATCAGAGGGAATCTAAATCTTTTTTAGTATTTGCAGGCTAGGAGGAGAGAGAAGCAAAATCAAGCTGAGTCAAGATATTTGAATACCTTTGAATTGAGAGTTCAAAAAAATTTCATGAGTTTTTTAAGTGCAGCGTTTGAAACATTTGAGAACATTGATACTTACATAAACATTTGTTACTCATATCTCTTAAAAATTTGGCCTGTTGTACATCACTACTGTAAAAAAATATTGCTATGATTAGTTTGTGCTGATTTAAGAGAAACATGTTTATGCAACCAGTCCCTTTTGTAAGAGGTTCAGGAAAATTTATGAATTTTAAATTAAAAGAGACATAAAGACAAGGCAAATTTAAATTTTAGTGTTACGAGAAAATGTGTTGTATAAGGGTGAATGTTGAAATTCTTAATTTAAATCAAGGTCTTTTTTCCTCAAAAAGAATATATCACAGTTATGTTTAGATCCTTGATTTATAATCAACTCACGGAGAGGTTAGAAATGGTTGTTTTTTTCCTCCGCATTTTTCTAATAAGCTTCCAGGATCTCTCAAGTCCTAATGCCTAGCTAGTTAATGATAGTTTCAAGACAGGTCATGTAACATCTAAATTATTTTGCATGAATGTTCTTCTCTGGCATTGCACATTTTGCTGTCTCATATTAATAGTCATACCAGATAGTTTTCCACTTAATGGACTCATGCTGGCCATTTTTAAAATGACATTTGCTTATGTTTAGTTTGCCAAACTTGAAATGATTACTCTTTAGAGGCGTAGCAAGATAAATAGGACCTTTTTTATTCTGAAATCTGGGTATGCAATGTCAGTTTATTGACTATCTGATAAAAGCTATCCTTTTTTTTTTCTTGAATACGTTAAACATTTACTAATTCTTAGACAGACTCCTCCAAAAATAAAAAAAACTTTCTATATTCATAAAATGTTAAAACCAGATCTCTGAAAGTAAAAAAAAAACTGAAATATAAGCATGAAATTAAATCAGCTATATATTTTTTCTTAGTAGTGGTAGCATTCAGGTTTATTTTTTGTAATTTTTGCAGATTTTTAACTTGTGAGCATTGCATTTTGTAGGGTTATAAGATACCACTACTGATCCTTATGTAACGTAATATGACTTTTATTAGAGAATATAACTGGGAAGTGTCGCTCGAAAGTCTCAACAACCATCATTAGGCCTTGCAACCATCTTACCATGTACTCTGCAAAGTAACAGACATGCCAAATTAGGGCAATAATTTTGGAATTAATTTCCTGTAATTTTTTACCTGAAGCAAATGAAAAATAAATTCCAAGTAATGGATTATGTGAATGATTTGTTGTTTTATTATATGTTACATTTTTATTTTATTTTTATTTTTCACACACACAAAAAAATCATATTTAGAGGAAAAAAAACTCCCTTAAGTTTTTTTTTTTCCTTGTATTGTTCGCACACCCTCATATTCAATCTTCTTTGAAAAAAAAAAAGCAACCAAAAAAAGCAAAAAAAAAAAAAACAATACTTTTTCTTTGCCTTTTTGGCACTTTGTTGATGTTATTTGAATTGTGGTTAACTTAAGTTAATGTGCTCTTCTATTTAATCCTCAAAGCGTTTATTTCATTCTGTGTAACTTTGTGTTGGCATTAACATTTGAGTTTGCATTTGAAAATTGTTTAACTCTTCAAATCTCTTGAAATGCTAGGGATGGTGTTTTCTTTTTTTTATTATTTATCTCCTTCCTTCATTTTCAACAAAACCTTTGCGCTAAATTTTTATCAAGAAAGCCTGTCTTTATGTGTGAAAGAGCCAGGTTATATTTCGATGTAAGAATTGTTTGACACCATGTTAAATTCCAATGAAAGATTGAAAAGGGCTGAAATAAGAAAGTAGAGGTCTCTTACACAAAAAGATATGAGCCTGAAATATGTTGCGGCTTAAGACATTTCAAGTCAGTATGGAGGAGATATGTTTTAGCGCTTTTTTTTTTTTTCTGTGGTGCTTCATCATCAGCAAATTTTCACCTTTGAGGTTGTCTTTGTATCATAGATATTCGGAGAATACCATTTATACTCTGGTAATTTATATATAATGATATACATACAGCTTACTGAAATTCTCTGTATTTAAAAAAAAAATTACACAAGATGATTTGCAATGCTTCTTTCAACTCATGAAATGAGACGATTTTGAAGTTTCATGGTTCTCTTATTTGTATACTTTTTAATGTATTTTTCTGTTTACTTAAAGTAAGTTTTTTTTTTCTTCTTTTTTATGTCCTAGGTAAAAGTGATAAACATAATTGAGAAGAAAAGGCGTAGCTTCATTACAACCAGCCATAAGTAAAAACTTATCCCTCTATGAATATTTATTTTTCAGTTTATATGGCCACACAAAAATTATACAATTGTAAGTCTTGATTTATTCCTGTGCAGCAAATTTTTTTTTTATCTCTTTGACACTGGCCAAGGGAAGCAAAGCTTAGATGGTATTCTCGAAATAGAGTAAGGCCTCCTCAAATCTATGCTCAAGACTACATTAAGATATCTACTGTGTAAAGTATACATATTTGGTAAGTGAACTTCTTAGCAGGATTGTTCACATAGCTGATGAAAACAAGCCACTTGTTCTATGCATTTCTTTTAAAATGAACTTTATCATAGCTTGAAAAATAAAATGATTATAGCCAACCAATGATGTGAAGCTTTGCGGTTATGGTTTTTTCCTTTTGGCATGTCATACTCTCAATCAAGTTTAGACCTTCGTTGTGCTTTTTAAGATCTTACATGCTGTTTCATTTGTATTTTCATGTGAATTCAATGAACTTATGAACCTATGCTAAAATAAAGTGAGCTTCATGTTGATTTAATGATATTAAGCCCAAATCAGAAATTCTTTGAGAACAGATTTTACTTTGAAATTTATACATAGTGAATGGTGTAGATAGTGATATATTTCTATATAGATGCTGTGTATATGCAATACAGAATTACTGGATATTTAAAGATACATTTAATCCTAGTCTTATATTATAATTCATTATATGGATCTGTATGATTATGTTGTGTCATGATGTCTTATGTTGGAGCAAAAGATCTTTCTTTTCAGAGATGGCAGACTATTACTTTGAGTGACAAAGCAGGATTGTAAGCAACCAATGTTTGTATTCTGTAATCATCACCATTTGATTGTAAAGGAAATTTTACTTTTTTTAAAGCCTACCATTTTCAATTTATTTTAGATTCTTACATGTGTCGAGAATTATCTGAAGCTGTGGGTGAAAGTTTAGATATACTGGATTTTATTTGAAGAAAAGGAAGCAAAATTGTTTCTTTCCAAAGGATAAAATATTGTCTGAATTTTTTTAAAACCACCTTTTATGTAGACACAAAATTGGATCTCAAAGCTGATGTAAATTAAACCTTTCAAACATAAATCAATTTATATTCTTTAAATTTCTTTAACTTAAATATATTTTTTCACCCTTTTTTTTTGTTGATTAAGATTGCCTTTATTGAGGACTCTTCCAAATATTAAAATTAATCTTATTTTGTAAATGTTTATTTTTGTTATTATCATCATCATTGGTTTATTGTTTATTTTTTTTTTATTTATCTTATCAGTGTAGTAATAATTAATTTCCTTATGTATAATGATTTGTCTATAATTGCACATAACGAATTTTTTTAATGAGAAAAAACAAACAACAATCATATTATTCGTTGCCTTATTTCATATTGGCCTTTCTTTTTTTTTTTTTCTTTTTTATTTAAGCAATTTATGCTCAAAGGTTCGTAGTTTTTTTTGTTTTTTTTTTTTAATATTTGTTGTGGGGATTTTAGTTTTCACCGTTTTCAACCATTTTATATGCCTGCTGTTTACTGACCTAACTGGCCAAGGAAGTGAAGGCAGTTTCAGACCTTCTATCCTTAGATTGTGAATGTTGATGCGGTACCCTCCAGCCTATGCTAATTTTTAAAATAAACCTGAGATATTTTTGGTAATGATGCCATCTGTTGTAATGTATACTGCCAGTCCGTATTATGTAGAGAGAGTGTATGTGTGCGTGTAAAAAATAGGGTAAAATTGGGTAGTGCCACATAAGTTGAAGGGATGAATATATTTCTGGGTATGATCTATGCAGTTCTTTTGTATAAGTTCATTTCTTTTTCTAGTAGAGGGGGAAGGGGATGCTCAGTTTGTGCTATGTGTATTAAACAAGACTGTAGCTGCTAGCAGCATTATTGATTTCCCAAATCGAATCAACACGTTTCAATATAAATGTATTTGAAAAAGAAAAAAAATTGAGAAATCAGTGCAAGATAATATGACGAAATGATGAAGCATTGCATTGCCTCTCGCACTTTACATGGTCGCTAGTTTTATGTGAAGTGTGTATCAGCATTTATTAAGTCCCTCTGGCTGTTAGCTGCTATTAATAAAATACTTCCTACATGATAAAGCTCAAAAGTTTGCAGCCCGAGGGTGTATCCTTCCTAAACCAATAGAAAAAAAAACTCTTATCAGTTTTAATATCAGTTCTATTTTAAATTTTAATGAAAAGCATTTTTATCATCAAACAACTTTCCATTATCTTGAATTATGAAAATGATTGTGCCACTATCGACCTTAGATATGTAAGACTAAAATTAATACAAGTGGTACTGCTGATGTTCGTGGAAATGTTAAAGAAAAAAAAAAAACGAAAACAAAAACAAAGACTAGTAAAAGTGTCCGAACTAGTTGCTTTAATATTGATTTAAATAGTTCTGTATTGATAAAAAAATATGAGTTAATAATAGAAGACTTCAGTTTTATAAAATACGATATAATCTTTTTCCGAACAATATCACACAATAACTTTTACTTTTGATAAATGCTTGTTTTTAATAGGCCCACATCGTATTTTTATACATCATAAGGATTAAATATTGAAAAACAAAAAACAGAAAAATGTTTTCAGAAGACTTTCAAAAGCTCAAAGACGTTATGTGCTAACAAGCATGAAGTGTCCACATTCACTTGTGCATGCAATGTAGAAAATACATTTATACATTATATTTAGAAATTAATACATAGTGTATTGATTTAAATATGTCTAAGAAATATCCAACTCAATGAATGGAATCAAGCAGGGAATTACTTCATTAATTTTGCTTTATTTTGTTATAACAACTTTTTAAAAAATTCAAGAGTTTGAACAATTACTGAATTCATGCTAAATTTATGAAAGTACTCCAATAATTTTGGGTATGTGAAACTAGAAACAGAGGCTCCTTTCTGCAAGTCTCTCTGCAAGTGGTGGCTGTTCCTTCCTTCGAACGTTCAAACGTAGAAGTTCAGCATGGTTTCATAGTGTTCTTGCTGGCCTGATATACGCTCAGGTTCGCCTTGACTCAACGCAAACGCCTAAAAGAAAAAAACGAGGAACACTGCAAGACTGCCCATACTTTATATCTTGATTATCAGCGCTAAATTATGTCCTAGAGAATCTAAGAGAAAATTTGTTGAAAAAGCAATGGCATCTTGTTTCAACTATTCTTTATCCTAAATGCAAAATGATAGTTATAATTCTTGAAACAACTCGAGCAATGAAAACGGTACATAGAATCACTGATATTACGTATCATCTTAAGGTGAATAAACATCTACTAAGCAAGCATACAGTTTCATGTGTGCTGAATTTGTGCTTTATTCTGATGATTCTTTTAACAGCATATTACCATACATGTAAATAAGATTCGAAAAGTCTATTTATAAACATTGATCAATTTTAATTTAAAAATTGTGTGCTTCCCGGAGGTAGGTATGTTTCACAAGGAAAAAACTTATGGAAGTTAATTCTCACCTCTAGCTCTTCAAGACTTGTGTCTCCTGATTCAATCTTAGCGCCAATTCCTGATCGATAGCTTTGGTAACGATCCTGAATATAATAGATGAATAAGAACAACCACACTAAATCTTTTTTTGTTCTTTTTGTTTTGAATACTAGTCCATCAAGACAATGGAACCTTATTTATGGAATGCTAGAGATTCAAAGAGCCTCCCTCCTGCCCTGGTCAAAGAGAACATTGATAACATTATTGGTAAAGTCTCAGTACATCATATGCTTTCAAATAGCCAATCCTCGCAAAGCAGTAAATCACATCCCCCAAAACAAGGTGCTTGCCAGAAGAAATCACACCAGCAAAACGCTGTTCGTCTTATGAGTTTGTGCAGGAATAATTATACCGAGAAAAGATTCTTACTATCGTTTGTGGCATGGTCATCTTTGATATTTAACATTTAAATACACAATGTTTTCGTCACGACAGAATGTCATTTTCTTTAAACAATATCATCCCGGGTCTGTCTGGTCAGTGATAGGCTCTATTTTATCAGTGTTTTAACACATTGATCAATATAGAAAAAAAAGGCCGATTCAAATATGACGATCCTGGTTTATAAAAACCCAATTACAGAGTACAAGGTTTACCTCTACATGCTTGCTCATAGCACCGTCTTTGAAAATGTTGGCTGCGACCTTCAGGCCTCTAGCGAAAGTGTCCATAGCGCCTGCGCGATGAAGCGTTTCAAGTTAACAAAATTTTCCGTTTGATAGAGGAAACTATAGCCTTTAACTAGTTAACTTTTATTTATAGTTATCGGGGCTATTAGAGTATGAGTATCCTAAGCCGCTTTCTTTCAATTTTAATTCTAATTTCATTAATGTTTTTTCAAGGCAAAGGAGAAAAAATGCTTCAGATGAATAAAATATCATTTACTGTCTTCCATATAATAAAACACATGACTACATTATTTTTTATCGCTTTTTGCTTCATATAATTATATCAATACAAAATAGTTTTATCTGTGCGATTACTCGCTTTAAAATAAAAAAAAAAAAAGATAGATGAGGAAGTGGAGAGAAGCACAAAGCAATTTTCTTATATTTTTACATGGCAATCATAGACGTAAGCAAACCAAAGCAAAACAACAACAACAACAACAACAACAACAACAACAACAACAACAAAAAAGGTCGCGTTGAGAGACAAAGAAAGTACATAGTAACTTTACCGATATGAGAAATAAACATATCCTTGAGGGCGGTGGATTCTCTGCGGACTTTACAGTCGAAGTTGAGGCCGCCTGGCTGAAGTCCTCCCTGGCGGAGAACAACCTAGACAGAGAGAGAGAGAGAGAGAGAGAGAGAGAGAGAGAGAGAGAGAGAGAGAGAGAGAGAGAGAGAGAGGGGGGGGGGGGAGGGGGCGCATTAGAGGTGAGCTACTGAGGTCGCAATATCAGCCGCTTCAAAGTCTTCAAACTGTTAATAAAAATAAAGGAGTCGGTTTCTTTTTAACATGAAGATATTCAAATTTTATAGAGACGGGCTGGAGTGCTCAAAAGCAGGAGTATGATTAAATGATTTAAAGAAATGGAAAACAACCCTACCCCTCCCCCCAAAAAAAACAAAAAACAAAACAAAACAAAAAAAACCCAACCCATTAACAACAGCAAAAACAAACGTCAAAACGAATCATGACAGATGTACCTGCATGACGAACGTGGCGTTTTTCACATCCATGGGGAACTGGTCAGTGTCCCAGCCGAGGTCTGGCGATCCCGTGTTGGAGTCAATAGAGCCGAGCATGTTGTAACTGGGTGGGTCAAGGAAACAAACAGCAGATCACTTGATTAGTCACAGGGTAGCCTGAGAGTAGAATTTCAGGCAATTCATTGTCCTCAGATCACCCACATTGAAAGATCGATGAAAAACATGCATATGTATTAAGTTTACTATCACCTATTCCATGCGAAGCACCGTAAAAAACAAAACAAAACAACAACAACAACAACAAAAATGAAGAAGAGTTTTTTTTTTTTTTTTAATGATGTTTCTTAGCTAATCACAAAGCTCCACTATGACATTCAATTTTCATTGACCTACCACTTATTGAAGCTTGCTCTTTGATAAGTTAAATGTTTTTTTTTTAATTTTATTTTTAGGCGTGAAAAGTGTATTCATCCACTCAATAACAATGATGGAATGCATTTGATTTGTATTTACAAATCGAGCTGTAGGTGAATTATTTTTTTCCCTAGGGTCAGTGAGTGTCGTCTGATGATTAAATTCTGTTAGGTAGTCAAGAGGAGTGAAGTGTCCTTTTTAAAGACGTAATTCAAAATTGATGGATAAGATCTTCATCCGCCAAAAAAAAAACAAAAAAAAAAACGTTCAAAACAAAACAATACAAAGTATATATTTTTAAACGTACTCAATCCCCTTAAAAAACCTGATAATGATAAGCACATTTTTAACCTTCAAACGCACCCGTTATTTTCTTTTTAAGATGAAACAAAAATAGTTTATCTGTGCGGTCTCGTGTGCATGGATTCAACAGCTAATCTGGTCATAAAAATGAGATCGAAGCGAAGAGATCAACTTACGCGGAAGACATGACGATATCATGCTCGTAAGAGTGACCAGCCAGAGTCGTGTGGTTCGGTTCAATGTTTAGCTGGAACGGTATTTGTGGAAAGGGAAAGATGTAAAAATCGTTGGAACAACTCTTTATTATTTTAAATCATCTTGATTACTTTACAGCAGAACTGTATAGCTACAGTTAAACTAGAGACAATAATAACAACAACATTGGCGACGAGGACAACAACAAAAACAACAACGCCAATAACAATAACCACAACAACAACAGCAACAACAACAACAACAATAACAACACAGCAGCAGCATGAAATGTAACAATAACAATAACAACAACAGAAGCAAAAAAAAAAAAAAAGAGATAATGAAATTTAAGGCTCTGAAAATATTTTGTTCGTTTTGGAAACTCAGTCTTAGCTAGTTTCTCTCCATGTATAAGTTATATACATGTAAAACACGATATACCGACTTTAACACCTACCTTGATTTCTTTCTCTAAGCCGTAGGTCCGCAAAAAGGCTATAACGGTCATCGCATCTGGAGATATGGGCCATGGACATAATAACCGAATTTTATAACTCATAACAATAAATATTTTAAAAAATTCAACTATCATTTCTATCATAGAGTTAAGTCCCAGTTTAGATAAAACATGCTATCGATTTCGCCATGTTATTTATGTCTAAGTAAAGACTATGACATGCCGCACATAATTATCATCTGGCATCGTATTCGCCCGTTCAGAGTGGAGTGTTTTCTTTATGACCCGACTATATTGATAATGTTCAAAGAAACTTATACGATACTGCGCTAACCTACGTAGAAAAGACGCTCACGCAGCTGCATTGTATTTTTTTAATTGAATGTCAATCATTATACAAGTACGTTTAGTCAAGAGAAAAAAAAAAGGAATAGATAAGCAAGTTATTATTTTATAATATAATCTTGGACTGCATTGTTTCTCATTCAGATGAGACATACCCTAATTGAAGAATACACGGCTAAATTTGCACTCAAATTCCGAACTCAATAGTAAACAATTATGTTTTAATTTTATTTCAGCCGACCAATCAGTTTATAGCTATAATTTTTAAAATAACAAAGAAGGCTCATAGAACCTTTTTTTTAAATCTCAAACGACGTAATCTTGAAGAACTTGAACTTAGTATTATAAACCAGAGCGATCTTACAACATCAACAACTAAACTGGTTATAATCATATGTTTCAATGTTTGTGATTAGTTGTTTTTTACATATTGATACAAGAGAGCCATAAGGACCTACCGTAATCATACTGGTGTTTTGTTGGCTCCTTGGGCTTTGGTTCAATAAGGAAAACGCCCTTGAAACCAATCTTCTTTTTGTATGCTGTGAACATCCATAAATTGCCAACGTTAAATGTGATTTGAAACTACAGACCCTTATTTTGTAACAGGCAGTATATGAAAAACGGTTTAAAAGGTAAAAAAAGAACAAAACCAAAAAAAAACAACAAAACAAAACGAAAGCTCTAAAAGCAGGAAATAAAAAAGACTTTAAAACGTAAGTAAAGAAATAACAAACATTTATGGATGCGGATGATATGGCTCTATAAGTATAAAAGTTTTAGATTATGCGGTTACCTAAAGTGCAACTTTTTGTGCATGAAAAGTAGGAAAACAAAAATTAACAGGCAACGTTTTGACTTCATTAACACTTCTCAAAACAACGCAACCAATTGAAAAGATTAGATAGCACTCTGATAAACTTATGAGACTAATTTTAAAATATTTGACAAAATTTCGTCAATAACAGATGAACTTTGTAACACTGCAGTTTATTGTCTTACCTACTGCTAGCCTGAAAAACGTGGCCATATGGTCGAGCTCTGACCTGACATTGGTGTTCAACATACTGTGGAAACCTTCTCTGCCGCCCCAGAACACTGGCAGGGATTAAGGTGAGTAGATGGTCACGTGAGTCACTATGATCAGGTTATCTCTACATTTATAAGTATTTTTTACATTGAAAAGAGATGAAGAAGGAAAGAGAGATCGAGAGACAGAGACAGAGACAAAGACAGAGTCAGAAACAGAGACAGAGAGACATTTCTATAAATCCAAACTCAATTTTAGAGCTGTGTCTTTGAGACTTACATTTTGCAATTCATTTTTTTCACAATAGCCAGTGCGAAGTTTTTAAAAACATCCAGGTAGCTGAGCTTCTCTTTTCAAAAGTGTGAAATGATCCAGTTAACCTAACTGCGTCTCTCTTGCTTATAACATCTAACGCATTAATTTTAATTTTGAATAAAAAAAAATGGAATAAATTAACCAAACCGTATATAAGGTTGAAGGCATTG